>CM026401.1:16796941-16816978 GCA_014843695.1 Archivesica marissinica
GCTGTGTTTGATGGATGTTGACTGTGCTTGATGGATGTCAGCTGTGTTTGATGGATGTTGGCTGTGTTTGATGGCTATTGGCTGTGTTTGATGGCTATTGGCTGTGTTTGATGGTTTTTGACTGTGTTTGATGGCTATTGGCTGTGTTTGATGGCTATTGGCTGTGTTTGATGGATGTTGGCTGTGTTTGGTGGATGTTGGCTGTGTTTGGTGGATGTTGTTGTGTTTGATGGATGTTGACTGTGTTTGATGTATGTTGGCTGTGTTTGATGGATGTTGACTGTGTTTGATGGATGTTGGCTGTGTTTGATGGCTATTGGCTGTGTTTGATGGATGTTGGCTGTGTTTGATGGCTATTGGCTGTGTTTATTGGATATTGTCTGTTTTTGATGGATGTTGGCTGTGTTTGATGGATGTTGGCTGTGTTTGATGGATGTTGACTGTGCTTGATGGATGTTGGCTGTGTTTGATGGATGTTGGCTGTGTTTGATGGCTATTGGCTATGTTTGATGGATGTTGGATGTGTTTGAAGGATGTTGACTGTGTTTGATGGATGTTGGCTGTGTTTGGTGGATGTTGGCTGTGTTTGGTGGATGTCGGCTGTGTGTGATGGATGTTGGCTGTGTTTGATGGATGTTAGCTGTGTTTGATGGATGTTGGCTGTGTTTGATGGCTGTGTTTGATGGCTATTGGCTGTGTTTGGTGGATGTTGGCTGTGTTTGGTGGATGTTGGCTGTGTTTGATGGCTATTGGCTGTGTTTATTGGATGTTGGCTGTGTTTGATGGATGTTGGCTGTTTTTGATGGATGTTGACTGCTTGATGGATGTTGGCTGTGTTTGATGGATGTTGGCTGTGTTTGATGGATGTTGGCTGTGTTTGATGGCTATTGGCTGTGTTTGATGGATGTTGACTGTGTTTGATGTATGTTGGCTGTGTTTGATGGATGTTGACTGTGTTTGATGTATGTTGGCTGTGTTTGATGGATGTTGACTGTGTTTGATGGATGTTGGCTGTGTTTGATGGATGTTGGCTGTGTTTGATGGCTATTGGCTATGTTTGATGGATGTCGGCTGTGTTTGATGGATGTTGACTGTGTTTGATGGATGTTGGCTGTGTTTGATGGATGTTGGCTGTGTTTGATGGCTATTGGCTGTGTTTGATGGATGTTGGCTGTGTTTGATGGCTATTGGCAGTGTTTATTGGATGTTGGCTGTGTTTGATGGATGTTGGCTGTGTTTGATGGATGTTGGCTGTGTTTGATGGATGTTGGCTGTGTTTGATGGATGTTGACTGTGCTTGATGGATGTCGGCTGTGTTTGATGGATGTTGGCTGTGTTTGATGGATGTTGGCTGTGTTTGATGGCTATTGGCTGTGTTTGATGGCTATTGGCTGTGTTTGATGGCTATTGGCTGTGTTTGGTGGATGTTGGCTGTGTTTGATGGTTATTGGCTGTGTTTGATGGATGCTGACTGTGTTTGATTGATGTTGGCTGTGTTTGATGGATGGTGACTGTGCTTGATGGATGTCGGCTGTGTTTGATGGATGTTGGCTGTGTTTGATGGCTATTGGCTGTGTTTGATGGCTATTGGCTGTGTTTGATGGTTTTTGACTGTGTTTGATGGCTATTGGCTGTGTTTGATGGCTATTGGCTGTGTTTGATGGATGTCGGCTGTGTTTGGTGGATGTTGGCTGTGTTTGGTGGATGTTGTTGTGTTTGATGGATGTTGACTGTGTTTGATGTATGTTGGCTGTGTTTGATGGATGTTGACTGTGTTTGAAGGATGTTGGCTGTGTTTGATGGATGTTGGCTGTGTTTGATGGCTATTGGCTGTGTTTGATGGATGTTGGCTGTGTTTGATGGCTATTGGCTGTGTTTATTGGATGTTGGCTGTGTTTGATGGATGTCGGCTGTGTTTGATGGATGTTGGCTGTGTTTGATGGATGTTGACTGTGCTTGATGGATGTCGGCTGTGTTTGATGGATGTTGGCTGTGTTTGATGGCTATTGGCTGTGTTTGATGGTTTTTGACTGTGTTTGATGGCTATTGGCTGTGTTTGATGGATGTTGAATGTGCTTGAATGATGTCGGCTGTGTTTGATGGATGTTGGCTGTGTTTGATGGCTATTGGCTGTGTTTGATGGCTATTGGCTGTGTTTGGTGGATGTTGGCTGTGTTTGATGGATGTTGACTGTGTTTGATGGATGTTGGCTGTGTTTGATGGATGTTGGCTGTGTTTGATGGCTATTGGCTGTGTTTGATGGATGTTGGCTATGTTTGATGGATGTTGGCTGTGTTTGATGGATGTTGACTGTGTTTGATGGATGTTGGCTGTGTTTGATGGATGTTGGCTGTGTTTGATGGCTATTGGCTATGTTTGATGGATGTTGGCTGTGTTTGATGGATGCTGGCTGTGTTTGATGGTTTTTGACTGTGTTTGATGGCTATTGGCTGTGTTTGATGGCTATTGGCTGTGTTTGATGGATGTTGACTGTGCTTGAATGATGTCGGCTGTGTTTGATGGATGTTGGCTGTGTTTGATGGCTATTGGCTGTGTTTGATGGCTATTGGCTGTGTTTGATGGTTTGGCTGTGTTTGGTGGATGTTGGCTGTGTTTGATGACTATTGGCTGTGTTTGGTGGATGCTGGCTGTGTTTGATTGATTTTGGCTGTGGTTGATGGATGTTGGCTGTGTTTGATGGATGTTGGCTGTGTTTGATGGATGTTGGCTGTGTTTGATGGATGTTGGCTGTGTTTGATGGCTATTGGCTGTGTTTGATGGATGTTGGCTGGGTTTGATGGATGTTGACTGTGTTTGATGGCTATTGGTTTTGTGTGTTGGATGTTGGCTGTGTTTGATGGATGTTGGCTGTGTTAGATGGTTGTTGTTGTGTTTGATGGATGTTGGCTGTGTTTGATGGATGTTGGCTGTGTTTGATGGATGTTGGCTGTGTTTGATGGCTATTGGCTGTGTTTGATGGATGTTGGCTGTGTTTGATGGATGTTGACTGTGTTTGATGGATGTTGGCTGTGTTTGATGGATGTTGGCTGTGTTTGATGTATGTTGGCTGTGTTTGATGGATGTTGGCTGTGTTTGATGGATGTTGGCTGGGTTTGATGGCTATTGGCTGTGTTTGATGGATGTTGGCTGTGTTTGATGGCTATTGGCTGTGTTTATTGGATGTTGGCTGTGTTTGATGGATGTTGGCTGTGTTTGATGGCTATTGGCTGTGTTTGATGGATGTTGACTGTGCTTGATGGATGTCGGCTGTGTTTGATGGATGTTGGCTGTGTTTGATGGATGTTGGCTGTGTTTGATGGCTATTGGCTGTGTTTGATGGCTATTGGCTGTGTTTGATGGCTATTGGCTGTGTTTGGTGGATGTTGGCTGTGTTTGATGGTTATTGGCTGTGTTTGATGGATGCTGGCTGTGTTTGATTGATGTTGGCTGTGTTTGATGGATGTTGACTGTGCTTGATGGATGTCAGCTGTGTTTGATGGATGTTGGCTGTGTTTGATGGCTATTGGCTGTGTTTGATGGCTATTGGCTGTGTTTGATGGTTTTTGACTGTGTTTGATGGCTATTGGCTGTGTTTGATGGCTATTGGCTGTGTTTGATGGATGTTGGCTGTGTTTGGTGGATGTTGGCTGTGTTTGGTGGATGTTGTTGTGTTTGATGGATGTTGACTGTGTTTGATGTATGTTGGCTGTGTTTGATGGATGTTGACTGTGTTTGATGGATGTTGGCTGTGTTTGATGGCTATTGGCTGTGTTTGATGGATGTTGGCTGTGTTTGATGGCTATTGGCTGTGTTTATTGGATATTGTCTGTTTTTGATGGATGTTGGCTGTGTTTGATGGATGTTGGCTGTGTTTGATGGATGTTGACTGTGCTTGATGGATGTCGGCTGTGTTTGATGGATGTTGGCTGTGTTTGATGGCTATTGGCTGTGTTTGATGGCTATTGGCTGTGTTTGATGGTTTTTGACTGTGTTTGATGGCTATTGGCTGTGTTTGATGGCTATTGGCTGTGTTTGATGGATGTCGGCTGTGTTTGGTGGATGTTGGCTGTGTTTGGTGGATGTCGGCTGTGTGTGATGGATGTTGGCTGTGTTTGATGGATGTTGGCTGTGTTTGATGGATGTTGGCTGTGTTTGATGGCTGTGTTTGATGGCTATTGGCTGTGTTTGGTGGATGTTGGCTGTGTTTGGTGGATGTTGGCTGTGTTTGATGGCTATTGGCTGTGTTTATTGGATGTTGGCTGTGTTTGATGGATGTTGGCTGTGTTTGATGGATGTTGACTGCTTGATGGATGTTGGCTGTGTTTGATGGATGTTGGCTGTGTTTGATGGATGTTGGCTGTGTTTGATGGCTATTGGCTGTGTTTGATGGATGTTGACTGTGTTTGATGTATGTTGGCTGTGTTTGATGGATGTTGACTGTGTTTGATGTATGTTGGCTGTGTTTGATGGATGTTGACTGTGTTTGATGGATGTTGGCTGTGTTTGATGGATGTTGGCTGTGTTTGATGGCTATTGGCTGTGTTTGATGGATGTCGGCTGTGTTTGATGGATGTTGACTGTGTTTGATGGATGTTGGCTGTGTTTGATGGATGTTGGCTGTGTTTGATGGCTATTGGCTGTGTTTGATGGATGTTGGCTGTGTTTGATGGATGTTGGCTGTGTTTGATGGATGTTGGCTGTGTTTGATGGATGTTGGCTGTGTTTGATGGATGTTGGCTGTGTTTGATGGATGTTGGCTGTGTTTGATGGATGTTGGCTGTGTTTGATGGATGTTGGCTGTGTTTGATGGATGTTGGCTGTGTTTGATGGCTATTGGCTGTGTTTGATGGCTATTGGCTGTGTTTGATGGATGTTGGCTGTGTTTGATGGTTATTGGCTGTGTTTGATGGATGTTGGCTGTGTTTGATGGATGTTGGCTGTGTTTGATGGATGTTGGTGTGTTTGATGGATGGTGACTGTGCTTGATGGATGTCGGCTGTGTTTGATGGATGTTGGCTGTGTTTGATGGCTATTGGCTGTGTTTGATGGCTATTGGCTGTGTTTGATGGTTTTTGACTGTGTTTGATGGCTATTGGCTGTGTTTGATGGCTATTGGCTTGGTGTTGTGTTTGATGGTTTGGTGTGTTTGATGGATGTCGGCTGTGTTTGGTGGATGTTGGCTGTGTTTGGTGGATGTTGTTGTGTTTGATGGATGTTGACTGTGTTTGATGTATGTTGGCTGTGTTTGATGGATGTTGACTGTGTTTGAAGGATGTTGGCTGTGTTTGATGGATGTTGGCTGTGTTTGATGGCTATTGGCTGTGTTTGATGGATGTTGGCTGTGTTTGATGGCTATTGGCTGTGTTTATTGGATGTTGGCTGTGTTTGATGGATGTCGGCTGTGTTTGATGGATGTTGACTGTGTTTGATGGATGTTGGCTGTGTTTGATGGATGTTGGCTGTGTTTGATGGATGTTGGCTGTGTTTGATGGCTATTGGCTGTGTTTGATGGCTATTGGCTGTGTTTGATGGCTATTGGCTGTGTTTGATGGATGTTGACTGTGCTTGAATGATGTCGGCTGTGTTTGATGGATGTTGGCTGTGTTTGATGGCTATTGGCTGTGTTTGATGGATGTTGGCTGTGTTTGATGGATGTTGGCTGTGTTTGATGGATGTTGGCTGTGTTTGATGGATGTTGGCTGTGTTTGATGGATGTTGGCTGTGTTTGATGGATGTTGGCTGTGTTTGATGGCTATTGGCTGTGTTTGATGGATGTTGGCTGTGTTTGATGGATGTTGGCTGTGTTTGATGGATGTTGGCTGTGTTTGATGGCTGTTGGCTGTGTTTGATGGATGTTGGCTGTGTTTGATGGATGTTGACTGTGTTTGATGGATGTTGGCTGTGTTTGATGGATGTTGGCTGTGTTTGATGGCTATTGGCTGTGTTTGATGGCTATTGGCTGTGTTTGATGGCTATTGGCTGTGTTTGATGGATGTTGGCTGTGTTTGATGGATGTTGGCTGTGTTTGGTGGATGTTGGCTGTGTTTGATGGATGTTGGCTGTGTTTGATGGATGTTGGCTGTGTTTGATGGATGTTGGCTGTGTTTGATGGATTTGGCTGTGTTTGTGGATGTTGGCTGTGTTTGATGGCTATTGGCTGTGTTTGATGGATGTTGGCTGTGTTTGATGGATGTTGGCTGTGTTTGATGATGTTGGCTGTGTTTGATGGATGTTGGCTGTGTTTGATGGATTTGTTGGCTGTGTTTTTGGATGTTGGCTGTGTTTGGTGGATGTTGGCTGTGTTTGATGATTGGCTGTGTTTGATGGATGTTGGCTGTGTTTGATGGTTGTTGTTTTATGTTATTTAGGTTGGTTACCCTAATGTTGGAAAGAGTTCAACCATCAATGCCATACTGAAAATGAAGAAGGTTCCTGTGTCAACCACACCTGGGAGGACAAAACATTTCCAGGTACAATACAAGTATAAAATGTCATTTGTTAAACCTTCACTTTTAGAATGTTTGATAAATAGATTTACATATGTCATTTTGTCAGCCATTTATTTTATGTCCGAGATAGGAGATTAGTATGACCTGGGTAGAACTTGGCAAATGCAATAAAATGTGCATTACTGTCACTGAATACAACACATGATTGTTTACAAATCAACAGTGTCTCGCGTTCCAACAAAAACTGAGTGTTTCTAGAGAGTTATGTATTATTTTGATTGTATTTGTTTTGTCTTTTCTTGGATGAAATAGTTACTATTGTTATGTGCCTTAGCTTGGATTAACAGAAAGTCAGGACTTTGCTTATGAAACATTCCATACCCTAGAATAGAATGCCATGTAGACTTTGCTTATGAAACATTCCATACCCTAGAATAGAATGCCATGTAGACTTTGCTTATGAAACATTCCATACCCTAGAATAGAATGCCATGTAGACTTTGCTTATGAAACATTCCATACCCTAGAATAGAATGCCATGTAGACTTTGCTTATGAAACATTCCATACCCTAGAATAGAATGCCATGTAGACTTTGCTTATGAAACATTCCATACCCTAGAATAGAATGCCATGTAGACTTTGCTTATGAAACATTCCATACCCTAGAATAGAATGCCATGTAGACTTTGCTTATGAAACATTCCATACCCTAGAATAGAATGCCATGTAGACTTTGCTTATGAAACATTCCATACCCTAGAATAGAATGCCATGTAGACTTTGCTTATATTCGGATAACATTTTTTGGATACACTGCAAGAATTCTTATGACGCAGTGCGAACACATCAATAGCCAAGGAAACCTAAATCTCACAACAGACACATAGTATCTCTGTGTGGAGAGTGTGAAAACCTAAATCTCACAACAGACATATAGTATCTCTGTGTGCAGAGTGTGAAAACCTAAATCTCACAACAGACATATAGTATCTCTGTGTGGAGAGTGTGAAAACCTAAATCTCACAACATACATATAGTATCTCTGTGTGGAGAGTGTGAAAACATCAATCGCCAAGGAAACCTAAATCTCACAACAGACATATAGTATCTCTATGTGGAGAGTGTGAAAACCTAAATATCACAACAGACATATAGTATCTCTGTGTGGAGAGTGTGAAAACCTAAATCTCACAACAGACATTAGTATCTCTGTGTGGAGTGTGAAAACCTAAATCTGTATATGTAATACACATTGAATTTGGCCCGGAATATACAGGTAAGAAACATACGTGGAATAAAATTGTTCTTTTGCGCATTTTAAAATGACTCTAATAACAATTTGTCTGCAAAATGTCAGACTATCGTTAGTCAAGGTGGTGATGATTCTGAAGGGAAAAAGAAAAGCAGATGTCAGAAAAACGAAAACAAAATGTGTATGAAAAAACCAAACATACAACGATTAATTAAATATTTCTGACTTTCTGAATTTAATTGGGCCCAATATGACGAACATGATGCAGTCAATTGTGGCGTCTGTCATGTAAGCTTTCAGGGGCAGCTGACATTCTTAAATAGGTTTTGGGCAATGGCTTATGGTGGTAGACAACCTGAGATTTGTGGGGGTTATAATCATTTTCAGTTTTGTTATAATATGAAAATTTACATGCATTTCAGACACTGTATGTTGAACCAACATTGATGTTGTGTGACTGCCCAGGCCTCGTATTTCCATCATTTGTGACAACGAAAGCAGATCTAGTAACTGGTGGAATCTTGCCGATAGATCAGATGCGGGATTATATCTCCCCAACAGCACTTGTATCCTTACATTCTCCTCTAACTGTGTCTGCACCTATTTTGGCAAAGTAGGCCAATGTCAAAGGGTCCTCCATTTCTGCTTATTGTTTAGGAACTTTGATCATTCAGACCTGTTTACGCCTGCAGATTGGCCATAGTTTCTACGTAAAACACGTGGAAATTGCGCTAATTGTGGACTTTACAGTAAAGACCTGAATTTTACCTACGATGTTAGAAAGCCTCAGGCTCAAAAATAGTCACACCAGATAATCAGAAAATTGGGCGTAGCAATTATGTCTCTCCAGTACGATTATGAAGCATGGACCTGTTGAGTTGAAAGTTATGCATATCGATTGGGTTCATTTAGTTGGATGTCTTGAAGCCCGGGACAAGTTATTTTCATTTCGGGCTGCAGAAGCTTCCAACCATAGCTACATTAGTTTAACAACCAATTCAAAACGAATACCAACATTCCAAAAATATTGTCCGAATTATCCGCATTCTGTTATTTCCACATAGTCATGACGTTTTTACGGTGCAAGTTCTTCTGGTATATCTAGACTCTTATTGAAATAGACACGCTGGACTTGTAATCCAGGGATCGCAGGTTTGATCCCCCCTTCTGACCCTAATAAAATTATGGGACTTTAAACCGGGGTCTCGTGTCGGTGCTGTACACCGTGCACTTAAAAGAACCAGAGGAGACCTTCTTTACTCATATAATAGCTGTGCACATACTGGATCCTTTACTCATATAATAGCTGTGCATATACCGGATCCTTTACTCATATAATAGCTGTGCATATACCTGATCCTTTACTCATATAATAGTTGTGCATATACCGGATCCTTTACTCATATAATAGCTGTGCATATACTGGATCCTTTACTCATATAATAGCTGTGCATATACCGGATCCTTTACTCGTATAATAGCTGTGCATATACCGGATCCTTTACTCATATAATAGCTGTGCATATACCGGATCCTTTACTCATATAATAGCTGTGCATATACTGGATCCTTTACTCATATAATAGCTGTGCATATACCGGATCCTTTACTCATATAATAGCTGTGCATAATATACCAGATCCGTTACTCATATAATAGCTGTGCATATACCGGATCCTTTACTCATATAATAGCTGTGCATATATCTGATCCTTTACTCATATAATAGCTGTGCATATACCGGATCCTTTACTCATATAATAGCTGTGCATATACCGGATCCTTTACTCATATAATAGCTGTGCATATATCTGATCCTTTACTCATATAATAGCTGTGCATATACTGTATCCTTTACTCATATAATAGCTGTGCATATACCGGATCCTTTACTCATATAATAGCTGTGCATATACCGGATCCTTTACTCATATAATAGCTGTGCATAATATACCAGATCCGTTACTCATATAATAGCTGTGCATATACCGGATCCTTTACTCATATAATAGCTGTGCATATATCTGATCCTTTACTCATATAATAGCTGTGCATATACCGGATCCTTTACTCATATAATAGCTGTGCATATACCGGATCCTTTACTCATATAATAGCTGTGCATATATCTGATCCTTTACTCATATAATAGCTGTGCATATACTGTATCCTTTACTCATATAATAGCTGTGCATATACCGGATCCTTTACTCATATAATAGCTGTGCATATACCGGATCCTTTACTCATATAATAGCTGTGCATAATATACCAGATCCGTTACTCATATAATAGCTGTGCATATACCGGATCCTTTACTCATATAATAGCTGTGCATATACCTGGTCCTTTACTCATATAATAGCTGTGCATATACCTGATCCATTACTCATATAATAGCTGTGCATATACCGGACCCTTTACTCATATAATAGCTGTGCATAATATACCGGATCCTTTACTCATATAATAGCTGTGCATAATATACCGGATCCTTTACTCATATAATAGATGTGCATATACCAGATCCTTTACTCATATAATAGCTGTGCATATACCGGATCCTTTACTCATATAATAGCTGTGCATATACCTGATCCTTTACTCATATAATAGCTGTGCATATACCTGATCCTTTACTCATATAATAGCTGTGCATATACCGGATCCTTTACTCATATAATAGCTGTGCATATACCTGATCCTTTACTCATATAATAGCTGTACATATACCTGATCCTTTACTCATATAATAGCTGTGCATATACCTGATCCTTTACTCATATAATAGCTGTGCGTGCATATACCTGATCCTTTACTCATATAATAGCTGTGCATATACCTGATCCTTTACTCATATAATAGCTGTGCATATACCGGATCCTTTACTCATATAATAGCTGTGCATATACTGGATCCTTTACTCATATAATAGCTGTGCATATACCTGATCCTTTACTCATATAATAGCTGTGCATATACCTGATCCTTTACTCATATAATAGCTGTGCATATACCTGATCCTTTACTCATATAATAGCTGTGCATATACCTGATCCTTTACTCATATAATAGCTGTGCATATACCGGATCCTTTACTCATATAATAGCTGTGCATATACCGGATCCTTTACTCATATAATAGCTGTGCATATACCTGATCCTTTACTCATATAATAGCTGTGCATATACCTGATCCTTTACTCATATAATAGCTGTGCATATACCTGATCCTTTACTCATATAATAGCTGTGCATATACCTGATCCTTTACTCATATAATAGCTGTGCATATATACCGGATCCTTTACTCATATAATAGCTGTGCATATACCGGATCCTTTACTCATATAATAGCTGTGCATATACCTGATCCTTTACTCATATAATAGCTGTGCATATACCGGATCCTTTACTCATATAATAGCTGTGCATATACCTGGTCCTTTACTCATATAATAGCTGTGCATATACCTGATCCTTTACTCATATAATAGCTGTGCATATACCGGACCCTTTACTCATATCATAGCTGTGCATAATATACCAGATCCTTTACTCATATAATAGATGTGCATATACCAGATCCTTTACTCATATAATAGCTATGCATATACCTGATCCTTTACTCATATAATAGCTGTGCATATACCTGATCCTTTACTCATATAATAGCTGTGCATATACCGGATCCTTTACTCGTATAATAGCTGTGCATATACCGGATCCTTTACTCATATAATAGCTGTGCATATACCGGATCCTTTACTCATATAATAGCTGTGCATAATATACCAGATCCGTTACTCATATAATAGCTGTGCATATACCGGATCCTTTACTCATATAATAGCTGTGCATATACCTGGTCCTTTACTCATATAATAGCTGTGCATATACCTGATCCATTACTCATATAATAGCTGTGCATATACCGGACCCTTTACTCATATAATAGCTGTGCATAATATACCGGATCCTTTACTCATATAATAGATGTGCATATACCAGATCCTTTACTCATATAATAGCTGTGCATATACCTGATCCTTTACTCATATAATAGCTGTGCATATACCTGATCCTTTACTCATATAATAGCTGTGCATATACCTGATCCTTTACTCATATAATAGCTGTGCATATACCGGATCCTTTACTCATATAATAGCTGTGCATATACCGGATCCTTTACTCATATAATAGCTGTGCATATACCGGATCCTTTACTCATATAATAGCTGTGCATATACCTGATCCTTTACTCATATAATAGCTGTGCATATACCGGATCCTTTACTCATATAATAGCTGTGCATATACCGGATCCTTTTCTCATATAATAGCTGTGCATATACCGGATCCTTTACTCATATAATAGCTGTGCATATACCTGATCCTTTACTCATATAATAGCTGTGCATATACCGGATCCTTTACTCATATAATAGCTGTGCATAATATACCAGATCCGTTACTCATATAATAGCTGTGCATATACCGGATCCTTTACTCATATAATAGCTGTGCATATACCTGGTCCTTTACTCATATAATAGCTGTGCATATACCTGATCCATTACTCATATAATAGCTGTGCATATACCGGACCCTTTACTCATATAATAGCTGTGCATAATATACCGGATCCTTTACTCATATAATAGATGTGCATATACCAGATCCTTTACTCATATAATAGCTGTGCATATACCTGATCCTTTACTCATATAATAGCTGTGCATATACCTGATCCTTTACTCATATAATAGCTGTGCATATACCGGATCCTTTACTCGTATAATAGCTGTGCATATACCGGATCCTTTACTCATATAATAGCTGTGCATATACCGGATCCTTTACTCATATAATAGCTGTGCATATACCTGATCCTTTACTCATATAATAGCTGTGCATATACCGGATCCTTTACTCATATAATAGCTGTGCATATACCTGGTCCTTTACTCATATAATAGCTGTGCATATACCTGATCCTTTACTCATATAATAGCTGTGCATATACCTGATCCTTTACTCATATAATAGCTGTGCATATACCTGATCCTTTACTCATATAATAGCTGTGCATATACCTGATCCTTTACTCATATAATAGCTGTGCATATACCGGATCCTTTACTCATATAATAGCTGTGCATATACCGGATCCTTTACTCATATAATAGCTGTGCATATACCTGATCCTTTACTCATATAATAGCTGTGCATATACCTGATCCTTTACTCATATAATAGCTGTGCATATACCTGATCCTTTACTCATATAATAGCTGTGCATATACCTGATCCTTTACTCATATAATAGCTGTGCATATACCGGATCCTTTACTCATATAATAGATGTGCATATACCTGATCCTTTACTCATATAATAGCTGTGTATATACCTGATCCGTTACTCATATAATAGCTGTACATATACCTGATCCTTTACTCATATAATAGCTGTGCATATACCTGATCCTTTACTCATATAATAGCTGTGCATATACCTGATCCATTACTCATATAATAGCTGTGCATAATATACCAGATCCGTTACTCATATAATAGCTGTGCATATACCGGATCCTTTACTCATATAATAGCTGTGCATATACCTGGTCCTTTACTCATATAATAGCTGTGCATATACCTGATCCATTACTCATATAATAGCTGTGCATATATCGGACCCTTTACTCATATAATAGCTGTGCATAATATACCGGATCCTTTACTCATATAATAGATGTGCATATACCAGATCCTTTACTCATATAATAGCTGTGCATATACCTGATCCTTTACTCATATAATAGCTGTGCATATACCTGATCCTTTATTCGTATAATAGCTGTGCATATACCGGATCCTTTACTCGTATAATAGCTGTGCATATACCGGATCCTTTACTCATATAATAGCTGTGCATATACCGGATCCTTTACTCATATAATAGCTGTGCATATACCGGATCCTTTACTCATATAATAGCTGTGCATATACCTGATCCTTTACTCATATAATAGCTGTGCATATACCTGATCCTTTACTCATATAATAGCTGTGCATATACCGGATCCTTTACTCAAATAATAGCTGTGCATATACCTGATCCATTACTCATATAATAGCTGTGCATATACCTGATCCTTTACTCATATAATAGCTGTGCATATACCTGATCCTTTACTCATATAATAGCTGTGCATATACCTGGTCCTTTACTCATATAATAGCTGTGCATATACCTGATCCATTACTCATATAATAGCTGTGCATATACCGGACCCTTTACTCATATAATAGCTGTGCATAATATACCGGATCCTTTACTCATATAATAGATGTGCATATACCAGATCCTTTACTCATATAATAGCTGTGCATATACCTGATCCTTTACTCATATAATAGCTGTGCATATACCTGATCCTTTACTCATATAATAGCTGTGCATATACCGGATCCTTTACTCGTATAATAGCTGTGCATATACCGGATCCTTTACTCATATAATAGCTGTGCATATACCAGATCCTTTACTCATATAATAGCTGTGCATATACCGGATCCTTTACTCATATAATAGCTGTGCATATACCTGATCCTTTACTCATATAATAGCTGTGCATATACCTGATCCTTTACTCATATAATAGCTGTGCATATACCGGATCCTTTACTCAAATAATAGCTGTGCATATACCTGATCCTTTACTCATATAATAGCTGTGCATATACCTGATCCTTTACTCATATAATAGCTGTGCATATACCTGATCCTTTACTCATATAATAGCTGTGCATATACCTGATCCTTTACTCATATAATAGCTGTGCATATACCTGATCCTTTACTCATATAATAGCTGTGCATATACCTGATCCTTTACTCATATAATAGCTGTGCATATACCGGATCCTTTACTCATATAATAGCTGTGCATATACTGGATCCTTTACTCATATAATAGCTGTGCATATACCTGATCCTTTACTCATATAATAGCTGTGCATATACCTGATCCGTTACTCATATAATAGCTGTGCATATACCTGATCCTTTACTCATATAATAGCTGTGCATATACCTGATCCTTTACTCATATAATAGCTGTGCATATACCTGATCCATTACTCATATAATAGCTGTGCATATATACCAGATCCGTTACTCATATAATAGCTGTGCATATACCGGATCCTTTACTCATATAATAGCTGTGCATATACCTGGTCCTTTACTCATATAATAGCTGTGCATAATATACCGGATCCTTTACTCATATAATAGATGTGCATATACCAGATCCTTTACTCATATAATAGCTGTGCATATACCTGATCCTTTACTCATATAATAGCTGTGCATATACCTGATCCTTTACTCATATAATAGCTGTGCATATACCGGATCCTTTACTCGTATAATAGCTGTGCATATACCGGATCCTTTACTCATATAATAGCTGTGCATATACCGGATCCTTTACTCATATAATAGCTGTGCATAATATACCAGATCCGTTACTCATATAATAGCTGTGCATATACCGGATCCTTTACTCATATAATAGCTGTGCATATACCTGATCCTTTACTCATATAATAGCTGTGCATATACCTGATCCATTACTCATATAATAGCTGTGCATATACCGGACCCTTTACTCATATAATAGCTGTGCATATACCGGATCCTTTACTCATATAATAGCTGTGCATATACCTGATCCTTTACTCATATAATAGCTGTGCATATACCTGATCCTTTACTCATATAATAGCTGTGCATATACCGGATCCTTTACTCATATAATAGCTGTGCATATACCGGATCCTTTACTCATATAATAGCTGTGCATATACCGGATCCTTTACTCATATAATAGCTGTGCATATACCGGATCCTTTACTCATATAATAGCTGTGCATATACCTGATCCTTTACTCATATAATAGCTGTGCATATACCGGATCCTTTACTCATATAATAGCTGTGCATATACCTGATCCTTTACTCATATAATAGCTGTGCATATACCTGATCCTTTACTCATATAATAGCTGTGCATATACCTGATCCTTTACTCATATAATAGCTGTGCATATACCTGATCCTTTACTCATATAATAGCTGTGCATATACCTGATCCTTTACTCATATAATAGCTGTGCATATACCTGATCCTTTACTCATATAATAGCTGTGCATATACCGGATCCTTTACTCATATAATAGCTGTGCATATACGGATCCTTTACTCATATAATAGCTGTGCATATACCGGATCCTTTACTCATATAATAGCTGTGCATATACCTGATCCTTTACTCATATAATAGCTGTGCATATACCTGATCCTTTACTCATATAATAGCTGTGCATATACCGGATCCTTTACTCATATAATAGCTGTGCATATACCGGATCCTTTACTCATATAATAGCTGTGCATATACCGGATCCTTTACTCATATAATAGCTGTGCATATACCTGATCCTTTACTCATATAATAGCTGTGCATATACCGGATCCTTTACTCATATAATAGCTGTGCATAATATACCAGATCCGTTACTCATATAATAGCTGTGCATATACCGGATCCTTTACTCATATAATAGCTGTGCATATACCTGGTCCTTTACTCATATAATAGCTGTGCATATACCTGATCCATTACTCATATAATAGCTGTGCATATACCGGACCCTTTACTCATATAATAGCTGTGCATAATATACCGGATCCTTTACTCATATAATAGATGTGCATATACCAGATCCTTTACTCATATAATAGCTGTGCATATACCTGATCCTTTACTCATATAATAGCTGTGCATATACCTGATCCTTTACTCATATAATAGCTGTGCATATACCGGATCCTTTACTCGTATAATAGCTGTGCATATACCGGATCCTTTACTCATATAATAGCTGTGCATATACCGGATCCTTTACTCATATAATAGCTGTGCATATACCGGATCCTTTACTCATATAATAGCTGTGCATATACCTGATCCTTTACTCATATAATAGCTGTGCATATACCTGATCCTTTACTCATATAATAGCTGTGCATATACCGGATCCTTTACTCAAATAATAGCTGTGCATATACCTGATCCTTTACTCATATAATAGCTGTGCATATACCTGATCCTTTACTCATATAATAGCTGTGCATATACCTGATCCTTTACTCATATAATAGCTGTGCATATACCTGATCCTTTACTCATATAATAGCTGTGCATATACCTGATCCTTTACTCATATAATAGCTGTGCATATACCTGATCCTTTACTCATATAATAGCTGTGCATATACCGGATCCTTTACTCATATAATAGCTGTGCATATACTGGATCCTTTACTCATATAATAGCTGTGCATATACCTGATCCTTTACTCATATAATAGCTGTGCATATACCTGATCCGTTACTCATATAATAGCTGTACATATACCTGATCCTTTACTCATATAATAGCTGTGCATATACCTGATCCTTTACTCATATAATAGCTGTGCATATACCGGATCCTTTACTCATATAATAGCTGTGCATATACCTGATCCTTTACTCATATAATAGCTGTGTATATACCTGATCCGTTACTCATATAATAGCTGTACATATACCTGATCCTTTACTCATATAATAGCTGTGCATATACCTGATCCTTTACTCATATAATAGCTGTGCATATACCTGATCCATTACTCATATAATAGCTGTGCATAATATACCAGATCCGTTACTCATATAATAGCTGTGCATATACCGGATCCTTTACTCATATAATAGCTGTGCATATACCTGGTCCTTTACTCATATAATAGCTGTGCATATACCTGATCCATTACTCATATAATAGCTGTGCATATATCGGACCCTTTACTCATATAATAGCTGTGCATAATATACCGGATCCTTTACTCATATAATAGATGTGCATATACCAGATCCTTTACTCATATAATAGCTGTGCATATACCTGATCCTTTACTCATATAATAGCTGTGCATATACCTGATCCTTTATTCGTATAATAGCTGTGCATATACCGGATCCTTTACTCGTATAATAGCTGTGCATATACCGGATCCTTTACTCATATAATAGCTGTGCATATACCGGATCCTTTACTCATATAATAGCTGTGCATATACCTGATCCTTTACTCATATAATAGCTGTGCATATACCTGATCCTTTACTCATATAATAGCTGTGCATATACCGGATCCTTTACTCATATAATAGCTGTGCATATACCTGATCCTTTACTCATATAATAGCTGTGCATATACCTGATCCTTTACTCATATAATAGCTGTGCATATACCTGATCCTTTACTCATATAATAGCTGTGCATATACCTGATCCTTTACTCATATAATAGCTGTGCATATACCTGATCCTTTACTCATATAATAGCTGTGCATATACCGGATCCTTTACTCATATAATAGCTGTGCATATACCGGATCCTTTACTCATATAATAGCTGTGCATATACCTGATCCTTTACTCATATAATAGCTGTGCATATACCTGATCCTTTACTCATATAATAGCTGTGCATATACCTGATCCTTTACTCATATAATAGCTGTGCATATACCTGATCCTTTACTCATATAATAGCTGTGCATATACCGGATCCTTTACTCATATAATAGCTGTGCATATACCTGATCCTTTACTCATATAATAGCTGTGCATATACCTGATCCTTTACTCATATAATAGCTGTGCATATACCTGATCCTTTACTCATATAATAGCTGTGCATATACTGGATCCTTTACTCATATAATAGCTGTGCATATACCTGATCCTTTACTCATATAATAGCTGTGCATATACCGGATCCTTTACTCATATAATAGCTGTGCATATACCTGATCCTTTACTCATATAATAGCTGTGCATATACCTGATCCTTTACTCATATAATAGCTGTGCATAATATACCGGATCCTTTACTCATATAATAGCTGTGCATATATCTGATCCTTTACTCATATAATAGCTGTGCATATACTGTATCCTTTACTCATATAATAGCTGTGCATATACCGGATCCTTTACTCATATAATAGCTGTGCATATACCGGATCCTTTACTCGTATAATAGCTGTGCATATACTGGATCCTTTACTCATATAATAGCTGTGCATATACCGGATCCTTTACTCATATAATAGCTGTGCATAATATACCAGATCCGTTACTCATATAATAGCTGTGCATATACCGGATCCTTTACTCATATAATAGCTGTGCATATACCTGGTCCTTTACTCATATAATAGCTGTGCATATACCTGATCCATTACTCATATAATAGCTGTGCATATACCGGACCCTTTACTCATATAATAGCTGTGCATAATATACCGGATCCTTTACTCATATAATAGATGTGCATATACCTGATCCTTTACTCATATAATAGCTGTGCATATACCTGATCCTTTACTCATATAATAGCTGTGCATATACCTGATCCTTTACTCGTATAATAGCTGTGCATATACCGGATCCTTTACTCGTATAATAGCTGTGCATATACCGGATCCTTTACTCATATAATAGCTGTGCATATACCGGATCCTTTACTCATATAATAGCTGTGCATATACCGGATCCTTTACTCATATAATAGCTGTGCATATACCTGATCCTTTACTCATATAATAGCTGTGCATATACCTGATCCTTTACTCATATAATAGCTGTGCATATACCTGATCCTTTACTCATATAATAGCTGTGCATATACCTGATCCTTTACTCATATAATAGCTGTGCATATACCTGATCCTTTACTCATATAATAGCTGTGCATATACCTGATCCTTTACTCATATAATAGCTGTGCATATACCTGATCCTTTACTCATATAATAGCTGTGCATATACCTGATCCTTTACTCATATAATAGCTGTGCATATACCTGATCCTTTACTCATATAATAGCTGTGCATATACCGGATCCTTTACTCATATATAGCTGTGCATATACTGGATCCTTTACTCATATATGCTGTGCATATATATGATCCTTTACTCATATAATAGCTGTGCATATACTGATCCTTTACTCATATAATAGCTGTGCATATACCTGATCCTTTACTCATATAATAGCTGTGCATATACCTGATCCTTACTCGTATAATAGCTGTGCATATACTTGATCCTTTACTCATATAATAGCTGTGCATATACCTGATCCTTTACTCATATAATAGCTGTGCATATATCCGTGTTTTACTCATATAATAGCTGTGC
>CM026401.1:16817978-16848975 GCA_014843695.1 Archivesica marissinica
GTATAATAGCTGTGCATATACCTGATCCTTTACTCATATAATAGCTGTGCATATACCGGATCCTTTACTCATATAATAGCTGTGCATATACCGGATCCTTTACTCATATAATAGCTGTGCATATACCTGATCCTTTACTCATATAATAGCTGTGCATATACCTGATCCTTTACTCATATAATAGCTGTGCATATACCGGATCCTTTACTCAAATAATAGCTGTGCATATACCTGATCCATTACTCATATAATAGCTGTGCATATACCTGATCCTTTACTCATATAATAGCTGTGCATATACCTGATCCTTTACTCATATAATAGCTGTGCATATACCTGGTCCTTTACTCATATAATAGCTGTGCATATACCTGATCCATTACTCATATAATAGCTGTGCATATACCGGACCCTTTACTCATATAATAGCTGTGCATAATATACCGGATCCTTTACTCATATAATAGATGTGCATATACCAGATCCTTTACTCATATAATAGCTGTGCATATACCTGATCCTTTACTCATATAATAGCTGTGCATATACCTGATCCTTTACTCATATAATAGCTGTGCATATACCGGATCCTTTACTCGTATAATAGCTGTGCATATACCGGATCCTTTACTCATATAATAGCTGTGCATATACCAGATCCTTTACTCATATAATAGCTGTGCATATACCGGATCCTTTACTCATATAATAGCTGTGCATATACCTGATCCTTTACTCATATAATAGCTGTGCATATACCTGATCCTTTACTCATATAATAGCTGTGCATATACCGGATCCTTTACTCAAATAATAGCTGTGCATATACCTGATCCTTTACTCATATAATAGCTGTGCATATACCTGACCCTTTACTCATATAATAGCTGTGCATATACCTGATCCTTTACTCATATAATAGCTGTGCATATACCTGATCCTTTACTCATATAATAGCTGTGCATATACCTGATCCTTTACTCATATAATAGCTGTGCATATACCTGATCCTTTACTCATATAATAGCTGTGCATATACCGGATCCTTTACTCATATAATAGCTGTGCATATACTGGATCCTTTACTCATATAATAGCTGTGCATATACCTGATCCTTTACTCATATAATAGCTGTGCATATACCTGATCCGTTACTCATATAATAGCTGTACATATACCTGATCCTTTACTCATATAATAGCTGTGCATATACCTGATCCTTTACTCATATAATAGCTGTGCATATACCTGATCCATTACTCATATAATAGCTGTGCATAATATACCAGATCCGTTACTCATATAATAGCTGTGCATATACCGGATCCTTTACTCATATAATAGCTGTGCATATACCTGGTCCTTTACTCATATAATAGCTGTGCATAATATACCGGATCCTTTACTCATATAATAGATGTGCATATACCAGATCCTTTACTCATATAATAGCTGTGCATATACCTGATCCTTTACTCATATAATAGCTGTGCATATACCTGATCCTTTATTCGTATAATAGCTGTGCATATACCGGATCCTTTACTCGTATAATAGCTGTGCATATACCGGATCCTTTACTCATATAATAGCTGTGCATATACCGGATCCTTTACTCATATAATAGCTGTGCATAATATACCAGATCCGTTACTCATATAATAGCTGTGCATATACCGGATCCTTTACTCATATAATAGCTGTGCATATACCTGGTCCTTTACTCATATAATAGCTGTGCATATACCTGATCCATTACTCATATAATAGCTGTGCATATATCGGACCCTTTACTCATATAATAGCTGTGCATAATATACCGGATCCTTTACTCATATAATAGATGTGCATATACCAGATCCTTTACTCATATAATAGCTGTGCATATACCTGATCCTTTACTCATATAATAGCTGTGCATATACCTGATCCTTTACTCGTATAATAGCTGTGCATATACCGGATCCTTTACTCGTATAATAGCTGTGCATATACCGGATCCTTTACTCATATAATAGCTGTGCATATACCGGATCCTTTACTCATATAATAGCTGTGCATATACCGGATCCTTTACTCATATAATAGCTGTGCATATACCTGATCCTTTACTCATATAATAGCTGTGCATATACTGATCCTTTACTCATATAATAGCTGTGCATATACCGGATCCTTTACTCATATAATAGCTGTGCATATACCTGATCCTTTACTCATATAATAGCTGTGCATATACCTGATCCTTTACTCATATAATAGCTGTGCATATACCTGATCCTTTACTCATATAATAGCTGTGCATATACCTGATCCTTTACTCATATAATAGCTGTGCATATACCTGATCCTTTACTCATATAATAGCTGTGCATATACCGGATCCGTTACTCATATAATAGCTGTGCATATACCGGATCCTTTACTCAAATAATAGCTGTGCATATACCTGATCCTTTACTCATATAATAGCTGTGCATATACCTGATCCTTTACTCATATAATAGCTGTGCATATACCTGATCCTTTACTCATATAATAGCTGTGCATATACCGGATCCTTTACTCATATAATAGCTGTGCATATACCGGATCCTTTACTCATATAATAGCTGTGCATATACCGGATCCTTTACTCATATAATAGCTGTGCATATACTGGATCCTTTACTCATATAATAGCTGTGCATATACCGGATCCTTTACTCATATAATAGCTGTGCATAATATACCAGATCCGTTACTCATATAATAGCTGTGCATATACCGGATCCTTTACTCATATAATAGCTGTGCATATACCTGGTCCTTTACTCATATAATAGCTGTGCATATACCTGATCCATTACTCATATAATAGCTGTGCATATACCGGACCCTTTACTCATATAATAGCTGTGCATAATATACCGGATCCTTTACTCATATAATAGATGTGCATATACCAGATCCTTTACTCATATAATAGCTGTGCATATACCTGATCCTTTACTCATATAATAGCTGTGCATATACCTGATCCTTTACTCATATAATAGCTGTGCATATACCGGATCCTTTACTCATATAATAGCTGTGCATATACCGGATCCTTTACTCATATAATAGCTGTGCATATACCGGATCCTTTACTCATATAATAGCTGTGCATATACCTGATCCTTTACTCATATAATAGCTGTGCATATACCTGATCCTTTACTCATATAATAGCTGTGCATATACCTGATCCTTTACTCATATAATAGCTGTGCATATACCTGATCCTTTACTCATATAATAGCTGTGCATATACCTGATCCTTTACTCATATAATAGCTGTGCATATACCTGATCCTTTACTCATATAATAGCTGTGCATATACCTGATCCTTTACTCATATAATAGCTGTGCATATACCTGATCCTTTACTCATATAATAGCTGTGCATATACCTGATCCTTTACTCATATAATAGCTGTGCATATACCTGATCCTTTACTCATATAATAGCTGTGCATATACCTGATCCTTTACTCATATAATAGCTGTGCATATACCTGATCCTTTACTCATATAATAGCTGTGCATATACCGGATCCTTTACTCATATAATAGCTGTGCATATACCTGATCCTTTACTCATATAATAGCTGTGCATATACCTGATCCGTTACTCATATAATAGCTGTACATATACCTGATCCTTTACTCATATAATAGCTGTGCATATACCTGATCCTTTACTCATATAATAGCTGTGCATATACCTGATCCTTTACTCATATAATAGCTGTGCTATATACCTGATCCGTTACTCATATAATAGCTGTGCATATACCTGATCCTTTACTCATATAATAGCTGTGCATATACCTGATCCTTTACTCATATAATAGCTGTGCATATACCTGATCCATTACTCATATAATAGCTGTGCATATATCGGATCCTTTACTCATATAATAGCTGTGCATAATATACCGGATCCTTTACTCATATAATAGCTGTGCATATACCTGATCCTTTACTCATATAATAGCTGTGCATATACCTGATCCTTTACTCATATAATAGCTGTGCATATACCGGATCCTTTACTCATATAATAGCTGTGCATATACCGGATCCTTTACTCATATAATAGCTGTGCATATACCGGATCCTTTACTCATATAATAGCTGTGCATATACCGGATCCTTTACTCATATAATAGCTGTGCATATACCTGATCCTTTACTCATATAATAGCTGTGCATATACCTGATCCTTTACTCATATAATAGCTGTGCATATACCGGATCCTTTACTCATATAATAGCTGTGCATATACCTGATCCTTTACTCATATAATAGCTGTGCATATACCTGATCCTTTACTCATATAATAGCTGTGCATATACCTGATCCTTTACTCATATAATAGCTGTGCATATACCTGATCCTTTACTCATATAATAGCTGTGCATATACCTGATCCTTTACTCATATAATAGCTGTGCATATACCTGATCCTTTACTCATATAATAGCTGTGCATATACCTGATCCTTTACTCATATAATAGCTGTGCATATACCTGATCCTTTACTCATATAATAGCTGTGCATATACCTGATCCTTTACTCATATAATAGCTGTGCATATACCTGATCCTTTACTCATATAATAGCTGTGCATATACCGGATCCGTTACTCATATAATAGCTGTGCATATACCGGATCCTTTACTCATATAATAGCTGTGCATATACCTGATCCTTTACTCATATAATAGCTGTGCATATACCTGATCCTTTACTCATATAATAGCTGTGCATATACCTGATCCTTTACTCATATAATAGCTGTGCATATACCTGATCCGTTACTCATATAATAGCAGTGCATATACTGGATCCTTTACTCATATAATAGCTGTGCATATACCTGATCCTTTACTCATATAATAGCTGTGCATATACCGGATCCTTTACTCATATAATAGCTGTGCATAATATACCGGATCCTTTACTCATATAATAGCTGTGCATATATCTGATCCTTTACTCATATAATAGCTGTGCATATACTGTATCCTTTACTCATATAATAGCTGTGCATATACCGGATCCTTTACTCATATAATAGCTGTGCATATACCGGATCCTTTACTCGTATAATAGCTGTGCATATACCGGATCCTTTACTCATATAATAGCTGTGCATAATATACCAGATCCGTTACTCATATAATAGCTGTGCATATACCGGATCCTTTACTCATATAATAGCTGTGCATATACCTGGTCCTTTACTCATATAATAGCTGTGCATATACCTGATCCATTACTCATATAATATGGACCCTTTACTCATATAATAGCTGTGCATAATATACCGGATCCTTTACTCATATAATAGCTGTGCATATACCTGATCCTTTACTCATATAATAGCTGTGCATATACCTGATCCTTTACTCATATAATAGCTGTGCATATACCGGATCCTTTACTCGTATAATAGCTGTGCATATACCGGATCCTTTACTCATATAATAGCTGTGCATATACCAGATCCTTTACTCATATAATAGCTGTGCATATACCGGATCCTTTACTCATATAATAGCTGTGCATATACCTGATCCTTTACTCATATAATAGCTGTGCATATACCTGATCCTTTACTCATATAATAGCTGTGCATATACCGGATCCTTTACTCAAATAATAGCTGTGCATATACCTGATCCTTTACTCATATAATAGCTGTGCATATACCTGATCCTTTACTCATATAATAGCTGTGCATATACCTGATCCTTTACTCATATAATAGCTGTGCATATACCTGATCCTTTACTCATATAATAGCTGTGCATATACCTGATCCTTTACTCATATAATAGCTGTGCATATACCTGATCCTTTACTCATATAATAGCTGTGCATATACCGGATCCTTTACTCATATAATAGCTGTGCATATACTGGATCCTTTACTCATATAATAGCTGTGCATATACTTGATCCTTTACTCATATAATAGCTGTGCATATACCTGATCCGTTACTCATATAATAGCTGTACATATACCTGATCCTTTACTCATATAATAGCTGTGCATATACCTGATCCTTTACTCATATAATAGCTGTGCATATACCTGATCCATTACTCATATAATAGCTGTGCATATACCGGATCCTTTACTCATATAATAGCTGTGCATATACCAGATCCTTTACTCATATAATAGCTGTGCATATACCAGATCCTTTACTCATATAATAGCTGTGCATATACCGGATCTTTTACTCATATAATAGCTGTGCATATACCTGGTCCTTTACTCATATAATAGCTGTGCATATACCAGATCCTTTACTCATATAATAGCTGTGCATAATATACCGGATCCTTTACTCATATAATAGCTGTGCATAATATACCGGATCCTTTACTCATATAATAGCTGTGCATAATATACCGGATCCTTTACTCATATAATAGCTTTGCATAATATTCCTGATCCTTTCTGATCCTTTACTCATACATTAGCTGTGCCAAACCATTCCACGCTGGTTACTGGAGATAACGTATGGAATAAACCTCCCCAAACCATTGGAAGGAGAGGATCCAACTAGACAGCCCACAGCTCATGAACTGTTGAATACATATGGAAGTACGTAATATCCAACACATTCATTGATCAGGTAGACATGGCTCGAGGTTATAAAACTTTTCTCAGACTCAAGCTCAAATTATCTGATTGGTTGATTCTGAGTGTTACTGTCAGCTGAACCAATCAGACGCTTGAGAATTAGTTTTGAGATTGGAGAAAAGTTTTATAACCTCAGGACATGCATGGAGGTCATTAGACATGGAGGTCAAGTAGACATGGAGGTAGGTAGACATACAAGAATGTAGACATGGAGATAGGTAGACATGGAGGTCAGGTAGACATGGAAGTCATGTATAGATGGAGGTCATGTATACATGGAGGTCATGTATACATGGAGGTCATGTATACATGGAGATAGGTAGACATGATAGAATGGAGGTCATGCAGACATGGAGGTAGGTAGACATGGAGATAGGTAGACATGATAGAATGTAGACATGGAGGTCATGCAGACATGGAGATAGGTAGACATGATAGAATGGAGGTCATGCAGACATGGAGGTAGGTAGACATGGATATAGGTAGACATGATAGAATGTAGACATGGAGGTCATGCAGACATGGAGGTAGGTAGACCTGGAGGTCATACATGGAGGTAGGTAGCCATGGAGGTCAAGTAGACATGGAGATAGGAAATAAGGAGGTAGGTAGACATACAGGTAAACACTTGGATGCCAGTTAAACATGGAGGTCAGGTAGACACGGAAGTATATAGACATGGAGATAGGTAGACATGGAGATAGATATACATGGAGATATATAGACATGGAGGTAGATATACATGGAGATAGATAGTCATGGAGGTAGATATACATGGAGATAGATAGGCATGGAGGTAGATATACATGGAGATAGGTAGACATGGAGATAGATAGACATGGAGATAGATAGGCATGGAGGTAGGTAGACATTGAGGTAGGTAGACATGGAGGTAGGTGACATGGAGGTAGGTAGACATGGAGGTAGGTAGACATGGAGGTAGGTAGACATGGAGGTAGGTAGACATGGCTGTAGATAGACATGGAGGTAGGTAGACATGGAGGTAGGTAGACATGGCTGTAGAGACATGGAGGTAGGTGACATGGAGGTAGGTAGACATGGAGATAGGTAGACATGGAGATAGATAGACATGGAGATAGATAGGCATGGAGATAGGTAGACATGGCTGTAGATAGACATTTAGGCAGGTAGACATGGAGGTAGGTAGGCATGGAGGTAGGTAGACATGGCTGTAGATAGACATGGAGGTAGGTAGACATGGAGGTAGATAAACATGGAGGTAGGTATACATGGCTGTAGATAGACATGGAGGTAGGTAGACATGGAGGTAGATAAACATGGAGGTAGGTAGACATGGCTGTAGATAGACATGGAGGTAGGTAGACATGGAGGTAGGTGACATGGAGGTAGGTAGACATGGAGGTAGGTGACATGGAGGTAGGTAGACATGGAGGTAGGTAGACATGGAGGTAGATAGACATGGAGGTAGGTAGACATGGAGGTAGGTAGATATGGAGGTAGATAGACATGGAGTTAGGTAGATATGGAGGTAGATAGACATGGAGATAGATATACATGTAGGTAGGTAGATATGGAGATAGATAGGCATGTAGGTAGGTAGATATGGAGATAGATAGGCATGTAGGTAGGTAGACATGGAGATAGATAGGCATGTAGGTAGGTAGATATGGAGATAGATAGACATGTAGGTAGATAGACATGTAGGTAGGTAGACATGGAGATAGATAGGCATGTAGGTAGGTAGACATGGAGGTAGGTAGACATGTAGGTAGATAGACATGGAGGTAGGTTGACATGGAGTCCGCCTCTGTGGTCGAGTGATTAAGGTCGCTGACTTGTATACCACTGTAACCTATCATCACTGATGGTCATGGGTTCGAGCCCCGCTCAGGCCGTGTCTCATTTATATGAAAAGTTGGCAGTTTCTTACGAAGGTTGGTGCACCCAAGTACTGGTTAACCGCTGGAGCCTGCCCAGGAAAGGTGTTGTTAGGTAAACTGCCCGCCTAGCCCAAAATGGTGCTAATGCAGGCGTAAAACCCGAAATATATATAAATAAATAGGTAGACATGGAGATATATAGACATGGAGATAGATAGGCATGGAGGTAGGTAGACATGGAGATAGATAGTCATGGAGATATATAGACATGGAGGTAGGTAGACATGGAGGTAGATAGACATGGAGATAGGTAGACATGGAGGTAGGTAGACATGGAGGTAGATAGACATGGGAGGTAGATAGACACGAAGATAGATAGACATAGAGATAGGTAGACATGGAGGTAGGTAGACATGGAGATAGGTAGACATGGAGATAGATAGACATGGAGATAGATAGGCATGGAGGTAGGTAGACATGGAGGTAGGTAGACATGGAGGTAGGTGACATGGAGGTAGGTAGACATGGAGGTAGGTAGACATGGAGGTAGGTAGACATGGCTGTAGATAGACATGGAGGTAGGTAGACATGGAGGTAGGTAGACATGGAGGTAGGTGACATGGAGGTAGGTAGACATGGAGGTAGGTAGACATGGAGGTAGGTAGACATTGAGGTAGGTGACATGGAGGTAGGTAGACATGGAAGTAGGTAGACATGGAGGTAGGTGACATGGAGGTAGGTAGACATGGAGATAGGTAGACATGGAGATAGATAGACATGGAGATAGATAGGCATGGAGATAGGTAGACATGGCTGTAGATAGACATTTAGGCAGGTAGACATGGAGGTAGGTAGGCATGGAGGTAGGTAGACATGGCTGTAGATAGACATGGAGGTAGGTAGACATGGAGGTAGATAAACATGGAGGTAGGTATACATGGCTGTAGATAGACATGGAGGTAGGTAGACATGGAGGTAGGTAGACATGGAGGTAGATAAACATGGAGGTAGGTAGACATGGCTGTAGATAGACATGGAGGTAGGTAGACATGGAGGTAGGTGACATGGAGGTAGGTAGACATGGAGGTAGGTGACATGGAGGTAGATAGACATGGAGGTAGGTAGACATGGAGGTAGGTAGATATGGAGGTAGATAGACATGGAGATAGATAGACATGTAGGTAGGTAGATATGGAGATAGATAGGCATGTAGGTAGGTAGATATGGAGATAGATAGGCATGTAGGTAGGTAGACATGGAGATAGATAGGCATGTAGGTAGGTAGATATGGAGATAGATAGACATGTAGGTAGATAGACATGTAGGTAGGTAGACATGGAGATAGATAGGCATGTAGGTAGGTAGACATGTAGGTAGATAGACATGGAGGTAGGTTGACATGGAGTCTGCCTCTGTGGTCGAGTGATTATGGTCGCTGACTTGTATACCACTGTAACCTATCATCACTGATGGTCATGGGTTCGAGCCCCGCTCAGGCCGTGTCTCATTTATATGAAAAAGTTGGCAGTTTCTTACGAAGGTTGGTGCACCCAAGTACTGGTTAACCGCTGGAGCCTGCCCAGGAAAGGTGTTGTTAGGTAAACTGCCCGCCTAGCCCAAAATGGTGCTAATGCAGGCGTAAAACCCGAAATATATATAAATAAATAGGTAGACATGGAGATATATAGACATGGAGATAGATAGGCATGGAGGTAGGTAGACATGGAGATAGATAGTCATGGAGATATATAGACATGGAGGTAGGTAGACATGGAGGTAGATAGACATGGAGATAGGTAGACATGGAGGTAGGTAGACATGGAGGTAGATAGACATGGAGATAGGTAGACATGGAGGTAGGTAGACATGGAGGTAGATAGACATGGGAGGTAGATAGACACGAAGATAGGTAGACACGAAGATAGGTAGACATGGAGGTAGGTAGACATGGAGATAGGTAGACATAGAGATAGGTAGACATGGAGATAGATAGTCATGGAGATATATAGACATGGAGGTAGGTAGACATGGAGGTAGATAGACATGGAGATAGGTAGACATGGAGGTAGGTAGACATGGAGGTAGATAGACATGGGAGGTAGATATACACGAAGATAGGTAGACATAGAGATAGGTAGACATGGAGGTAGGTAGACATGGAGATAGGTAGACACATAGATAGGTAGACATGGAGATAGATAGACATGTAGGTAGGTAGACATGTAGGTAGGTAGACATGTAGGTAGATAGACATGGAGATAGGTAGACATGGAGATAGATAGGCATGTAGGTAGGTAGACATGTTGGTAGATAGACATGTAGGTAGGTAGACATGTAGGTAGGTAGACATGTAGGTAGATAGACATGGAGATAGATAGGCATGTAGGTAGGTAGACATGTAGGTAGATAGACATGTAGGTAGGTAGACATGGAGATAGATAGGCATGTAGGTAGGTAGATATGGAGATAGATAGGCATGTAGGTAGGTAGATATGGAGATAGATAGGCATGTATGTAGGTAGACATGGAGATAGATAGGCATGTAGGTAGGTAGACATGGAGGTCAGGTAGACATGTAGGTAGGTAGACATGGAGATAGATAGGCATGTAGGTAGGTAGACATGGAGATAGATAGGCATGTAGGTAGGTAGACATGGAGATAGATAGGCATGTAGGTAGGTAGATATGGAGGTCAGGTAGACATGTAGGTAGGTAGACATGGAGATAGATAGACATGTAGGTAGGTATATATGGAGATAGATAGGCATGTAGGTAGGTAGATATGGAGATAGATAGGCATGTAGGTAGGTAGACATGGAGATAGATAGGCATGTAGGTAGGTAGATATGGAGATAGATAGACATATAGGTAGATAGACATGTAGGTAGGTAGACATGGAGATAGATAGGCATGTAGGTAGGTAGACATGGAGGTAGATAGGCATGTAGGTAGGTAGACATGGAGATATATAGGCATGTAGGTAGGTAGACATGGAGATAGATAGGCATGTAGGTAGGTAGACATGGAGATAGATAGGCATGTAGGTAGGTAGATATAGAGATATGTAGGTAGGTAGACATGGAGGTAGTAGACATGGAGAGAGATAGGCATGTAGGTAGGTAGATATGGAGATAGATAGGCATGTAGGTAGGTAGACATGGAGATAGATAGGCATGTAGGTAGGTAGATATGGAGATAGATATGCATGTAGGTAGGTAGACATGGAGATAGATAGGCATGTAGGTAGGTAGATATGGAGATAGATAGGCATGTAGGTAGGTAGACATGGAGATAGATAGGCATGTAGGTAGGTAGATATGGAGATAGATAGGCATGTAGGTAGGTAGACATGGAGATAGATAGGCATGTAGGTAGGTAGATATGGAGATAGGTAGACATGTAGGTAGGTAGATATGGAGATAGATAGGCATGTAGGTAGGTAGACATGGAGGTAGTAGACATGGAGATAGATAGGCATGTAGGTAGGTAGACAGGGAGATAGATAGGCATGTAGGTAGGTAGACATGGAGATAGATAGGCATGTAGGTAGGTAGACATGGAGATAGATAGGCATGTAGGTAGGTAGACATGGAGATATATATAGGCATGTAGGTAGGTAGACATGGAGATAGATAGGCATGTAGGTAGGTAGACATGGAGATAGATAGGCATGTAGGTAGACATGGAGATAGATAGGCATGTAGGTAGGTAGACATGGAGATAGATAGGCATGTAGGTAGGTAGATATGGAGATATATAGGCATGTAGGTAGGTAGACAGGGAGATAGATAGGCATGTAGGTAGGTAGACATGGAGATAGATAGGCATGTAGGTAGGTAGACATGGAGATAGATAGGCATGTAGGTAGGTAGGTAGACATGGAGATATATAGGCATGTAGGTAGGTAGACATGGAGATAGATATGCATGGAGGTAGGTAGACATGGAGGTAGGTAGACATGGAGATATGTAGACATGGAGATATATAGACATGGAGATAGGTAGACATGGAGATAGATAGGCATGTAGGTAGGTAGACATGGAGATAGATAGGCATGTAGGTAGACATGGAGATAGATAGGCATGTAGGTAGGTAGACATGGAGATAGATAGGCATGTAGGTAGGTAGACATGGAGATAGATAGGCATGTAGGTAGGTAGACATGGAGATAGATAGGCATGTAGGTAGGTAGACATGGAGATAGATAGGCATGTAGGTAGGTAGACATGGAGGTAGTAGACATGGAGATAGATAGGCATGTAGGTAGGTAGACATGGAGATAGATAGGCATGTAGGTAGGTAGATATGGAGATATATAGGCATGTAGGTAGGTAGACAGGGAGATAGATAGGCATGTAGGTAGGTAGACATGGAGATAGATAGGCATGTAGGTAGGCAGACATGGAGATAGATAGGCATGTAGGTAGGTAGACATGGAGATATATAGGCATGTAGGTAGGTAGACATGGAGATATATAGGCATGGAGGTAGGTAGACATGGAGGTAGGTAGACATGGAGATATGTAGACATGGAGATATATAGACATGGAGATAGGTAGACATGGATATAGATAGGCATGTAGGTAGGTAGACATGGAGATAGATAGGCATGGAGGTAGGTAGACATGGAGATAGATAGGCATGTAGGTAGGTAGACATGGAGATAGATAGGCATGTAGGTAGGTAGACATGGAGATAGATAGGCATGTAGGTAGGTAGACATGGAGATAGATAGGCATGTAGGTAGGTAGACATGGAGGTAGATAGGCATGTAGGTAGGTAGACATGGAGGTAGATAGGCATGTAGGTAGGTAGATATGGAGATAGGTAGACATGGAGATAGGTAGACATGGAGATAGATAGACATGGAGATAGATAGGCATGTAGGTAGGTAGATATGGATATAGATAGGCATGTAGGTAGGTAGATATGGAGATAGATAGGCATGTAGGTAGGTAGACATGGAGATAGATAGGCATGTAGGTAGGTAGATATGGAGATAGATAGGCATGTAGGTAGGTAGATATGGAGATAGATAGGCATGTAGGTAGGTAGATATGGAGATAGATAGGCATGTAGGTAGATAGACATGGAGATAGATAGGCGTGTAGGTAGGTAGACATGGAGATAGATAGGCATGTAGGTAGGTAGACATGGAGATAGATAGGCATGTAGGTAGGTAGACATGGAGATAGATAGGCATGTAGGTAGGTAGACATGGAGATAGATAGGCATGTAGGTAGGTAGACATGGAGATAGATAGGCATGTATGTAGGTAGACATGGAGATAGATAGGCATGTAGGTAGGTAGACATGGAGATAGATAGGCATGTAGGTAGGTAGACATGGAGATAGATAGGCATGTAGGTAGGTAGACATGGAGATAGATAGGCATGTAGGTAGGTAGATATGGAGATAGATAGGCATGTAGGTAGGTAGACATGGAGATAGATAGGCATGTAGGTAGGTAGATATGGAGATAGATAGGCATGTAGGTAGGTAGACATGGAGATAGATGTAGGTAGGTAGACATGGAGATAGATAGGCATGTAGGTAGGTAGACATGGATATAGATAGGCATGTAGGTAGGTAGATATGGAGATATATAGGCATGTAGGTAGGTAGACAGGGAGATAGATAGGCATGTAGGTAGGTAGACATGGAGATAGATAGGCATGTAGGTAGGTAGATATGGAGATAGATAGGCATGTAGGTAGGTAGACATGGAGATAGATAGGCATGTAGGTAGGTAGATATGGAGATAGATAGGCATGTAGGTAGGTATTCATGGAGATAGATAGACATGTAGGTAGGTAGATATGGAGATAGATAGGCATGTAGGTAGGTAGACATGGAGATAGATAGGCATGTAGGTAGGTAGATATGGAGATAGATAGGCATGTAGGTAGGTAGATATGGAGATAGATAGGCATGTAGGTAGGTAGACATGGAGATAGATAGGCATGTAGGTAGGTAGACATGGAGATAGATAGGCATGTAGGTAGGTAGACATGGAGGTCAGGTAGGCATGTACGTAGGTAGACATGGAGATAGGTAGACATGTAGGTAGGTAGACATGGAGATAGATAGGCATGTAGGTAGGTAGACATGGAGATAGATAGGCATGTAGGTAGGTAGACATGGAGGTCAGGTAGGCATGTAGGTAGGTAGATATGGAGATAGATAGGCATGTAGGTAGGTAGACATGGAGATAGATAGGCATGTAGGTAGGTAGACATGGAGGTCAGGTAGGCATGTACGTAGGTAGACATGGAGGTCAGGTAGGCATGTAGGTAGGTAAAACCGTACCTCGATATATTGCAAGTTTGTACCGCAATACGTACCACGGTATACCACCCAATAGTAAAATATTATTAATCAACCAATATAACAACAAGAGAATGGCACCCGGAAAGATGCAAACCCCACACTGGTATTTCACACAAGAAGAAATGTTTGATTTTACCATTGATATTTAAGTCAATGGGAATAGTCACTTAGATGACCGCCATGACCATATTCCATGACTGATTTCTCCCAGAATCAAATCACTTCGTAGTTTCATCAAAAGTCGATCCACTTTTTTAATTATCATGTACACAAATGACAAGACGCAGCCAAACACCAGGGTTCAATTTTTGTCCAACATTTAGGGGAGAGTCTCGTCCCCCTCCAGCCAATTTAGGTAGAAGTGAGGAGAAATTAGGGTGGACGTGTGCTTTTCACATACGTAATTTTCCTTCACTTGCATTTTCGTGTTTACAGAAGGTACCATCACCACTTACAAATGATCTATTATTAATACTATTAATGGTACAAAACCTTCATTCATATCTTCCTTTACTGTTTGTTTGAAGGGATTTGAATATAAATTATGTACATGCACAATTTTAGCCTGACAAAAAAGTTGTGAAACAAATTCCACAATTGTAAACTAACTTTATACATTGTATAGTAATTACTGAATAATGTAGAGGTACAGTGCTTTAGGTTACTTATACCAGTTATGAATAAAATTACAAGCTCCTGTGAATAAATATATGTCAACCGTGCACATTTGATTACATCATACAAGAGCTTTGATCTTGGTTCTTTGTGTAAACAAGATTTATTTGATTGACAGGTTCCTGGTGTAGCTTTGATAGTTTGCGCCATGCCAACAATTACTTGTAATGTAGGTCATGTGTGTTTTACGTTTATTTATCGTCGCTACCGGTTGCCCATATGAACGACGTCTCCTGAAGAGGTTAGACATTTTAGATTTTGGAGGATAGTGCAATGATACTGTTTTTTGCCGTTTTTCACCAGAAGTTAACTATCTTTCATCCAATTTCATTAATCGAATGAACTAATGTTCCGAATTTAGCAACAGAGTCGAGAGAAAAAGTTATATCGATATAATAATTTTGTACCGCTGTATACCATATTACGCTAATTACACCGGGCTTTACCGGTATTCCGGTATACCGCACCACCCAGAGTAGACATGGAGGTCAGGTAGACATGGAGGTCAGGTAGACACGGAGATAGGTAGATCTGGAGGTGGTTATTGCTTTGTCATTGTGGTGTGTCAGACAGATAGGCATGTTGATATATACTGTATATATTGATTTTAAAGTACAGCGTTTCAAATTTCTTTTATAACCTTGGATATTTTATGTTTAAAGCAATGCGAGGATTTATGACAAATCGTGGACAGCCGGATGGACCAAGATCTTCTAGATACCTGCTCAAAGACTATGTCAATGTGAGTATATCTTAAGCTAGTATTCTTTTTTATATTTATTCCCCTAGATACAAAGTATATAATACTATATAGGAATCCTGCATCATTATTTCCCTAGATACAAAGTATATAATATTATATAGGAATCCTGCATCATTATTCCCCTAGATACAAAGTATATAATACTATATAGGAATCCTGCATCATTATTCCCCTAGATACAAAGTATATAATATTATATAGGAATCCTGCATCATTATTCCCCTAGATACAAAGTATATAATACTATATAGGAATCCTGCATCATTATTCCCCTAGATACAAAGTATATAATACTATATAGGAATCCTGCATCATTACTCCCCTAGATACAAAGTATATAATATTAATGCGGGAGCATTATTAATCCATTCGGTTCATATCTTTTATATGCCTTTCAAGGATTTTCATAAACTTTAGGTGAATATGCAGCAAATATTCACCTCGTCAATATGAATTTCGTGTCCGGTCCCTAACTCGTCAATCGCTTCAGGAATTTGAAATAGTTTTAAAAAAACTTTGTCATTTGAAGGCCAACGTCACACTTGGAACTGTTCAAATGGGGTACAGGACAGCTTGACACCAACACATCACGACCCCAATGTCTTGGATAACACGACCAAACTTCTTATTTTGTAAATGTACTGTTTTGTTTATTATTATCTTTACTCTTGCTTACCCCACTTATTCACGACTTAATCACGTGATATTCTTATATTGTTATGTGACTTGTGTAAATTAGGGTAACATTAAAAAATGATCCTCGTCTAACTAATATAGAAAACCACCCATATATTTAAATTCGCAAACAACTTAAATAGCATAGATCTACTATGTATCTCAAGCTGGTCATCAGTTATTAACAAGTGCATAGCATAGTAACCCACATACATGTATTCATACTATATACTAATAGTCTATAACCACAACATAATTCACTATATACTATAACCACAACATAATTCATTGGTTGATTTTTCCAGCACACTTATCCATAATTAGCGATACTGTTCATGGTTTCAACTGGTCCAGCACACTTATCCATAATTAGCGATACTGTTCGTGGTTTCAACTGGTCCAGCACACTTATCCATAATTAGCGATACTGTTCGTGGTTTCAACTGGTCCAGCACACTTATCCATAATTAGCGATACTGTTAGTTGTTTTAATTGGTACAGCACACTTATCCATAATTAGCGATACTGTTAGTTGTTTTAACTGGTACAGCACACTTGTGGTTTCAACTCGTCCAGCACACTTGTGGTTTCAACTGGTCCAGCACACTTATCCATAATTAGCGATACTGTTCGTGGTTTCAACTGGTCCAGCACACTTATCCATAATTAGCGATACTGTTCGTGGTTTCAACTGGTCCAGCACACTTATCCATAATTAGCGATACTGTTAGTTGTTTTAATTGGTACAGCACACTTATCCATAATTAGCGATACTGTTAGTTGTTTTAACTGGTACAGCACACTTGTGGTTTCAACTCGTCCAGCACACTTGTGGTTTCAACTGGTCCAGCACACTTATCCATAATTAGCGATACTGTTCGTGGTTTCAACTGGTCCAGCACACTTATCCATAATTAGCGATACTGTTCGTGGTTTCAACTGGTCCAGCACACTTATCCATAATTAGCTATACTGTTCGTGGTTTCAACTGGTCCAGCACACTTATCCATAATTAGCGATACTGTTCGTGGTTTCAACTGGTCCAGCACACTTATCCATAATTAGCGATACTGTTCGTTGTTTCAACTGGTACAGCACACTTATCCATATGGATAATTAGCGATACTGTTAGTTGTTTCAACTTGTCCAGCACACTTATCCATAATTAGCGATACTGTTCATGGTTTCAACTGGTCCAGCACACTTATCTATAATTAGCGATACTGTTAGTTGTTTTAACTGGTACAGCACACTTATCCATAATTAGCGATACTGTTAGTTGTTTCAACTTGTCCAGCACACTTATCCATAATTAGCGATACTGTTCATGGTTTCAACTGGTCCAGCACACTTATCTATAATTAGCGATACTGTTAGTTGTTTTAACTGGTACAGCACACTTATCCATAATTAGCGATACTGTTAGTTGTTTCAACTTGTCCAGCACACTTATCCATAATTAGCGATACTGTTCATGGTTTTAACTGGTCCAGCACACTTATCCATAATTAGCGATACTGTTAGTTGTTTCAACTTGTCCAGCACACTTATCCATAATTAGCGATACTGTTCATGGTTTCAACTGGTCCAGCACACTTATCTATAATTAGCGATACTGTTAGTTGTTTTAACTGGTACAGCACACTTATCCATAATTAGCGATACTGTTAGTTGTTTTAACTGGTCCAGCACACTTATCCATAATTAGCGATACTGTTAGTTGTTTCAACTTGTCCAGCACACTTATCCATAATTAGCGATACTGTTCATGGTTTCAACTGGTCCAGCACACTTATCCATAATTAGCGATACTGTTAGTTGTTTTAACTGGTACAGCACACTTATCCATAATTAGCGATACTGTTCGTTGTTTCAACTGGTACAGCACACTTATCCATAATTAGCGATACTGTTCGTGGTTTCAACTGGTACAGCACACTTATTCAAGTATCGTAATAATTAAATACATGAACATGATCAAAATTTCTGCTACATGTAAATGTCGCCAAATCTACTATGTATATGGTTATTTAACAAATATTGTCGTACTTCGACCAAATGTTAAAACAGAAACAGCCATTTTTACACTTTCTTTGCGTTTGTGATGGTTTGGTGATATATACGACCACCAAACCATCACAATGTGACAGTCTATATTTCCTGGAGAAAGGATCAGTCCAACATTAAGCAGTACAACAGATGATTATTATTGTTCTAAGATAGGTGTAGTCAGTCTTATTGATCCAGTCCAGTGATTGTCCGTGTTTGTTTCAGGGAAAACTCCTGTATTGTCATCCACCACCGGAAGTTGAACCAATCAAGTTCAATGGGTTTGACACGAGAGAACCAGTCTGTTCGTCTGCTAGATTGTCTATGGGTGAGGCAGGAAACAAGGATGCCCATTCTTTAATAGGACTCAGTCAAATTGACACAGATTTCTTTAGAAAGGTACACATCGAAAATATGAATATCTGCTGCCATATACATTGTATGTAAAATGTGTAAATTCTCATTCTAACATGTATCAGCATTTTGTCTGTATACGAAAAGAAGGAATTTACTGTGTTTAAATCTGCAATAAACCATGGATTCATGGAAACTAGCATTATTTAGCTCACCTGAACAAAGCTCATGTGAGGTATTGTTATCAGAATGTGTCTGTCCGTCGTTTTATACTCAGTGATCATTGGGTCTATAGCCACCATGATGCTTGGATAAATGGGAGATTGCATAATTATTAAAATCACATCATTACGTAATCCAAGACGGCCACTGTCTAAAAATAGCACAAATTCTTATAATATCTTTTCACGAACTGCCAGCTGGACGTTGGCGAATCTTGGTAGAAATGATCGATGTACAATGCTTGATCAAGTCAAGTAGGGGTCAAATATTTGTTTTGAGCGAATATAGTCACGTCATATCTCAAATTGAAGATATCGACATGGCAATTTGTATAAATATTTGAGGTGGCTGTAGAAAGGTCAAAAGATAAACCTTTTATGAGAGATTTCAAATGTCTTCTCACAAACTGATAAGCCAATGTTCAAGAAACTGTACGTGTATGATCCTTATTTTTAACAGCATTCTTAAAACAATTACTTATCACAAACTGCGAATCTTGGTAGGAATGATCGATGTACAAGGTTCTTTCAAAGTTGTTCAAATAGTGACGCTGGGGTAGAAAATTAGTAAGGTGAGCTATACAGGGCGGCCATCATGACCACAGGGATTCGGCACGTTTGGTGGTACTAGTATATATATTTAAGTACAGGGATTCTACTCTGTGGGCTGTCAGATTTCGCATCGATCAGTAAAATGGCCCTATCTGAGACAATTTTGTACAAAGCTGTCCAAATATAACGCCTATCCCGAGTCTTTATATTGTTCTTCAAATAAAACACAACTTTAAGCTGCATGCATGTATACTTTGCAAACAATTGCCACAAACATTGGCCATAGCAGGTCACATTTCCGTACTAGGACACAGGTTCTGTCAGCAACAAAAAAAAATCTTCGTCGGGAGAGTTTTAACTGTGAATAACATTATCAATAAAATGTGTTTCCACTAACCTGTAGGTTTATTCGGCAAAAATGTACGTCAAAAAGAGATTTCGTAGCATTTTCAATTTATTTTGAAAAATTCTAAAGCGGCGCAATTCGCATTGAAACGAGCGTTCTGATTGGATTATGATTATTCTTCATATATAAAAAAACATCTTGTTTACATTCTAATAATCCAATCAGAACGCTCGTTTCAACGCGAATTGCGCCGCTTTAGAATTTTTCAAAACAAATTGAAAATGCTACGAAATCTCTTTTTGACGTACATTTTTGCCGAATAAACCTACAGGTTAGTGGAAACACATTTTATTGTCACTGTCATGACAACTGGCTACTAGTACAGGTGATCACAATGTCATGACAACTGGTTACTAGTACAGGTGATCACAATGTGTCATGACAACTGGTTACTAGTACAGGTGATGTCATGACATTGTTAACTGGTTACTAATACATGTGATCACACTGTCATGACAACTGGTTACTAGTACAGGTGATCACAATGTGTCATGACAACTGGTTACTAGTACAGGTGATGTCATGACATTGTTAACTGGTTACTAATACATGTGATCACACTGTCATGACAACTGGTTACTAGTACAGGTTATGACAGCTGGTTGCTACCACCCAGCATCTGTTCACAATTAGGAAATCTAGTAAATAGAAATAGAGAGGGGCGACCAGTATATAGAACTAGAGAGGGGCGACCAATATATAGAAATAGAGAGGGGCGACCAATATATAGAACTAGAGAGGGGCGACCAGTATATAGAACTAGAGAGGGGCGACCAGTATATAGAACTAGAGAGGGGCGACCAGTAGATAGAACTAGAGCGGGGTGACCAATATATAGAACTAGAGAGGGGCGACCAGTATATAGAACTAGAGAGGGGCGACCAGTATATAGAACTAGAGAGGGGCGACCAGTATATAGAACTAGAGAGGGGCGACCAGTATATAGAACTAGAGCGGGGTGACCAGTGTATAGAACTAGAGGGGTGACCAATATATAGAAATAGAGAGGGGCGACTAGTAGATAGAAATAGAGGAGCTAGCTATAAATAGAAACCTGGGGTGGAGCTAGGGGTAAATAATAGATACGAGTTGATGAGCAATGTTCTATTTCAGGATTTTCCTTCCCTACACAATCGAACAGCACACAGCCAGCAAATGGCGAGCTCCTCAAGTAGCAGCCTCACATCACTCAATGACAAACCATCGAAGAAACATAACAATAAAAAAAAGAGAGAGAAACTGAGACGGGTCTATGGATATCTTGACCAATAACGAAACAATTTCATTAAAAACAATGGAGATATGCGATAATTGAAGTCGGTCAGAGCTAATGAAACCATTACACTAGATAAGAATCTTCTACCTTAAACAATTACACATAGTCCAGCTGAGGCAAATTAAGTGTTCTGTCTGTCATAATTCCAGTGTAGTGTATTCAGGTGGTTTTGAACCTATAGTCCTTTACTTCCATGTCCATACAATGGGACTACTCTCAGTGCGGGCGTAACCGTGTCAACATGAAATACTTCAGAATTGCCTGAATACTCTACGGTGAAAACTGAGTCTACAAATTCATTTGAACCTTCATTATCTGCCTTTTCCTCTGCAACATACCGAACACGACCCATGTATTTTGCCTTGAAACCACTTAGATCTATGTTTGTTTATTTGTATGTGGTGACATTTGACTTACATTTGTAACATATTGCGTTTTTATGCCTGCATTCATCCCGTATGTGATTACCGCATCGGTCACATTTCTTGAGATTATTGGGTGCTTAGGCTGCCGGGTTATACTGATATTGCTTCTTCGGCGCGTAATCTACTTTGTTCACTTCACTAGGACCGACAATACTATGCACATTCTTAGATACATATGTCCAATGCCTGGTCGAAAGTGCAAGTCTTTGACAACAACTGATCACCAGCGAACTCACATTATGTCGACAGCTGCTTCAAATGTGTGATACTCTGACCTGACATCTGCTTAGCTGATTGAAACTTAAAAAACGCTCCCCAATACCACGTGGACTAAAATGTTGCTTTAGGTCTTTCATGATTTTATATGTGGACTTCCCAATGCTACCAAGTAGAATACCCATCCTCTAACTTAATGTCAACAGCGATAAAGTACTGTTTTAGCCTTTCCAAATAACAATCAATGTCACCATCGTGCTCAAATTCCTCGAACATTGTGATTCCCGTGGCCATCTTGCGTCTGGCTGATTCAGGAGAGTTGTGACTACGTGGGTGCTATCGTTTCACCTCGTCTTAATAGTCCCCACAAATTCGAATGGTTCCATCTGCTTTTGGAATACAAACTATTGGCGTCTACCATTCGCTGACATCCACTGGTTTGATAATCACTTCACTTCATACGCGAAAGTTCACTCTCGACCGCGCGATGCATAGAAAGTTCACTCTCGACCGCGCGATGCATAGAATGTTCACTCTCGACCGCGCGATGCATAGAAAGTTCACTCTCGACTGCGCGATGCATAGAAAGTTCACTCTCGACCGCGTGATGCATAGAAAGTTCACTCTCGACCGCGCGATGCATAGAAAGTTCACTCTCGACCGCGCGATGCATAGAAAGTTCACTCTCGACCGCGCGATGCATAGAAAGTTCACTCTCGACCGCGCGATGCATAGAACGTTCACTCTCGACCGCGTGATGCATAGAAAGTTCACTTTCGACCGTGTGATGCATAGAAAACTGTACTGGTCGTGGTTTATGAAATATCGGAATAACGTCATCTTTCATGTGCAAACTGGCTTGTTTGACACCTTGTTTGTTTGACACCTTGTATTTGTGCCTAGCTCTGGCTGAAATATGTCTTCATATTATGCCTTCAAATCCTCAACACTTGCTGTATTTATGCAATGGAGAAAACATTTTGTGCCAGTCTAAATTGATGACATTCAACCAATCTCTCCCCAATAATGGTGGTGCATACCTGTCCGCTTTAATAACTATTATAGCCTTATCACCATTATAATTCACCTGTACCTTGATTTGACCTCACCTGTACCTATGTCAAGCTCAGTACCGGAATATGCATGTAGTTTGCGCTCTACTGATTCCAATGGTAGGTGCTTAAAATGCTTATTGTAAACTGTGTAGTTCATAACCAATACAGTAGCGCCTGTGTCTACTTCCATGTCCATAACCAATACAGTAGCGCCTGTGTCTACTTCCATGTCCATAACCAATACAGTAGTGCCTGTGTCTACTTCCATGTCCATAACCAATACAGTAGTGCCTGTGTCTACTTCCATGTCCATAACCAATACAGTAGCGCCTGTGTCTACTTCCATGTCCATAACCAATACAATAGCGCCTGTGTCTACTTCCATGTCCATAACCAATACAGTAGCGCCTGTGTCTACTTCCATGTCCAGTGTGACATTCGTATGTTTCAATAAGGAGGCACATTTGTTGTATAAAATTGGATGAGGTTAAACACTAGACTAGTGATTTACCCGAGTTCTAGCCGGAATGCATGTGCTCCATTGCAAGATTTTGAATATCATCGCAAATAAACGACGGGTCTAGTATAATTCCCAGATTCCTACGTCTTGGATCCCATTCAAGTCTCAACAAATAATTATGGATTGAAATGAAAGCTAAATGCTTATTGGATCTCTATTTGTTTATCATCATTCAAGTGCTCGAAAAATAAGACTGTCCGAAATTGACACTTCGTAATGCGTCGCTGATTGATTGGGAAAATATCCTCATTCATAAGAAGTTCTAAAATAAGATTGAAACGCTGTGCAAATTTGAGTATATATTATGAAAGCATGGCACCCCGTCATTAAAATATTCCAAGAAATAAAGATGTTGTAGTTTGCATTTCTGGCATGACTGTACATGTATATAAAATCCATATATGACTTGTAACATGCTAGATTTGGAATATCAGCATTGCTTGGGGGCATATGAGATGTCTGGCAGACAGGTCTATTGTATACAGATAATCCAAACTTAACATTTAGACAGGTGTAAAATACCAGATGGTCACATGTAATTTTGTCAAGTTCACACATGGAATGTTTGATAGAGTAACGAGAGATCAACGTTATAAAATGCTTCTGGATACACAAATTAAATCTTTTAAAAGTTGCTTGAAACAATGCCAAGAAGTGTTCCGATGCTCCCGAAGTTGATATACCCTACCTTGATGGAATACCAGATAAAATAAAGAGAAACTATTAAGAAAGACTATTTACATGGGGGAATAAATTTATGTTAGCAACAAAGGGAAGCTGGGTAAAACGTTTGCACAAAATATCTGATTATGGGGATCTTTATTATACATAGATAAACTACTTTAAAGATTCATTATACCAACACAAACAAAGAAATCATATGGAATAATGTAAATATTAAAGCAAACAAACTTTTCTATAAAAAAATGGACAGAGAAGGGAATTCTATACTTTATGTTGTCTTTAATAATAGAAAGTGTACCAAATGTTTTAATAGGGCGATAGTGGAAACATTTCGAGATAATCGGAAAACCAACAAATATGTTTATGAACACCAAGCAACAAGCTATCACGACAGAAGACAAATGCTCAACCATATTTCATAATAACAATTTAAACTGGAAATGTATATATAAGAACATCTTGACATCAACCATAGACAGTAAATTTACACAGAATAATTGCAGCAAATAAATGGTTACTAAAGCAAAAACTAGTACACCCAAACTTGTGCGATTTTTGTTCTATGGGTATAGAAACCATGGAACATTTATTCTAGGAATGCGAACATATACAAACTTTTGGGTAGATTTAAAGATATTTCCGACAAAGAGATATAACAAAACGTGACTCCGAAAAATTCATATACTTATGAGTATACAGAATACCTAAACGGTTGATTGGAAATCGGAAAAAAACTATCGCATGACAAATTGGAAAAAATTCCCCTCATATTAATGTTTTGTTAGTTTTAGGAGTTTATTATAATCTTATTCTAACAAATGTATATAAACATATATTTGGAATACGGTAGAAGTATCTCGTAAACATATTGAATTTGCTTCTGTACCTGCTTATACGTGTGTATGAATGTGTGTATGGTTGTGAGAGTGTTTCTGTACCTGCTGATACGTGCGTATGGTTGTGAGAGTGTTTCTGTACCTGCTGATACGTGCGTATGCTGTATGAATGTGTGTATGGTTGTGAGAGTGCTTCTGTACCTGCTGATACGTGCGTATGCTGTATGAATGTGTGTATGGTTGTGAGAGTGCTTCTGTACCTGCTGATACGTGTGTGTATGGTTGTGAGAGTGCTTCTGTACCTGCTGATACGTGCGTATGCTGTATGAATGTGTGTATGGTTGTGAGAGTGCTTCTGTACCTGCTGATACGTGCGTATGAATGTGTGTATGGTAGTGAGAGTGCTTCTGTACCTGCTGATACATGCGTATGCTGAATGAATGTGTGTATGGTAGTGCTGCTGATACGTGCGAATGCTGTATGAATGTGTGTGAGAGTGCTTCTGTACCTGCTGATACGTGCGAATGTGTGTGAGAGTGCTTCTGTACCTGCTGATATGTGCGTATGCTGTATGAATGTGTGTATAGTAGTGAGAGTGCTTCTGTACCTGCTGATATGTGCGTATGAATGTGTGTATGGTAGTGAGAGTGCTTCTGTACCTGCTGATACGTGCTTCTGTACCTGCTGATATGTGCGTATGAATGTGTGTATGGTAGTGAGAGTGCTTTGTACCTGCTGATATGTGCGTATGAATGTGTGTATGGTAGTGAAGTGCTCTGTACCTGCTGATACGTGCGTATGCTGTATGCTGTATGTGTATGTATGTGTATGGTTGTGAGTGAGGCTGTACCTGCTGATACGTGCGTTGCTGTATGAATGTGTGTATGGAGTGAGCGTGTTTCTGTACCTGCTGATACGTGCGTATGCTGTATGAATGTTTGTATGGTAGTGAGCGTGTACCTGCTGATACGTGCATATGCTGTATGAATGTTTGTGAGAAATTGAGAGCTACAAAATATTCCATGTCAATTTCTTATCATATATTTAAATGTTTAGATTATATACTTGTAGATACACATAGATTGTAAATAAATTAAATAATAATTTTTTTTTTTGACCAATCAGAGGTAATTCATATTCAACTGACGGAAAATGCATTTCTTACAGCCAAGCTACATCAATAGCTTCTGTTTTCAGTGCACTAAAAGACATTAACATCAAGTTCTGCTTTCATGTAAGTTACATGAATATTCTTGTTTCACATAAACACATGAATAACGAATCTTTCAAAGAAATGAAAAAGATATATACAATGCTGAAACATTATAAAATAGGGCATTGTTTAAAGAAAGTACACATTAGAAATAAATTGCATTAATCCGTTACAGAATGTTACCTGCTGTAGAACGGATGTATTCCAAAGGTATAAAAATGACCCCATAAATATAAAGCAAATGTAAGATGTTGAAGCCCGGGTAATTACAAAAGCTGTGGTAATAGTGAATGTTTGGTATGTAAGAAGCCTTGTGCGGCGTATAAATAATACATTAACTGATCACCCAGATATTTACCCGATAGAAGCAGAATGTATTGTATGAAATTTCAATAACATGGAGGAGTGGTTGAGGAAAGTCAACTTGCTAAACCACATTTTCTAAATGTAAAACGGGAGATATAAATAAAATTAATCAATGCTACAAAGTAAGAGGCTTACTGACTTGAAATACTATCGCATTAAATTAATACGATATAGCTACCATCTTAAATCTGTATTGGTCTACTTTGTAATCGAATACTTCAAAATTGATATAATACAAAACAATTAACTAATTATTACATACTTTTCTCACTGTTTCTTATTATTACATAATTTTCTCACTGTTTCTTATTATTACATACTTTTCTCACTGTTTCTTATTATTACATACTTTTCTCATTATTACATACTTTTCTCACTGTTTCTTATTATTACATACTTTTCTCACTGTTTCTTATTATTACATACTTTTCTCACTGTTTCTTATTATTACATACTTTTCTCACTGTTTCTTATTATTACATACTTTTCTCACTGTTTCTTATTATTACATACTTTTCTCACTGTTTCTTATTATTACATACTTTTCTCACTGTTTCTTATTATTACATACTTTTCTCACTGTTTCTTATTATTACATACTTTTCTCACCGGTTCTTATTACATACTTTTCTCACTGTTTCTTATTATTACATACTTTTCTCATTATTACATACTTTTCTCACTGTTTCTTATTATTACATACTTTTCTCACCGGTTCTTATTACATACTTTTCTCACTGTTTCTTATTATTACATACTTTTCTCATTATTACATACTTTTCTCACTGTTTCTTATTATTACATACTTTTCTCACTGTTTCTTATTATTACATACTTTTCTCACTGTTTCTTATTATTACATACTTTTCTCACTGTTTCTTATTATTACATAATTTTCTCACTGTTTCTTATTATTACATAATTTTCTCACTGTTTCTTATTATTACATACTTTTCTCACTGTTTCTTATTATTACATACTTTTCTCACTGTTTCTTATTATTACATACTTTTCTCACTGTTTCTTATTATTACATACTTTTCTCACTGTTTCTTATTATTACATACTTTTCTCACCGTTTCTTATTATTACATACTTTTCTCACTGTTTCTTATTATTACATACTTTTCTCACCGTTTCTTATTATTACATACTTTTCTCACCGTTTCTTATTATTACATACTTTTCTCACTGTTTCTTATTATTACATACTTTTCTCACTGTTTCTTATTATTACATACTTTTCTCACTGTTTCTTATTATTACATACTTTTCTCACCGTTTCTTATGTTGTATGTATATTTTACTTGAATACGGCGATGTTATTGGGGATAACTACTGAAGAACAAAAATGGGAACTAGAATCAATTCAAATAGGAGCAACTAAACTCGACAATGTTTCCCCAAGGAGCAACTAAACTCGACAATGTTTCCCCAAAGAGCAACTAAACTCGACAATGTTTCCACAAGGAGCAACTAAACTCGACAATGTTTCCCCAAGGAGCAACTAAACTCGACAATGTTTCCCCAAGGAGCAACTAAACTCGACAATATTTTAAATAGATGTAAACGAGAAGAAAAAACTCTGACAATTTTACACAATGAAGAATAATTTGACCCCAAACTGTAATAAAGGATTGGAACACTCGTTCATCAAGCAACTAAAACAAGTCCTTGCATAGCAACGTTCAAGAAACAACCCTAATTCCACCAAACCTGGAAAAAAGTGTTACAAACTCAATTACACCCTTTTCCACAAACTCAATTACACCCTTTTCCGTAAATCCATCAAGAACTGCGGAGAAATTGAAACGTCAAACCATTGCTTATTTCAAATCGGACAATGTTACCTAGATAACGTACCTTGTCCTTTAACCTATAGCGTATGAATAATGACCAAAACATGCACATCTTTCTTAAAGTAAAACAATTCAATGTTGTCTCCAAGCGATTCACACATTAATCTACGGACTGGGAGGAGAACAACGTGTTCTACGGACTGGGAGGAGAACAACGTGTAGTTTTCAAAAACAAATAACTTTATCATATAATTTCTTTAATCGGATGTTTACTATAGAAATGAATTCATATAAGATTTATATTAAGCTTGTTTTCCAATCATATATTTATTTTATGATAGTTGTATATATAACAGAACAAATAAATGCTCCGATAGTTGTATATATAACAGAACAAATAAATGCTCCAATAGTTGTATATATAACAGAACAAATAAATGCTCCGATACAATTTTGCCATCAAAAGTTCATTTTTATTATAGATGTCAAAATTCTTCTTCATCCAAACCGCTTGGCCAATGGTAGCCAAATTTCACAGTTATGGTCCATGGATGAAGCCCTTTTTGATTAAAAGTTGGCCACTGGTAGCATTTTGGCAACATTTGGTAGGAATGATCGCTGTACTATGCTCTTTCAATCGTTCCCACGGTGACCCTGGGGTAAAAAATGCTCTTTCAATCGTTCCCACGGTGACCCTGGGGTAAAAAATGAAGCCAGGTGAGTGATACAGCACCCTCTTGTTTAAAATAACAAGAATTATCAATGGGTGATGAATGCCCTCGAAGCTTCTAGCCAAAGAAGATACAGCCTAGACTGGAAATATTGACTTGAGACAGACAGATTACGAAAAGTACATATTAAGGGGGCATAAAAATTCAGTGCTTCGTCTTTCCTGAAGAGTTGTATATATGGAGACAGACCATTGATAGATTTCACTTGCATGTCAAGTGACATTGTTATTACGTTTTCTATACCAATAATACCGCACAGGCCAAAAAAAAAACCCGGTACCAAGTATTTTCTTTGATTACTAGCTTATGTTTCCAAATGCGTAAGTATAGATACTGTTGTGTGTCGAAAAGCGTAATTTTTGGTGTTTGCTGGTTTCTAGGTTGAATTATTTCAGAGATGGGACAGTACATTGCAGTTTGGAAACAAGCCCTGTTCAGCAAGATTTTAAAGAAGTTTTCACAACTGTATATTCTGGATGCTGTGTGTGGCCCGCCCTTCAACTGGGATGTTGTGTGTGGCCCACCCTTCAACCTGGATGTTGTGTGTGGCCCACCCTTCAACCTGGATGTTGTGTGTGGCCCACCCTTCAACCTGGATGCTGTGTGTGGCCCACCCTTCAACCTGGATGCTGTGTGTGGCCTGACCTTCAACCTGGATGTTGTGTGTGGCCCACCCTTCAACCTGGATGCTGTGTGTGGCCCACCCTTCAACCTGGATGCTGTGTGTGGCCTGCCCTTCAACCTGGATGTTGTGTGTGGCCTGACCTTCAACCTGGATGTCGTGTGTGGCCCACCCTTCAACCTGGATGTCGTGTGTGGCCCACCCTTCAACCTGGATGTCGTGTGTGGCCCGCCCTTCAACCTGGATGTTTGTGTGGCCCACCATTCAACCTGGATGTTGTGTGTGGCCCGCCCTTCAACCTGGATGCTGTGTGTGGCCCACCCTTCAACCTGGATGCTGTGTGTGGCCTGCCCTTCAACCTGGATGTTGTGTGTGGCCCGCCCTTCAACCTGGATGCTGTGTGTGGCCTGCCCTTCAACCTGGATGTTGTGTGTGGCCTGACCTTCAACCTGGATGTTGTGTGTGGCCTGACCTTCAACCTGGATGTTGTGTGTGGACCACCCTTCAACCTGGATGCTGTGTGTGGCCCACCCTTCAACCTGGATGTTGTGTGTGGCCCGACCTTCAACCTGGATGCTGTGTGTGGCCCGCCCTTCAACCTGGATGCTGTGTGTGGCCCGCCTTTCAACTGGGATGCTGTGTGTGGCCCGACCTTCAACCTGGATGTTGTGTGTGGCC
>CM026401.1:16849975-16886407 GCA_014843695.1 Archivesica marissinica
CGGAGAAATGTCCACTTTACTATGGAAATGGGTAATGGCATTGGTGGTCGGAGAAATGTCCACTTTACTATAGAAATGGGTAACGGCTGTGGAGAGGGTGGTCAATGAAATGTCCACTTTATTATAGAAATGGGTAACGGCATTGGTGGTCGGAGAAATGTCCACTTTACTATAGAAATGGGTAACGGCATTCGTGGTCTGACAAATGCCCACTTTACTATAGAAATGGGTAACGGCATTGGTGGTCGGAGAAATGTCCACTTTACTATAGAAATGGGTAACGGCATTGGTGGTCGGAGAAATGTCCACTTTACTATTGAAATGGGTAACGGCATTGGTGGTCGGAGAAATGTCCACTTTACTATAGAAATGGGTAAGGGCTGTGATGAGGGTGGTCAGTGAAATGTCCACTTTATATAGAAATGGGTAAGGCATTGGTGGTCGGGAAATGTCCACTTTACAATAGAAATGGGTAACGGCATTGGTGGTCGGAGAAATGTCCACTTTACTATAGAAATTGGTAACGGCTGTGGTGAGGGCGGTCAGTGAAATGTCCACTTTACTATAGAAATGGGTAAGGGCTGTGGAGAGGGCGGTCGGTGAAATTTCCACTTTACTATAGAAATGGGTAACGGCTGTGGAGAGGGCGGTCGGAGACATGTCCACTTTACTATAGAAATGGGTAACGGCATTGGTGATCGGAGAAATGTCCACTTTACTATAGAAATGGGTAACGGCATTGGTGGTCGGAGAAATGTCCACTTTACTATAGAAATGTGTAACGGCATTGGTGGTCGGAGAAATGTCCACTTTATTATAGAAATGGGTAACGGCATTGGTGGTCGGAGAAATGTCCACTTTACTATAGAAATGGGTAACGGCATTCGTGGTCGAGAAATGTCCACTTTACTATAGAAATGGGTAACGGCATTGGTGGTCGGGAGAAATGTCCACTTTACTATAGAAATGGGTAACGGCATTGGTGGTCGGAGAAATGTCCACTTTACTATGGAAATGGGTAATGGCATTGGTGGTCGGAGAAATGTCCACTTTACTATAGAAATGGGTAACGGCTGTGGAGAGGGTGGTCAATGAAATGTCCACTTTATTATAGAAATGGGTAACGGCATTGGTGGTCGGAGAAATGTCCACTTTACTATAGAAATGGGTAACGGCATTCCTGGTCTGACAAATGCCCACTTTACTATAGAAATGGGTAACGGCATTGGTGGTCGGAGAAATGTCCTTTACTATAGAAATGGGTGACGGCATTGGTGGTCGAGAAATGTCCACTTTACTAGGAAATGTAATGGCATTGGTGGTCGGGAATGTCCACTTTACTATAGAAATGGGTAACGCTGTGGAGAGGGTGGTCAATGAAATGTCCACTTTATATAGAAATGGTAACGGCATTGGTGGTCGGAGAAATGTCCACTTTACTATAGAAATGGGTAACGGCTGTGGAGAGGGTGGTCAGTGAAATGTCCACTTTATTATATAAATGGGTACGGCATTGGGGTGGGAATGTTTTTGTGGGTGGCTGGGGTGGTCGGAGAAATGTCCACTTTACTATAGAAATTGGTAACGGCTGTGGTGAGGGCGGTCAGTGAAATGTCCACTTTACTATAGAAATGGGTAAGGGCTGTGGAGAGGGCGGTCTGTGAAATTTCCACTTTACTATAGAAATGGGTAACGGCTGTGGAGAGGGCGGTCGGAGACATGTCCACTTTACTATAGAAATGGGTAACGGCATTGGTGATCGGAGAAATGTCCACTTTACTATAGAAATGGGTAACGGCATTGGTGGTCGGAGAAATGTCCACTTTACTATAGAAATGTGTAACGGCATTGGTGGTCGGAGAAATGTCCACTTTATTATAGAAATGGGTAACGGCATTGGTGGTCGGAGAAATGTCCACTTTACTATAGAAATGGGTAACGGCATTCGTGGTCGGAGAAATGCCCACTTTACTATAGAAATGGGTAACGGCATTGGTGGTCGGAGAAATGTCCACTTTACTATAGAAATGGGTGACGGCATTGGTGGTCGGAGAAATGTCCACTTTACTATGGAAATGGGTAATGGCATTGGTGGTCTGAGAAATGTCCACTTTACTATAGAAATGGGTAACGGCTGTGGAGAGGGTGGTCAATGAAATGTCCACTTTATTATAGAAATGGGTAACGGCATTGGTGGTCGGAGAAATGTCCACTTTACTATAGAAATGGGTAACGGCATTCCTGGTCTGACAAATGCCCACTTTACTATAGAAATGGGTAACGGCATTGGTGGTCGGAGAAATGTCCACTTTACTATAGAAATGGGTGACGGCATTGGTGGTCGGAGAAATGTCCACTTTACTATGGAAATGTGTAATGGCATTGGTGGTCGGAGAAATGTCCACTTTACTATAGAAATGGGTAACGGCTGTGGAGAGGGTGGTCAATGAAATGTCCACTTTATTATAGAAATGGGTAACGGCATTGGTGGTCGGAGAAATGTCCACTTTACTATAGAAATGGGTAACGGCTGTGGAGAGGGTGGTCAGTGAAATGTCCACTTTACTATATAAATGGGTAACGGCATTGGTGGTAGGCGAAATGTCCACTTTACTATAGAAATGGGTAACGGCTGTGGAGAGGGTGGTCAGTGAAATGTCCACTTTACTATAGAAATGGGTAACGGCTGTGGAGAGGGTGGTCAGTGAAATGTCCACTTTACTATAGAAATGGGTAACGGCTATGGAGAGGGCGGTCAGTGAAATGTCCACTTTACTATAGAAATGGATAACGGCATTGGTGGTCGGAGAAATGTCCACTTTACTATAGAAATGGGTAACGGCATTGGTGGTCGGAGAAATGTCCACTTTACTATAGAAATGGGTAACGGCATTGGTGGTCGGATAAATGTCCACTTTACTATAGAAATTGGTAACGGCATTGGTGGTCGGAGAAATGTCCACTTTACTATAGAAATGGGTAACGGCTGTGGTGAGGGCGGTCAGTGAAATGTCCACTTCACTATATAAATGGGTAACGGCATTGGTGGTCGGAGAAATGTCCACTTTACTATTGAAATGGGTAACGGCATTGGTGGTCGGAGAAATGTCCACTTTACTATAGAAATGGGTAAGGGCTGTGATGAGGGCGGTCAGTGAAATGTCCACTTTACAATAGAAATGGGTAACGGCATTGGTGGTCGGAGAAATGTCCACTTTACTATAGAAATTGGTAACGGCTGTGGTGAGGGCGGTCAGTGAAATGTCCACTTTACTATAGAAATGGGTAAGGGCTGTGGAGAGGGCGGTCGGTGAAATGTCCACTTTACTATAGAAATGGGTAACGGCTGTGGTGAGGGCGGTCAGTGAAATGTCCACTTTACTATAGAAATGGGTAACGGCATTGGTGGTCTGAGAAATGTCCACTTTACTATAGAAATGGGTAACGGCATTGGTGGTCGGAGAAATGTCCACTTTACTATAGAAATGGGTAACGGCATTGGTGGTCGGAGAAATGTCCACTTTACTATAGAAATGGGTAACGGCTGTGGAGAGGGTGGTCAGTGAAATATCCACTTTACTATAGAAATGGGTAACGGCTGTGGTTAGGGCGGTCAGTGAAATGTCCACTTTACTATAGAAATGGGTAACGGCATTGGTGCTCGGAGAAATGTCTACTTTACTATAGAAATGGGTAAAGCCTGTGGTTAGGGCGGTCAGTGAAATGTCCACTTTACTATAGAAATGGGTAAGGGCTGTTGTGAGGGCGGTCAGTGAAATGTCCACTTTACTATAGATATGGGTAACGGCTGTGGTTAGGGCGGTCAGTGAAATGTCCACTTTACTATAGAAATGGGTAACGGCATTGGTGGTCGGAGAAATGTCCACTTTACTATAGAAATGGGTAACGGCTGTGGTGAGGGCGGTCAGTGAAATGTCCACTTTACTATATAAATGGGTAACGGCATTGGTGGTCGGAGAAATGTCCACTTTACTATAGAAATGGGTAACGGCTGTGGAGAGGGTGGTCAGTGAAATGTCCACTTTACTATATAAATGGGTAACGGCATTGGTGGTAGGCGAAATGTCCACTTTACTATAGAAATGGGTAACGGCTGTGGAGGGTGGTCAGTGAAATGTCCACTTTACTATAGAAATGGGTACGGCTGTGGAGAGGGTGGTCAGTGAAATGTCCACTTTACTATAGAAATGGGTAACGGCTATGGAGAGGGCGGTCAGTGAAATGTCCACTTTACTATAGAAATGGATAACGGCATTGGTGGTCGGAGAAATGCCCTTTACTATAGAAATGGGTAACGGCATTGGTGGTCGGAGAAATGTCCACTTTACTATAGAAATGGGTAACGGCATTGGTGGTCGGAGAAATGTCCACTTTACTATAGAAATGGGTAACGGCTGTGGGGGGTCGTGAAATGTCCACTTCTATAAAATGGTAACGCATTGTGGTCGGAGAAATGTCCACTTTACTATTGAAATGGGTAACGGCATTGGTGGTCGGAGAAATGTCCACTTTACTATAGAAATGGGTAACGGCATTGGTGGTCGGAGAAATGTCCACTTTACTATAGAAATGGGTAACGGCATTGGTGGTCGGAGAAATGTCCACTTTACTATAGAAATGGGTAACGGCTGTGGTGAGGGCGGTCAGTGAAATGTCCACTTTACTATATAAATGGGTAACGGCATTGGTGGTCGGAGAAATGTCCACTTTACTATAGAAATGGGTAACGGCATTGGTGGTCGGAGAAATGTCCACTTTACTATAGAAATGGGTAACGGCATTGGTGGTCGGAGAAATGTCCACTTTACTATAGAAATGGGTAACGGCTGTGGAGAGGGTGGTCAGTGAAATATCCACTTTACTATAGAAATGGGTAACGGCTGTGGTTAGGGCGGTCAGTGAAATGTCCACTTTACTATAGAAATGGGTAACGGCATTGGTGCTCGGAGAAATGTCTACTTTACTATAGAAATGGGTAAAGCCTGTGGTTAGGGCGGTCAGTGAAATGTCCACTTTACTATAGAAATGGGTAAGGGCTGTTGTGAGGGCGGTCAGTGAAATGTCCACTTTACTATAGATATGGGTAACGGCTGTGGTTAGGGCGGTCAGTGAAATGTCCACTTTACTATAGAAATGGGTAACGGCATTGGTGGTCGGAGAAATGTCCACTTTACTATAGAAATGGGTAACGGCTGTGGTGAGGGCGGTCAGTGAAATGTCCACTTTACTATATAAATGGGTAACGGCATTGGTGGTCGGAGAAATGTCCACTTTACTATAGAAATGGGTAACGGCTGTGGAGAGGGGGTCAGTGAAATGTCCACTTTACTATAGAAATGGGTAACGGCATTGGTGGTCGCGAAATGTCCACTTTACTATAGAAATGGGTAACGGCTGTGGAGAGGGTGGTCAGGAAATGTCCACTTTACTATAGAAATGGGTAACGGCTGTGGAGAGGGTGGTCAGTGAAATGTCCACTTTACTATAGAAATGGGTAACGGCTGTGGAGAGGGCGGTCAGTGAAATGTCCACTTTACTATAGAAATGGGTAACGGCATTGGTGGTCGGAGAAATGTCCACTTTACTATAGAAATGGGTAACGGCTGTGGTGAGGGCGGTCAGTGAAATGTCCACTTTACTATAGAAATGGGTAACGGCATTGGTGGTCGGAGAAATGTCCACTTTACTATAGAAATGGGTAACGGCTGTGGTGAGGGCGGTCAGTGAAATGTCCACTTTACTATAGAAATGGGTAAGGGCTGTGGAGAGGGCGGTCGGTGAAATGACCACTTTACTATAGAAATGGGTAACGGCTGTGGTGAGGGCGGTCGATGAAATGTCCACTTTACTATATAAATGGGTAACGGCTGTGGAGAGGGCGGTCAGTGAAATGTCCACTTTACTATAGAAATGGGTAACGGCATTGGTGGTCGGAGAAATGTCCACTTTACTATAGAAATGGGTAACGGCTGTGGAGAGTGTAGTCAGTGAAATGTCCACTTTACTATAGAAATGGATAACGGCATTGGTGGTCGGAGAAATGTCCACTTTACTATAGAAATGGGTAACGGCATTGGTGGTCGGAGAAATGTCCACATTACTATAGAAATGGGTAACGGCATTGGTGGTCGGAGAAATGTCCACTTTACTATAGAAATGGGTAACGGCTGTGGTGAGGGCGGTCAGTGAAATTTCCACTTTACTATAGAAATGGGTAACGGCTGTGGAGAGGGCGGTCGGAGACATGTCCACTTTACTATAGAAATGGGTAACGGCATTGGTGATCGGAGAAATGTCCACTTTACTATAGAAATGGGTAACGGCATTGGTGGTCGGAGAAATGTCCACTTTACTATAGAAATGTGTAACGGCATTGGTGGTCGGAGAAATGTCCACTTTATTATAGAAATGGGTAACGGCATTGGTGGTCGGAGAAATGTCCACTTTACTATAGAAATGGGTAACGGCATTCGTGGTCGGAGAAATGCCCACTTTACTATAGAAATGGGTAACGGCATTGGTGGTCGGAGAAATGTCCACTTTACTATAGAAATGGGTGACGGCATTGGTGGTCGGAGAAATGTCCACTTTACTATGGAAATGGGTAATGGCATTGGTGGTCGGAGAAATGTCCACTTTACTATAGAAATGGGTAACGGCTGTGGTGAGGGCGGTCAGTGAAATGTCCACTTTACTATAGAAATGGGTAACGGCATTGGTGGTCGGAGAAATGTCCACTTTACTATAGAAATGGGTAAGGGCTGTGGTGAGGGCGGTCAGTGAAATGTCCACTTTACTATAGAAATAGGTAACGGCATTGGTGGTCGGAGAAATATCCACCTTATTATATAAATGGGTAACGGCTGTGGAGAGGGTGGTCTGTGAAATGTCCACTTTACTATAGAAATGGGTAACGGCTGTGGTGAGGGCGGTCGGTGACATGTCCACTTTACTATAGAAATGGGTAACAGCATTGGTGGTCGGAGAAATGTCCACTTTACTATAGAAATGGGTAACGGCATTGGTGGTCGGAGAAAGGTCCACTTTACTATAGAAATTGGTAACGGCTGTGGTGGTCAGTGAAATGTCCACTTTACTATAGAAATGGGTAAGGGCTGTGGAGGTCGGTGAAATGTCCACTTTACTATAGAAATGGGTAACGGCTGTGGTGAGGGCGGTCAGTGAAATGTCCACTTTACTATAGAAAGGGTAACGGCATTGGTGGTCTGAGAAATGTCCACTTTACTATAGAAATGGGTAACGGCATTGGTGGTCGGAGAAATGTCCACTTTACTATAGAAATGGGTAACGGCATTGGTTGTCGAAGAAATGTCCACTTTACTATTGAAATGGGTAACGGCTGTGGAGAGGGTGGTCAGTGAAATATCCACTTTACTATAGAAATGGGTAACGGCTGTGGTTAGGGCGGTCAGTGAAATGTCCACTTTACTATAGAAATGGGTAACGGCATTGGTGCTCGGAGAAATGTCTACTTTACTATAGAAATGGGTAAAGCCTGTGGTTAGGGCGGTCAGTGAAATGTCCACTTTACTATAGAAATGGGTAAGGGCTGTTGTGAGGGCGGTCAGTGAAATGTCCACTTTACTATAGATATGGGTAACGGCTGTGGTTAGGGCGGTCAGTGAAATGTCCACTTTACTATAGAAATGGGTAACGGCATTGGTGGTCGGAGAAATGTCCACTTTACTATAGAAATGGGTAACGGCTGTGGTGAGGGCGGTCAGTGAAATGTCCACTTTACTATAGAAATGGGTAACGGCATTGGTGGTCGGAGAAATGTCCACTTTACTATAGAAATGGGTAACGGCATTGGTGGTCGGAGAAATGTCCACTTTACTATAGAAATGGGTAACGGCATTGGTGGTCGGAGAAATGTCCACTTTACTATAGAAATGGGTAACGGCATTGGTGGTCGGAGAAATGTCCACTTTACTATAGAAATGGGTAACGGCTGTGGTGAGGGCCGTCAGTGAAATGTCCACTTTACTATAGAAATGGGTAAGGGCTGTGGAGAGGGCGGTCGGTGAAATGTCCACTTTACTATAGAAATGGGTAACGGCTGTGGTGAGGGCGGTCGGTGAAATGTCCACTTTACTATAGAAATGGGTAACGGCTGTGGAGAGGGCGGTCAGTGATATGTCCACTTTACTATAGAAATGGGTAACGGCATTGGTGGTCGGAGAAATGTCCACTTTACTATAGAAATGGGTAACGGCATTGGTGGTCGGAGAAATGTCCACTTTACTATAGAAATGTGTAACGGCATTGGTGGTCGGAGAAATGTCCACTTTACTATAGAAATGGGTAACGGCTGTGGTGAGGGCGGTCAGTGAAATGTCCACTTTACTATAGAAATGGATAACGGCATTGGTGGTCGGAGAAATGTCCACTTTACTATATAAATGGGTAAGGGCTGTGGTGAGGGCGGTCAGTGAAATGTCCACTTTACTATAGAAATGTGTAACGGCATTGGTGGTCGGAGAAATGTCCACTTTACTATAGAAATGGGTAACGGCTGTGGTGAGGGCGGTCAGTGAAATGTCCACTTTACTATAGAAATGGGTAACGGCATTGGTGGTCGGAGAAATGTCCACTTTACTATATAAATGGGTAACGGCTGTGGTGAGGGCGGTCAGTGAAATGTCCACTTTACTATAGAAATGGGTAACGGCATTGGTGGTCGGAGAAATGTCCACTTTACTATAGAAATGGGTAACGGCTGTGGTGAGGGCGGTCAGTGAAATGTCCACTTTACTATAGAAATGGGTAACGGCTGTGGTGAGGGGGTCAGTGAAATGTCCACTTTACTATAGAAATGGGTAACGGCTGTGGAGAGGGTGGTCGGTGAAATGTCCACTTTACTATAGAAATGGGTAACGGCTGTGGTGAGGGCGGTCGGTGAAATGTCCACTTTACTATAGAAATGGGTAACGGCTGTGGAGAGGGCGGTCAGTGAAATGTCCACTTTACTATAGAAATGGGTAACGGCATTGGTGGTCGGAGAAATGTCCACTTTACTATAGAAATGGGTAACGGCTGTGGAGAGGGTGGTCAGTGAAATGTCCACTTTACTATAGAAATGGGTAACGGCTGTGGTGAGGCGGTCAGTGAAATGTCCACTTTACTATAGAAATGGGTAACGGCTTTGGTGGGTCAGAGAAATGTCCACTTTACTATAGAAATGGGTAACGGCATTGGTGGTCGGAGAAATGTCCACTTTACTATAGAAATGGGTAACGGCTATGGTGAGGGTGGTCAGTGAAATGTCCACTTTACTATAGAAATGGGTAACGGCATTGGTGGTCGGAGAAATGTCCACTTTACTATGTGGGGCTTGGTGGTCGGAAATGTCCACTTTACTATATAAATGGGTAAGGGCTGTGGTGAGGGCGGTCGGAGAAATGTCCACTTTACTATAGAAATGGGTAACGGCATTGGTGGTCGGAGAAATGTCCACTTTACTATAGAAATGGGTAACGGCTGTGGTGAGGGCGGTCAGTGAAATGTCCACTTTACTACAGAAATGGGTAACGGCATTGGTTGTCGGAGAAATGTCCACTTTACTATATAAATGGATAAGGGCTGTGGTGAGGGCGGTCAGTGAAATGTCCACTTTACAATAGAAATGGGTAACGGCATTGGTGGTCGGAGAAATGTCCACTTTACTATAGAAATGGGTAACGGCTGTGGTGAGGGCGGTCAGTGAAATGTCCACTTTACTATAGAAATGGGTAAGGGCTGTGGAGAGGGCGGTCGGTGAAATGACCACTTTACTATAGAAATGGGTAACGGCTGTGGTGAGGGCGGTCGATGAAATGTCCACTTTACTATATAAATGGGTAACGGCTGTGGAGAGGGCGGTCAGTGAAATGTCCACTTTACTATAGAAATGGGTAACGGCATTGGTGGTCGGAGAAATGTCCACTTTACTATAGAAATGGGTAACGGCTGTGGAGAGTGTAGTCAGTGAAATGTCCACTTTACTATAGAAATGGATAACGGCATTGGTGGTCGGAGAAATGTCCACTTTACTATAGAAATGGGTAACGGCATTGGTGGTCGGAGAAATGTCCACATTACTATAGAAATGGGTAACGGCATTGGTGGTCGGAGAAATGTCCACTTTACTATAGAAATGGGTAACGGCTGTGGTGAGGGCGGTCAGTGAAATGTCCACTTTACTATAGAAATGGGTAACGGCATTGGTGGTCGGAGAAATGTCCACTTTACTATAGAAATGGGTAACGGCTGTGGAGAGGGCGGTCGGAGACATGTCCACTTTACTATAGAAATGGGTAACGGCATTGGTGATCGGAGAAATGTCCACTTTACTATAGAAATGGGTAACGGCATTGGTGGTCGGAGAAATGTCCACTTTACTATAGAAATGGGTAACGGCATTGGTGGTCGGAGAAATGTCCACTTTACTATAGAAATGGGTAACGGCATTGGTGGTCGGAGAAATGTCCACTTTACTATAGAAATGGGTAACGGCATTCGTGGTCGGAGAAATGCCCACTTTACTATAGAAATGGGTAACGGCATTGGTGGTCGGAGAAATGTCCACTTTACTATAGAAATGGGTAACGGCATTGGTGGTCGGAGAAATGTCCACTTTACTATGAAATGGGTAACGGCTGTGGAGAGGGTGGTCAGTGAAATGTCCACTTTACTATAGAAATGGGTAACGGCATTGGTGGTCGGAGAAATGTCCACTTTACTATAGAAATGGGTAACGGCATTGGTGGTCGGAGAAATGTCCACTTTACTATAGAAATGGGTAACGGCATTGGTGGTCGGAGAAATGTCCACTTTACTATAGAAATGGGTAACGGCTGTGGTGAGGGCGGTCAGTGAAATGTCCACTTTACTATAGAAATGGGTAACGGCATTGGTGGTCGGAGAAATGTCCACTTTACTATAGAAATGGGTAAGGCTGTGGTGAGGGCGGTCGGAGAAATGTCCACTTTACTATAGAAATGGGTAACGGCATTGGTGGTCGGAGAAATGTCCACTTTACTATAGAAATGGGTAACGGCTGTGGTGAGGGCGGTCAGTGAAATGTCCACTTTACTATAGAAATGGGTAACGGCATTGGTGGTCGGAGAAATGTCCACTTTACTATAGAAATGGGTAACGGCTGTGGTGAGGGCGGTCAGTGAAATGTCCACTTTACTATAGAAATGGGTAACGGCATTGGTGGTCGGAGAAATGTCCACTTTACTATAGAAATGGGTAACGGCTGTGGAGAGGGCGGTCAGTGAAATGTCCACTTTACTATAGAAATGGGTAACGGCTGTGGAGAGGGCGGTCGGTGAAATGTCCACTTTACTATAGAAATGGGTAACGGCATTGGTGGTCGAGAAATGTCCACTTTACTATAGAAATGGGTAACGGCTGTGGAGAGGGCGGTCAGTGAAATGTCCACTTTACTATAGAAATGGGTAACGGCATTGGTGGTCGGAGAAATGTCCACTTTACTATAGAAATGGGTAACGGCTGTGGAGAGTGTGGTCAGTGAAATGTCCACTTTACTATAGAAATGGATAACGGCATTGGTGGTCGGAGAAATGTCCACTTTACTATAGAAATGGGTAACGGCATTAGTGGTCGGAGAAATGTCCACATTACTATAGAAATGGGTAACGGCATTGGTGGTCGGAGAAATGTCCACTTTACTATAGAAATGGGTAACGGCTGTGGTGAGGGCGGTCAGTGAAATGTCCACTTTACTATAGAAATGGGTAACGGCATTGGTGGTCGGAGAAATGTCCACTTTACTATAGAAATGGGTAACGCTGTGGAGAGGGCGGTCGGAGACATGTCCACTTTACTATAGAAATGGGTAACGGCATTGGTGATCGGAGAAATGTCCACTTTACTATAGAAATGGGTAACGGCATTGGTGGTCGGAGAAATGTCCACTTTACTATAGAAATGTGTAACGGCATTGGTGGTCGGAGAAATGTCCACTTTATTATAGAAATGGGTAACGGCATTGGTGGTCGGAGAAATGTCCACTTTACTATAGAAATGGGTAACGGCATTCGTGGTCGGAGAAATGCCCACTTTACTATAGAAATGGGTAACGGCATTGGTGGTCGGAGAAATGTCCACTTTACTATAGAAATGGGTGACGGCATTGGTGGTCGGAGAAATGTCCACTTTACTATGGAAATGGGTAATGGCATTGGTGGTCGGAGAAATGTCCACTTTACTATAGAAATGGGTAACGGCTGTGGTGAGGGCGGTCAGTGAAATGTCCACTTTACTATAGAAATGGGTAACGGCATTGGTGGTCGGAGAAATGTCCACTTTACTATAGAAATGGGTAAGGGCTGTGGTGAGGGCGGTCAGTGAAATGTCCACTTTACTATAGAAATGGGTAACGGCATTGGTGGTCGGAGAAATGTCCACTTTACTATAGAAATGGGTAACGGCTGTGGAGAGGGCGGTCTGTGAAATGTCCACTTTACTATAGAAATGGGTAACGGCTGTGGTGAGGGCGGTCGGTGAAATGTCCACTTTACTATAGAAATGGGTAACGGCATTGGTGGTCGGAGAAATGTCCACTTTACTATAGAAATGGGTAACGGCATTGGTGGTCGGAGAAATGTCCACTTTACTATAGAAATGGGTAACGGCATTGGTGGTCGGAGAAATGTCCACTTTACTATAGAAATGGGTAACGGCATTGGTGGTCGGAGAAATGTCCACTTTACTATAGAAATGGGTAACGGCTGTGGTGAGGGCGGACAGTGAAATGTCCACTTTACTATAGAAATGGGTAAGGGCTGTGGTGAGGGCGGTCATGAAATGTCCACTTTACTATAGAAATGGGTAACGGCATTGGTGGTCGGAGAAATGTCCACTTTACTATAGAAATGGTAACGGCTGTGGTGGTCGGAGAAATGTCCACTTTACTATAGAAATGGGTAAGGGCTGTGGTGAGGGCGGTCAGTGAAATGTCCACTTTACATAGAAATGGGTAACGGCATTGGTGGTCGGAGAAATGTCCACTTTACTATAGAAATGGGTAACGGCTGTGGTGAGGGCGGTCAGTGAAATGTCCACTTTACTATAGAAATGGGTAAGGGCTGTGGAGAGGGCGGTCGGTGAAATGTCCACTTTACTATAGAAATGGGTAACGGCTGTGGTGAGGGCGGTCGGTGAAATGTCCACTTTACTATAGAAATGGGTAACGGCTGTGGAGAGGGCGGTCAGTGAAATGTCCACTTTACTATAGAAATGGGTAACGGCATTGGTGGTCGGAGAAATGTCCACTTTACTATAGAAATGGGTAACGGCATTGGTGGTCGGAGAAATGTCCACTTTACTATAGAAATGGGTAACGGCATTGGTGGTCGGAGAAATGTCCACTTTACTATAGAAATGGGTAACGGCATTGGTGGTCGGAGAAATGTCCACTTTACTATAGAAATGGGTAACGGCTGTGGTGAGGGCGGTCAGTGAAATGTCCACTTTACTATAGAAATGGGTAACGGCATTGGTGGTCGGAGAAATGTCCACTTTACTATAGAAATGGGTAACGGCTGTGGTGAGGGCGGTCAGTGAAATGTCCACTTTACTATAGAAATGGGTAACGGCATTGGTGGTCGGAGAAATGTCCACTTTACTATAGAAATGGGTAACGGCTGTGGTGAGGGCGGTCAGTGAAATGTCCACTTTACTATAGAAATGGGTAAGGGCTGTGGTGAGGGCGGTCAGTGAAATGTCCACTTTACTATAGAAATGGGTAACGGCTGTGGAGAGGGCGGTCGGTGAAATGTCCACTTTACTATAGAAATGGGTAACGGCTGTGGAGAGGGCGGTCAGTGAAATGTCCACTTTACTATAGAAATGGGTAACGGCATTGGTGGTCGGAGAAATGTCCACTTTACTATAGAAATGGGTAACGGCTGTGGAGAGGGTGGTCAGTGAAATGTCCACTTTACTATAGAAATGGGTAACGGCATTGGTGGTCGGAGAAATGTCCACTTTACTATAGAAATGGGTAACGGCATTGGTGGTCGGAGAAATGTCCACTTTACTATAGAAATGGGTAACGGCATTGGTGGTCGGAGAAATGTCCACTTTACTATAGAAATGGGTAACGGCTGTGGTGAGGGCGGTCAGAAAATTCCACTTTACTATAGAAATGGGTAACGGCTGTGGAGAGGGCGGAGACATGTCCACTTTACTATAGAAATGGGTAACGGCATTGGTGATCGGAGAAATGTCCACTTTACTATAGAAATGGGTAACGGCATTGGTGGTCGGAGAAATGTCCACTTTACTATAGAAATGGGTAACGGCATTGGTGGTCGGAGAAATGTCCACTTTACTATAGAAATGGGTAACGGCATTGGTGGTCGGAGAAATGTCCACTTTACTATAGAAATGGGTAACGGCATTGGTGGTCGGAGAAATGCCCACTTTACTATAGAAATGGGTAACGGCATTGGTGGTCGGAGAAATGTCCACTTTACTATAGAAATGGGTGACGGCATTGGTGGTCGGAGAAATGTCCACTTTACTATGGAAATGGGTAATGGCATTGGTGGTCAGAGAAATGTCCACTTTACTATAGAAATGGGTAACGGCATTGGTGGTCGGAGAAATGTCCACTTTACTATAGAAATGGGTAACGGCTGTGGTGAGGGCGGTCAGTGAAATGTCCACTTTACTATAGAAATGGGTAACGGCATTGGTGGTCGGAGAAATGTCCACTTTACTATAGAAATGGGTAACGGCTGTGGAGAGGGTGGTCAGTGAAATGTCCACTTTACTATAGAAATGGGTAACGGCTGTGGTGAGGGCGGTCGGTGAAATGTCCACTTTACTATAGAAATGGGTAACGGCATTGGTGGTCGGAGAAATGTCCACTTTACTATAGAAATGGGTAACGGCATTGGTGGTCGGAGAAATGTCCACTTTACTATAGAAATGGGTAACGGCATTGGTGGTCGGAGAAATGTCCACTTTACTATAGAAATGGGTAACGGCATTGGTGGTCGGAGAAATGTCCACTTTACTATAGAAATGGGTAACGGCTGTGGTGAGGGGGTCAGTGAAATGTCCACTTTACTATAGAAATGGGTAACGGCTGTGGTGAGGGCGGTCAGTGAAATGTCCACTTTACTATAGAAATGGGTAACGGCATTGGTGGTCGGAGAAATGTCCACTTTACTATAGAAATGGGTAACGGCTGTGGTGGGTCGGAGAAATGTCCACTTTACTATAGAAATGGGTAAGGGCTGTGGTGAGGGCGGTCAGTGAAATGTCCACTTTACAATAGAAATGGGTAACGGCATTGGTGGTCGGAGAAATGTCCACTTTACTATAGAAATTGGTAACGGCTGTGGTGAGGGCGGTCAGTGAAATGTCCACTTTACTATAGAAATGGGTAAGGGCTGTGGAGAGGGCGGTCGGTGAAATGTCCACTTTACTATAGAAATGGGTAACGGCTGTGGTGAGGGCGGTCGGTGAAATGTCCACTTTACTATAGAAATGGGTAACGGCTGTGGAGAGGGCGGTCAGTGAAATGTCCACTTTACTATAGAAATGGGTAACGGCATTGGTGGTCGGAGAAATGTCCACTTTACTATAGAAATGGGTAACGGCATTGGTGGTCGGAGAAATGTCCACTTTACTATAGAAATGTGTAACGGCATTGGTGGTCGGAGAAATGTCCACTTTACTATAGAAATGGGTAACGGCTGTGGTGAGGGCGGTCAGTGAAATGTCCACTTTACTATAGAAATGGATAACGGCATTGGTGGTCGGAGAAATGTCCACTTTACTATATAAATGGGTAAGGGCTGTGGTGAGGGCGGTCAGTGAAATGTCCACTTTACTATAGAAATGTGTAACGGCATTGGTGGTCGGAGAAATGTCCACTTTACTATAGAAATGGGTAACGGCTGTGGTGAGGGCGGTCAGTGAAATGTCCACTTTACTATAGAAATGGGTAAGGGCTGTGGTGAGGGCGGTCAGTGAAATGTCCACTTTACTATAGAAATGGGTAACGGCTGTGGAGAGGGCGGTCGGTGAAATGTCCACTTTACTATAGAAATGGGTAACGGCTGTGGTGAGGGCGGTCGGTGAAATGTCCACTTTACTATAGAAATGGGTAACGGCTGTGGAGAGGGCGGTCAGTGAAATGTCCACTTTACTATAGAAATGGGTAACGGCATTGGTGGTCGGAGAAATGTCCACTTTACTATAGAAATGGGTAACGGCTGTGGAGAGGGTGGTCAGTGAAATGTCCACTTTACTATAGAAATGGGTAACGGCTGTGGTGAGGGCGGTCGGTGAAATGTCCACTTTACTATAGAAATGGGTAAGGGCTGTGGTGATGGCGGTCAGTGAAATGTCCACTTTACTATAGAAATGGGTAACGGCTGTGGAGAGGGCGGTCAGTGAAATGTCCACTTTACTATAGAAATGGGTAACGGCATTGGTGGTCGGAGAAATGTCCACTTTACTATAGAAATGGGTAACGGCATTGGTGGTCGGAGAAATGTCCACTTTACTATAGAAATGGGTAACGGCTGTGGAGAGGGTGGTCAGTGAAATGTCCACTTTACTATAGAAATGTGTAACGGCATTGGTGGTCGGAGAAATGTCCACTTTACTATAGAAATGGGTAACGGCTGTGGTGAGGGCGGTCAGTGAAATGTCCACTTTACTATAGAAATGGATAACGGCATTGGTGGTCGGAGAAATGTCCACTTTACTATATAAATGGGTAAGGGCTGTGGTGAGGGCGGTCAGTGAAATGTCCACTTTACTATAGAAATGTGTAACGGCATTGGTGGTCGGAGAAATGTCCACTTTACTATAGAAATGGGTAAGGGCTGTGGTGAGGGCGGTCAGTGAAATGTCCACTTTACTATAGAAATGGGTAAGGGCTGTGGTGAGGGCGGTCAGTGAAATGTCCACTTTACTATATAAATGGGTAACGGCTGTGGAGAGGGCGGTCGGTGAAATGTCCACTTTACTATAGAAATGGGTAACGGCTGTGGTGAGGGCGGTCGGTGAAATGTCCACTTTACTATAGAAATGGGTAACGGCTGTGGAGAGGGCGGTCAGTGAAATGTCCACTTTACTATAGAAATGGGTAACGGCATTGGTGGTCGGAGAAATGTCCACTTTACTATAGAAATGGGTAACGGCATTGGTGGTCGGAGAAATGTCCACTTTACTATAGAAATGTGTAACGGCATTGGTGGTCGGAGAAATGTCCACTTTACTATAGAAATGGGTAACGGCTGTGGTGAGGGCGGTCAGTGAAATGTCCACTTTACTATAGAAATGGATAACGGCATTGGTGGTCGGAGAAATGTCCACTTTACTATATAAATGGGTAAGGGCTGTGGTGAGGGCGGTCAGTGAAATGTCCACTTTACTATAGAAATGTGTAACGGCATTGGTGGTCGGAGAAATGTCCACTTTACTATAGAAATGGGTAACGGCTGTGGTGAGGGCGGTCAGTGAAATGTCCACTTTACTATAGAAATGGGTAACGGCATTGGTGGTCGGAGAAATGCCATTTACTATAAAATGGGTAAGGGCTGTGGTGAGGGCGGTCAGTGAAATGTCCACTTTACTATAGAAATGGGTAACGGCATTGGTGGTCGGAGAAATGTCCACTTTACTATAGAAATGGGTAACGGCATTGGTGGTCGGAGAAATGTCCACTTTACTATAGAAATGGGTAACGGCTGTGGAGAGGGTGGTCAGTGAAATGTCCACTTTACTATAGAAATGGGTAACGGCATTGGTGGTCGGAGAAATGTCCACTTTACTATAGAAATGGGTAACGGCTTCGTGGTCGAAAATGCCACTTTACTATAGAAATGGGTAACGGCATTGGTGGTCGGAGAAATGTCCACTTTACTATAGAAATGGGTGACGGCATTGGTGGTCGGAGAAATGTCCACTTTACTATGGAAATGGGTAAGGCATTGGTGGTCGGAGAAATGTCCACTTTACTATAGAAATGGGTAACGGCTGTGGAGAGGGTGGTCAGTGAAATGTCCACTTTACTATAGAAATGGGTAACGGCATTGGTGGTCGGAGAAATGTCCACTTTACTATAGAAATGGGTAACGGCTTGGTGGTCGGAGAAATGTCCACTTTACTATAGAAATGGGTAACGGCTGTGGTGAGGGCGGTCAGTGAAATGTCCACTTTACTATAGAAATGGGTAACGGCTGTGGAGAGGGCGGTCAGTGAAATGTCCACTTTACTATAGAAATGGGTAACGGCTGTGGAGAGGGCGGTCAGTGAAATGTCCACTTTACTATAGAAATGGGTAACGGCATTGGTGGTCGAGAAATGTCCACTTTACTATAGAAATGGGTAACGGCATTGGTGGTCGGAGAAATGTCCACTTTACTATAGAAATGGGTAACGGCATTGGTGGTCGGAGAAATGTCCACTTTACTATAGAAATGGGTAACGGCTGTGGTGAGGGCGGTCAGTGAAATGTCCACTTTACCATAGAAATGGGTAACGGCATTGGTGGTCGGAGAAATGTCCACTTTACTATATAAATGGGTAAGGGCTGTGGTGAGGGCGGTCAGTGAAATGTCCACTTTACTATAGAAATGTGTAACGGCATTGGTGTTCGGAGAAATGTCCACTTTTCTATAGAAATGGGTAACGGCTGTGGTGAGGGCGGTCAGTGAAATGTCCACTTTACTATAGAAATGGGTAAGGGCTGTGGTGGGGCGGTCAGTGAAATGTCCCTTTACTATATAAATGGGTAACGGGAGGTGGGTCGGTGAAATGTCCACTTTACTATAGAAATGGGTAACGGCTGTGGAGAGGGCGGTCAGTGAATGTCCACTTTACTATAGAAATGGGTAACGGCATTGGTGGTCGGAGAAATGTCCACTTTACTATAGAAATGGGTAACGGCTGTGGAGAGGGTGGTCGTGAAATGTCCACTTTACTATAGAAATGGGTAACGGCTGTGGTGGTCGGGAATGCTACATAGAATGTACGGCATTGTGGTCGGAGAAATGTCCACTTTACTATAGAAATGGGTAAGGGCTGTGGTGAGGGCGGTCAGTGAAATGTCCACTTTACTATAGAAATGGGTAAGGGCTGTGGTGAGGGCGGTCAGTGAAATGTCCACTTTACTATAGAAATGGGTAACGGCTGTGAGAGGGCGGTCGTGAAATGTCCACTTTACTATAGAAATGGGTAACGGCATTGGTGGTCGGAGAAATGTCCACTTTACTATAGAAATGGGTAACGGCTGTGGTGAGGGCGGTCAGTGAAATGTCCACTTTACTATAGAAATGGGTAACGGCATTGGTGGTCGGAGAAATGTCCACTTTACTATATAAATGGGTAAGGGCTGTGGTGGGGGGGTCAGTGAAATGTCCACTTTACTATAGAAATGTGTAACGGCATTGGTGGTCGGAGAAATGTCCACTTTACTATAGAAATGGGTAACGGCTGTGGTGAGGGCGGTCAGTGAAATGTCCACTTTACTATAGAAATGGGTAACGGCATTGGTGGTCGGAGAAATGTCCACTTTACTATATAAATGGGTAAGGGCTGTGGTGAGGGCGGTCAGTGAAATGTCCACTTTACTATAGAAATGTGTAACGGCATTGGTGGTCGGAGAAATGTCCACTTTACTATAGAAATGGGTAACGGCTGTGGTGAGGGCGGTCAGTGAAATGTCCACTTTACTATAGAAATGGGTAAGGGCTGTGGTGAGGGCGGTCAGTGAAATGTCCACTTTACTATATAAATGGGTAACGGCTGTGGAGAGGGCGGTCGGTGAAATGTCCACTTTACTATAGAAATGGGTAACGGCTGTGGAGAGGGCGGTCAGTGAAATTTCCACTTTACTATAGAAATGGGTAACGGCATTGGTGGTCGGAGAAATGTCCACTTTACTATAGAAATGGGTAACGGCTCTGGAGAGGGTGGTCAGTGAAATGTCCACTTTACCATAGAAATGGGTAACGGCATTGGTGGTCGGAGAAATGTCCACTTTACTATAGAAATGGGTAACGGCATTGGTGGTCGGAGAAATGTCCACTTTACTATAGAAATGGGTAACGGCATTGGTGGTCGGAGAAATGTCCACTTTACTATAGAAATGGGTAACGGCTGTGGTGAGGGCGGTCAGTGAAATGTCCACTTTACCATAGAAATGGGTAACGGCATTGGTGGTCGGAGAAATGTCCACTTTACTATATAAATGGGTAAGGGCTGTGGTGAGGGCGGTCAGTGAAATGTCCACTTTACTATAGAAATGTGTAACGGCATTGGTGGTCGGAGAAATGTCCACTTTTCTATAGAAATGGGTAACGGCTGTGGTGAGGGCGGTCAGTGAAATGTCCACTTTACTATAGAAATGGGTAAGGGCTGTGATGAGGGTGGTCAGTGAAATGTCCACTTTACTATATAAATGGGTAACGGCTGTGGAGAGGGCGGTCAGTGAAATGTCCACTTTACTATAGAAATGGGTAACGGCTCTGGAGAGGGTGGTCAGTGAAATGTCCACTTTACCATAGAAATGGGTAACGGCATTGGTGGTCGGAGAAATGTCCACTTTACTATATAAATGGGTAACGGCATTGGTGGTCGGAGAAATGTCCACTTTACTATAGAAATGGGTAACGGCATTGGTGGTTGGAGAAATGTCCACTTTACTATTGAAATGGGTAACGGCATTGGTGGTCGGAGAAATGTCCACTTTACTATATAAATGGGTAAGGGCTGTGGTGAGGGCGGTCAGTGAAATGTCCACTTTACTATAGAAATGGGTAACGGCATTGGTGGTCGGAGAAATGTCCACTTTACTATAGAAATGGGTAACGGCTGTGGTGAGGGCGGTCAGTGAAATGTCCACTTTACTATAGAAATGTGTAACGGCATTGGTGGTCGGAGAAATGTCCACTTTACTATAGAAATGGGTAACGGCTGTGGTGAGGGCGGTCAGTGAAATGTCCACTTTACTATAGAAATGGGTAACGGCTGTGGAGGGCGGTCAGTGAAATGTCCACTTTACTATAGAAATGGGTAACGGCATTGGTGGTCGGAGAAATGTCCACTTTACTATAGAAATGGGTAACGGCTGTGGAGAGGGTGGTCAGTGAAATGTCCACTTTACTATCGAAATGGGTAACGGCTGTGGTGAGGGCGGTCGGTGAAATGTCAACTTTACTATAGAAATGGGTAAGGGCTGTGGTGATGGCGGTCAGTGAAATGTCCACTTTACTATAGAAATGGGTAACGGCATTGGTGGTCGGAGAAATGTCCACGTTACTATAGAAATGGGTAACGGCATTGGTTGTCGGAGAAATGTCCACTTTACAATAGAAATGGGTAACGGCTGTGGAGAGGGTGGTCAGTGAAATGTCAACTTTACTATAGAAATGGGTAAGGGCTGTGGTGAGGGCGGTCGGAGAAATGTCCACTTTACTATAGAAATGGGTAACGGCATTGGTGGTCGGAGAAATGTCCACTTTACTATAGAAATGGGTAACGGCATTGGTGGTCGGAGAAATGTCCACTTTACTATAGAAACCCACTGTAGAGAGCACTTCGCTGTCGCCCTGATCACATAAATTATACTTTCACCGATTTATTCCCAATTTGAATCACTTCCTCCCACCCTTTCTATATTCACAAAGTTTCACCAACAATGCATTAACAACTTCATATTGAGCTATTCTGTCCACTTCCAGGATCTCCCCCAATGCTATTCTCTAGTTTGTTTTTTCTCTTAACAATATTCGCATGCATCATAAACTTTATTATCTACCATTGCAGTCATAAACCAAACACAACCTCGTTGGTTCAGCAATTTATATATCGTATCTGGATAGACGCTTGTTTTCAACAACTTTATGCCCTCTTCAGTTGGAGATAAGTAAATTCATATAAACATCTACCTCGATTTCGATGATAAATCACCTCTTTAAATAGACAAAACAAGTACATCGGATATATATATGCTCGGGTCAAGAGAGGTGATTCGCGGTTAAGCACGAGCTAAATATGATCCTCTTGGTGGATTTAATCGGTCTAGAATAAACATCTATTTCATGGTTTTTATCATAATTAGGATTGATGGTAAATATTTTCTACTTCCGTTCTTCCGGAATCGATACTGATTGGGTTTACTCTTAGATGATTTGCTCTGCTCCTGTGGATTTAAATTGTACTTCTTTATTACTGACTGTGTATTAGAAAGTTGAACATTGTATTTAAAGTACACCCAACCTGCGCATGCGTAACCGGAAGGACTATGTATTGTTCTTGATCGTGTTCTCTTGGGCTAGTTCCTAGTATAGTTGTATGTGTTTCCTCTTCTTGTGCAGTAAATATGCTAGTTCCTAGTCTAGTTGTATGTGTTTCCTCTTCTTGTGCAGTAAATATGCTAGTTCCTAGTATAGTTGTATGTGTTTCCTCTTCTTGTGCAGTAAATATGCTAGTTCCTAGTATAGTTGTATGTGTTTCCTCTTCTTGTGCAGTAAATATGCTAGTTCCTAGTATAGTTGTATGTGTTTCCTCTTCTTGTGCAGTAAATATGCTAGTTCCTAGTATAGTTGTATGTGTTTCCTCTTCTTGTGCAGTAAATATGCTAGTTCCTAGTATAGTTGTATGTGTTTCCTCTTCTTGTGCAGTAAATATGCTAGTTCCTAGTATAGTTGTATGTGTTTCCTCTTCTTGTGCAGTAAATATGCTAGTTCCTAGTATAGTTGTATGTGTTTCCTCTTCTTGTGCAGTAAATATGCTAGTTCCTAGTATAGTTGTATGTGTTTCCTCTTCTTGTGCAGTAAATATGCTAGTTCCTAGTATAGTTGTATGTGTTTCCTCTTCTTGTGCAGTAAATATGCTAGTTCCTAGTCTAGTTGTATGTGTTTCCTCTTCTTGTGTGCAGTAAATATGCTAGTCCCTAGTCTAGTTGTATGTGTTTCCTCTTCTTGTGTGCAGTAAATATGCTAGTTCCTAGTCTAGTTGTATGTGTTTCCTCTTCTTGTGCAGTAAATATGCTAGTCCCTAGTCTAGTTGTATGTGTTTCCTCGTCTTGTGCAGTAAATATGCTAGTTCCTAGTCTAGTTGTATGTGTTTCCTCTTCTTGTGCAGTAAATATGCTAGTTCCTAGTCTAGTTGTATGTGTTTCCTCTTCTTGTGTGCAGTAAATATGCTAGTCCCTAGTCTAGTTGTATGTGTTTCCTCTTCTTGTGCAGTAAATATGCTAGTTCCTAGTCTAGTTGTATGTGTTTCCTCTTCTTGTGCAATAAATATGCTAGTTCCTAGTCTAGTTGTATGTGTTTCCTCTTCTTGTGCAGTAAATATGCTAGTTCCTAGTCTAGTTGTATGTGTTTCCTCTTCTTGTGCAGTAAATATGCTAGTCCCTAGTCTAGTTGTATGTGTTTCCTCTTCTTGTGCAGTAAATATGCTAGTCCCTAGTCTAGTTGTATGTGTTTCCTCTTCTTGTGCAGTAAATATGCTAGTTCCTAGTCTAGTTGTATGTGTTTCCTCTTCTTGTGCAGTAAATATGCTAGTTCCTAGTCTAGTTGTATGTGTTCCCTCTTCTTGTGCAGTAAATATGCTAGTCCCTAGTCTAGTTGTATGTGTTTCCTGTTCTTGTGTGCAGTAAATATGCTAGTTCCTAGTCTAGTTGTATGTGTTTACTCTTCTTGTGTGCAGTAAATATGCTAGTGCCTAGTCTAGTTGTATGTGTTTCCTCTTCTTGTGCAGTAAATATGCTAGTCCCTAGTCTAGTTGTATGTGTTTCCTCTTCTTGTGCAGTTATCTACATTCTGTCTGCTGGATTACACCCATACTCCGCTTAGGCTACATTTTATGATTCATCCGGGAAATTACCTATCTTATTTATGTGGGACTTATAACTTCCCATATCCAATGATTAAACAATTAAGAAAATGTTATGTTATGGTGTCAGCTGCTTCCTGGCTCTATTCCTTCGCTAACGAGCAGGGAAACATAGAAAGAGACGCCAGGCTACGTCTCCAGGGAACGACGCGTTACCAAGGAGTCGTTTATCATCGGGCTTTTTAGGAAAATGCGGGGAAATATCGATAATTATGATGTCTTGCTACCGGAGATGGATTCGCTTCAATAATAGAAACGGGCGATGGATGAAGAAATGTTCCCCTTGTTGCCGTGCAAGTCAATAACAACACATCATCGTGTATGAGACAAAGCCTTGTAATCGATATTGTCTCATAATTGCTGAAAGTACAATAATCCTGAACAATAACAATTGGTTTATGTCTGCGATGCCAGCTATAGACAGTTAATCATGTAATATAATGTTGCTGTAAATTATGTTCCATTTATGACAAAACCCTTGCGATTGACCAATACATGTTTTCATTGGCAGCCTTAGCTGGCATAAACGGTTAGCCAGTACTAAGCATAAGCAGTGCGGGTGAGATGCTTTGCTCAAGGAGACTACATTCGTGTCCTGACAACGTGTCGAACCCGGGACACGGTAGAATGCTAGAACATGCTATAACACAAGAATGCTAGAGAACCCCCATTACTAGTAGATTAATTAAGCATGCTAGAGAACACCCATTACTAGTAGATTAATTAAGAATGTTAGAGAACACCCCTTACTAGTAGATTAATTAAGAATGTTAGAGAACACCCATTACTAGTAGATTAATTAAGAATGCTAGAGAACATCTCTTACTAGTAGATTAATTAAGAATGTTAGAGAACACCCATTACTAGTAGATTAATTAAGAATGCTAAAGAACATCTCTTACTAGTAGATTAATTAAGAATGTTAGAGAACACCCCTCACTAGTAGATTAATTAAGAATACTAAAGAACATCTCTTACTAGTAGATTAATTAAGAATGTTAGAGAACACCCCTTACAAGTAGATCAATTAAGAATGCTAGAGAACATCTCTTACTAGTAGATTAATTAAGAATGCTAGAGAACACCCATTACTAGTAGATTAATTAAGAATGTTAGAGAACACCCATTACTAGTAGATTAATTAAGAATGTTAGAGAACACCCATTACTAGTAAATTAATTAAGAATGCTAAAGAACATCTCTTACTAGTAGATTAATTAAGAATGTTAGAGAACACCCCTCACTAGTAGATTAATTAAGAATGCTAAAGAACATCTCTTACTAGTAGATTAATTAAGAATGTTAGAGAACACCCCTTACAAGTAGATTAATTAAGAATGCTAGAGAACATCTCTTACTAGTAGATTAATTAAGAATGCTAGAGAACACCCATTACTAGTAGATTAATTAAGAATGTTAGAGAACACCCATTACTAGTAGATTAATTAAGAATGCTAGAGAACACCCATTACTAGTAGAGTAATTAAGAATGCTAGAGAACACCCATTACTAGTAGATTAATTAAGAATGCTAGAGAACCCCCATTACTAGTAGAGTAGTTAAGAATGCTAGAGAACATCTCTTACTAGTAGATTAATTAAGAATGCTAGAGAACACCCATTACTAGTAGATTAATTAAGCATGCTAGAGAACACCCATTACTAGTAGATTAGTTAAGAATGCTAGAGAACACCCATTACTAGTAGATTAATTAAGCATGTTAGAGAACACCCCTTACTAGTAGATTAATTAAGAATGTTAGAGAACACCCATTACTAGTAGATTAATTAAGAATGTTAGAGAACACCCATTACTAGTAGATTAATTAAGAATGTTAGAGAACACCCCTTACTAGTAGATTAATTAAGAATGTTAGAGAACACCCATTACTAGTAGATTAATTAAGCATGCTAGAGAACACCCATTACTAGTAAATTAATTAAGAATGCGAGAGAACACCCCTTACTAGTAGATTAATTAAGAATGCTAGAGAACACCCATTACTAGTAGAATTTTAGAACATTCTAGAACACAATAATTTGGTTCTGCAAATCGAACACACGTTTCCAATAGAATGTTAAAATATGTTAGATCACAAGAATGCTAGAGAACATTCATTGTTCAATATAATGTTAGAACATACTAGAACAATATAATGCTATAGTCCCCGTTGCAGACATACTCTGAAAATGGGGTCCCATCGAATGGAACATCCTGTCACACTAAAATAATACATTCCCATATACATATAGCGTAATTAATACACGCCGTGATAAATAATTACAATTGCTGACTTTCGGTTTACATTATTGTAAATTATCTAACAGCCCAATTATATAACACTCGATAACTTAAGCATGACAACACATTAGAATTATGTGAATAGATGAAATTCGCTTGTTTATGATTATCATGTTTACATAAAGAATATATCAGTGTAAGTCAGGTGTAAATTGTGTTTGTCATTGGAATAATCAAGCATATATATATATACATTAAAACATTCATCTACCTGTCACGCTATAGTTGCGTTTATTTCCTATAGTATCACCGATAATGAATTGTACCTATAGAAACATTATCTGCACACCTGTTCAGTGAAACGTGTCACAACCTATCTAGTAAAGGCTCATCTCCCGATATAGCAGGTTCGATCCCCCGTCTGACCTTAATAAAAATAACATATGTGACTTTACATAGAAGTCTCGTGTCGGTGCTTTACACCGTGCACGCAAAAGAACCAAATGATAGTCTGTAATGTGTCTCTGTCTGTATCATTGCACTATCCTCCAAATTCTAAAATGACTAATCTCTTCAGGGTGCGTCGCTCATATGGGCAACCCGGTAGCGACGATAAATAAACGTAAAACACGCACGCACGCACACACACACATGATGTAGCAGCTAGTCTGGCAAGTTTACCATGCAGTTGTATGATACGACCTATGTCTATTCCTGTGGATGGTCGTTACTGACATGATTGGCTGTTGTCAAACATAAACCGAACAATGGAGATCACAGAGGGAGAGGGAGAGGGAGAGGGAGAGAGAGGGGTGGATATAGATGGTGATGTGACAGAGAGAGAGAGAGAGAGAGATTGAGGGATGGGGGGAGAAATAAGAGAGATAGATAATTTCTTTATATAATTTATCGATGGATGATCTGTTCCATCGAAGTTCTGTTATTACAATTTAACTACCATTTCATAACAATTTGTCTGTATAAGGGTCAACTGAATTGTATAGCATAGTAACTGAAGCGTCGCAGCCAGTTAATAGGTGCACTTTATAGTAAAGCATATACAAATAAATTATGGCTTCATAAAAACATTCATTATTTGACACAGGGTGTCGAATATCCGTGAAGATACCATTTTCTCGTTCAAACATTGTAAAGTATGTTTACATAAGCACTATTGTGTACTTATTCTTAAAGAACTGTATTGCTGGCTCTCAATGAGATATTTACCCGCCTATTGCTGGCTCTCAGTGAGATATTTACCGGCCTATTGCTGGCTCTCAATGAGATATTTACCCGCCTATTGCTGGCTCTCAGTGAGATATTTACCGGCCTATTGCTGGCTCTCAATGAGATATTTACCCGCCTATTGCTGGCTCTCAATGAGATATTTACCCGCCTATTGCTGGCTCTCAATGAGATATTTACCCGCCTATTGCTGGCTCTCAATGAGATATTTACCCGCCTATTGCTGGCTCTCAATGAGATATTTACCCGCCTATTGCTGGCTCTCAATGAGATATTTACCCGCCTATTGCTGGCTCACAATGAGATATTTACCCGCCTATTGCTCGCTCTCAGTGAGATATTTACCCGCCTATTACTGGCTCTCAATGAGATATTTACCCGCCTACTGCTCGCTCTCAATGAGATATTTACCCGCCTATTACTGGCTCTCAATGAGATATTTACCCGCCTATTGCTGGCTCTCAATGAGATATTTACCCGCCTATTGCTGGCTCTCAATGAGATATTTACCCGCCTATTGCTGGCTCTCAATGAGATATTTACCCGCCTATTGCTCGCTCTCAGTGACATATTTACCCGCCTATTGCTGGCTTTCAATGAGATATTTACCGGCCTATTGCTGGCTCTCAATGAGATATTTACCCGCCTATTGCTGGCTCTCAATGAGATATTTACCCGTCTATTGCTGGCTCTCAATGAGATATTTACCCGCCTATTGCTGGCTCTCAGTGAGATATTTACCCGCCTATTGCTGGCTCTCAATGAGATATTTACCCGGCTATTGCTGACTCTCAATGAGATATTTACCCGCCTATTGCTGGCTCTCAGTGAGATATTTACCCGCCTATTGCTGGCTTTCAATGAGATATTTACCCGCCTATTGCTGGCTCTCAATGAGATATTTACCCGCCTATTGCTGGCTCTCAATGAGATTTACCCGCCTATTGCTGGCTCTCAATGAGATTTACCCGCCTATTGCTGACTGGAATAATTGGATTGCCACGATGAAAACATGTAGAAAGAAGTGTTGCTTTAGTAATCGTTTTCTATACTGCATTCATGTAGAAAGAAGTGTTGCTTTAGTCATCGTTTTCTATACTGCATTCATGTAGAAAGAAGTGTTGTTTCGATGTTTTTTATTCAAACAATTGTACATATTACATACATGGTATAATACAAAAGTTTGCTTTTTAATAAATAAGCTTGAGACTAACTATTCCATCACTAATGCGTTGTTCAAAGAGACTGAATTTGGATTTTAACAATTGTCATAAGTGAATATATTTTTTGCGGATTCCTAATTAAAACAACAACATAAGTTAAAACTAGTCATGTTCACTAGTAGTGTTAGTGGAATTGAGAAAATCTCTCCATTGGATTTCAAATTTACGATTGCTTCCTTTCATAAATGAAATAGTCTCCTCTATATTTAGTTTCCATAAAACGTATGGTCTAAAATCTATCAACGTTGATAATAAGCTTGCACATTTACATTTGAAAATCACTAGTACATGTAGTATGCACGTACACCACGGGTACATGTAGTATGCACGTACACCACAGGTACATGTAGTATGCACGTACATCACTAGTACATGTAGTATGCACGTACATCACTAGTACATGTAGTATGCACGTACACCACAGGTACATGTAGTATGCACGTACATCACTAGTACATGTAGTATGCACGTACACCACAGGTACATGTAGTATGCACGTACATCACTAGTACATGTAGTATGCACGTACACCACGGGTACATGTAGTATGCACGTACACCACAGGTACATGTAGTATGCACGTACATCACTAGTACATGTAGTATGCACGTACACCACAGGTACATGTAGTATGCACGTACATCACTAGTACATGTAGTATGCACGTACACCACGGGTACATGTAGTATGCACGTACACCACAGGTACATGTAGTATGCACGTACATCCCTAGTACATGTAGTATGCACGTACATCCCTGGTACATGTAGTATGCACGTACATCCCTAGTACATGTAGTATGCACGTACATCCCTGGTACATGTAGTATGCACGTACATCCCTGGTACATGTAGTATGCACGTACACCACGGGTACATGTAGTATGCACGTACACCACAGGTACATGTAGTATGCACGTACATCACTAGTACATGTAGTATGCACGTACATCCCTGGTACATGTAGTATGCACGTACACCACGGGTACATGTAGTATGCACGTACATCCCTAGTACATGTAGTATGCACGTACATCCCTAGTACATGTAGTATGCACGCACGTACATCACTAGTACATGTAGTATGCACGTACATCCCTAGTACATGTAGTATGCACGTACATCACAGGTACATGTAGTATGCACGTACATCACTAGTACATGTAGTATTCACGTACATCCCTAGTACATGTAGTATGCACGTACATCCCTAGTACATGTAGTATGCACGTACATCCCTAGTACATGTAGTATGCACGTACATCCCTAGTACATGTAGTATGCACGTACATCCCTAGTACATGTAGTATGCACGTACATCCCTAGTACATGTAGTATGCACGTACATCACAGGTACATGTAGTATGCACGTACATCACGGGTACATGTAGTATGTACGTACATCCCTGGTACATGTAGTATGCACGTACATCCCTAGTACATGTAGTATGCACGTACATCCCTAGTACATGTAGTATGCACGTACATCCGTAGTACATGTAGTATGCACGTACATCCCTGGTACATGTAGTATGCACGTACATCCCTGGTACATGTAGTATGCACGTACATCCCTGGTACATGTAGTATGCACGTACATCACGGGTACATGTAGTATGCACGTACATCCCTGGTACATGTAGTATGCACGTACATCCCTGGTACATGTAGTATGCACGTACATCCCTGGTACATGTAGTATGCACGTACATCCCTGGTACATGTAGTATGCACGTACACCACGGGTACATGTAGTATGCACGTACATCCCTGGTACATGTAGTATGCACGTACATCACGGGTACATGTAGTATGCACGTACATCACGGGTACATGTAGTATGCACCTACATCCCTGGTACATGTAGTATGCACGTACATCACGGGTACATGTAGTATGCACGTACATCACGGGTACATGTAGTATGCACGTACATCGCTAGTACATGTAGTATGTACGTACATCCCTAGTACATGTAGTATGCACGTACATCCCTGGTACATTTAGTATGCACGTACATCCCTAGTACATGTAGTATGCACGTACATCCCTGGTACATGTAGTATGTACGTACATCCCTAGTACATGTAGTATGCACGTACATCACGGGTACATGTAGTATGCACGTACACCACGGGTACATGTAGTATGCACGTACACCACGGGTACATGTAGTATGCACGTACATCCCTGGTACATATAGTATGTACGTACATCACGGGTACATGTAGTATGCACGTACATCACGGGTACATGTAGTATGCACGTACACCACGGGTACATGTAGTATGCACGTACACCACGGGTACATGTAGTATGCACGTACATCCCTGGTACATATAGTATGTACGTACATCACGGGTACATGTAGTATGCACGTACATCACGGGTACATGTAGTATGCACGTACACCACGGGTACATGTAGTATGCACGTACACCACGGGTACATGTAGTATGCACGTACATCCCTGGTACATATAGTATGTACGTACATCACGGGTACATGTAGTATGCACGTACATCACGGGTACATGTAGTATGCACGTACACCACGGGTACATGTAGTATGCACGTACACCACGGGTACATGTAGTATGCACGTACATCCCTGGTACATATAGTATGTACGTACATCATGGGTACATGTAGTATGCACTTACATCACGGGTACATGTAGTATGCACGTACATCCCTGGTACATGTAGTATGTACGTACATCCCTGGTACATGTAGTATGCACGTACATCACGGGTACATGTAGTATGCACGTACATCCCTGGTACATGTAGTATGTACGTACATCCCTGGTACATGTAGTATGCACGTACATCCCTGGTACATGTAGTATGCACGTACATCCCTGGTACATGTAGTATGTACGTACATCCTTAGTACATGTAGTATGCACGTACATCACGGGTACATGTAGTATGTACGTACATCACGGGTACATGTAGTATGCACGTACATCACGGGTACATGTAGTATGCACGTACATCACGGGTACATGTAGTATGTACGTACATCCCTAGTACATGTAGTATGCACGTACATCACGGGTACATGTAGTATGCACGTACATCCTTAGTACATGTAGTATGCACGTACATCACGGGTACATGTAGTATGCACGTACATCACGGGTACATGTAGTATGTACGTACATCCCTAGTACATGTAGTATGTACATACATCCCTGGTACATGTAGTATGCACGTACATCACGGGTACATGTAGTATGTACGTACATCCCTAGTACATGTAGTATGCACGTACATCCCTGGTACATGTAGTATGCACGTACACCACGGGTACATGTAGTATGTACGTACATCCCTAGTACATGTAGTATGCACGTACATCACGGGTACATGTAGTATGCACGTACATCCCTGGTACATGTAGTATGCACATACATCACGGGTACATGTAGTATGCACGTACATCACGGGTACATGTAGTATGCACGTACATCCCTGGTACATGTAGTATGCACGTACATCACGGGTACATGTAGTATGCACGTACACCACGGGTACATGTAGTATGCAGGTACACCACGGGTACATGTAGTATGCACGTACACCACGGGTACATGTAGTATGCACGTACATTACGGGTACATGTAGTATGCACGTACATCACGGGTACATGTAGTATGCACGTACATCCCTGGTACATGTAGTATGCACGTACACCACGGGTACATGTAGTATGCACGTACATCCCTGGTACATGTAGTATGCACGTACATCACGGGTACATGTAGTATGCATGTACACCACGGGTACATGTAGTATGCACGTACATCACGGGTACATGTAGTATGCACGTACACCACGGGTACATGCAGTATGCACGTACACCACGGGTACATGTAGTATGCACGTACATTACGGGTACATGTAGTATGCACGTACATCACGGGTACATGTAGTATGCACGTACACCACGGGTACATGTAGTATGCACGTACATCCCTGGTACATGTAGTATGCATGTACATAACGGGTACATGTAGTATGCACGTACACCACGGGTACATGTAGTATGCACGTACATCCCTGGTACATGTAGTATGCACGTACACCACGGGTACATGTAGTATGCACGTACATCACGGGTACATGTAGTATGCACGTACATCACGGGTACATGTAGTATGCACGTACACCACGGGTACATGTAGTATGCACGTACATCACGGGTACATGTAGTATGCGCGTACATCATGGGTACATGTAGTATGCGCGTACATCACGGGTACATGTAGTATGCACGTACATCACGGGTACATGTAGTATGCACGTACACCACTAGTACATGTAGTATGCACGTACGCCACGGGTACATGTAGTATGCACGTACATCACTGGTACATGTAGTATGCACGTACATCACGGGTACATGTAGTATGTACGTACATCCCTGGTACATGTAGTATGCACGTACATCCCTAGTACATGTAGTATGCACGTACATCCCTGGTACATGTAGTATGTACGTACATCCCTGGTACATGTAGTATGCCCGTACATCACGGGTACATGTAGTATGCACGTACATCCCTGGTACATGTAGTATGCACGTACATCACGGGTACATGTAGTATGCACGTACATCACGGGTACATGTAGTATGCACGTACATCACGGGTACATGTAGTATGCACGTACATTACGGGTACATGTAGTATGCACGTACATCACGGGTACATGTAGTATGCACGTACATCCCTGGTACATGTAGTATGCACGTACATCACGGGTACATGTAGTATGCACGTACATCCCTGGTACATGTAGTATGCACGTACATCCCTGGTACATGTAGTATGCACGTACATCCCTGGTACATGTAGTATGCACGTACATCCCTGGTACATGTAGTATGTACGTACATCCCTAGTACATGTAGTATGCCCGTACATCACGGGTACATGTAGTATGCACGTACATCCCTGGTACATGTAGTATGCACGTACATCACGGGTACATGTAGTATGCACGTACATCACGGGTACATGTAGTATGCACGTACATCACGGGTACATGTAGTATGCACGTACATTACGGGTACATGTAGTATGCACGTACATCACGGGTACATGTAGTATGCACGTACATCCCTGGTACATGTAGTATGCACGTACATCACGGGTACATGTAGTATGCACGTACACCACGGGTACATGTAGTATGCACGTACACCACGGGTACATGTAGTATGCACGTACATCACGGGTACATGTAGTATGCACGTACATCACGGGTACATGTAGTATGCACGTACATCCCTAGTACATGTAGTATGCACGTACATCCCTAGTACATGTAGTATGCACGTACATCACGGGTACATGTAGTATGCACGTACATCCCTGGTACATGTAGTATGCACGTACATCCCTAGTACATGTAGTATGCACGTACACCACGGGTACATGTAGTATGCACGTACATTACGGGTACATGTAGTATGCACGTACATCCGGGTACATGTATGCACGTACACGGGTACATGTAGTATGCACGTACCCCGGTACATGTAGTATGCACGTACATCACGGGTACATGTAGTATGCACGTACATCACGGGTACATGTAGTATGCACGTACACCACGGGTACATGTAGTATGCACGTACACCACGGGTACATGTAGTATGCACGTACATCACGGGTACATGTAGTATGCACGTACATCACGGGTACATGTAGTATGCACGTACATCACGGGTACATGTAGTATGCACGTACATCCCTGGTACATGTAGTATGCACGTACACCACGGGTACATGTAGTATGCACGTACATCACGGGTACATGTAGTATGCACGTACACCACGGGTACATGTAGTATGCACGTACATCACGGGTACATGTAGTATGCACGTACATCACGGGTACATGTAGTATGCACGTACATCACGGGTACATGTAGTATGCACGTACATCACGGGTACATGTAGTATGCACGTACACCACGGGTACATGTAGTATGCACGTACATCCCTGGTACATGTAGTATGCACGTACATCACGGGTACATGTAGTATGCACGTACATCACGGGTACATGTAGTATGCACGTACATCACGGGTACATGTAGTATGCACGTACATCACGGGTACATGTAGTATGCACGTACATCACTGGTACATGTAGTATGCACGTACATCACGGGTACATGTAGTATGCACGTACATCACGGGTACATGTAGTATGCACGTACATCACGGGTACATGTAGTATGTACGTACATCCCTGGTACATGTAGTATGCACGTACATCCCTGGTACATGTAGTATGCACGTACATCCCTGGTACATGTAGTATGTACGTACATCCCTGGTACATGTAGTATGCACGTACATCACGGGTACATGTAGTATGCACGTACATCCCTGGTACATGTAGTATGCACGTACATCACGGGTACATGTAGTATGCACGTACATCACGGGTACATGTAGTATGCACGTACATCACGGGTACATGTAGTATGCACGTACATCACGGGTACATGTAGTATGCACGTACATCACGGGTACATGTAGTATGTACGTACATCCCTGGTACATGTAGTATGCACGTACATCACGGGTACATGTAGTATGCACGTACATCCTGGTACATGTAGTATGCACGTACATCCTTAGTACATGTAGTATGCACGTACATCACGGGTACATGTAGTATGCACGTACATCACGGGTACATGTAGTATGTACGTACATCCCTAGTACATGTAGTATGTACATCCCTGGTACATGTAGTATGCACGTACATCACGGGTACATGTAGTATGTACGTACATCCCTAGTACATGTAGTATGCACGTACATCCCTGGTACATGTAGTATGCACGTACACCACGGGTACATGTAGTATGTACGTACATCCCTAGTACATGTAGTATGCACGTACATCACGGGTACATGTAGTATGCACGTACATCCCTGGTACATGTAGTATGCACATACATCACGGGTACATGTAGTATGCACGTACATCACGGGTACATGTAGTATGCACGTACATCCCTGGTACATGTAGTATGCACGTACATCACGGGTACATGTAGTATGCACGTACACCACGGGTACATGTAGTATGCAGGTACACCACGGGTACATGTAGTATGCACGTACACCACGGGTACATGTAGTATGCACGTACATTACGGGTACATGTAGTATGCACGTACATCACGGGTACATGTAGTATGCACGTACATCCCTGGTACATGTAGTATGCACGTACACCACGGGTACATGTAGTATGCACGTACATCCCTGGTACATGTAGTATGCACGTACATCACGGGTACATGTAGTATGCATGTACACCACGGGTACATGTAGTATGCACGTACATCACGGGTACATGTAGTATGCACGTACACCACGGGTACATGCAGTATGCACGTACACCACGGGTACATGTAGTATGCACGTACATTACGGGTACATGTAGTATGCACGTACATCACGGGTACATGTAGTATGCACGTACACCACGGGTACATGTAGTATGCACGTACATCCCTGGTACATGTAGTATGCATGTACATAACGGGTACATGTAGTATGCACGTACACCACGGGTACATGTAGTATGCACGTACATCCCTGGTACATGTAGTATGCACGTACACCACGGGTACATGTAGTATGCACGTACATCACGGGTACATGTAGTATGCACGTACATCACGGGTACATGTAGTATGCACGTACACCACGGGTACATGTAGTATGCACGTACATCACGGGTACATGTAGTATGCGCGTACATC
>CM026401.1:16887407-16908359 GCA_014843695.1 Archivesica marissinica
TATGCACGTACATCACGGGTACATGTAGTATGCACGTACACCACGGGTACATGTAGTATGCACGTACATCACGGGTACATGTAGTATGCACGTACATCACGGGTACATGTAGTATGCACGTACATCACGGGTACATGTAGTATGCACGTACATCACTGGTACATGTAGTATGCACGTACATCACGGGTACATGTAGTATGCACGTACATCACTGGTACATGTAGTATGCACGTACATCACTGGTACATGTAGTATGCACGTACATCCCTGGTACATGTAGTATGCACGTACATCCCTGGTACATGTAGTATGCACGTACACCACGGGTACATGTAGTATGCACGTACATCCCTGGTACATGTAGTATGCACGTACATCACGGGTACATGTAGTATGCACGTACATCACGGGTACATGTAGTATGCACGTACATCCCTGGTACATGTAGTATGCACGTACATCACGGGTACATGTAGTATGCACGTACATCACGGGTACATGTAGTATGCACGTACACCACGGGTACATGTAGTATGCACGTACATCACGGGTACATGTAGTATGCACGTACATCACGGGTACATGTAGTATGCACGTACATCACGGGTACATGTAGTATGCACGTACATCACGGGTACATGTAGTATGCACGTACATCACTGGTACATGTAGTATGCACGTACATCACGGGTACATGTAGTATGCACGTACATCACGGGTACATGTAGTATGCACGTACATCACGGGTACATGTAGTATGCACGTACATCACGGGTACATGTAGTATGCACGTACATCACGGGTACATGTAGTATGCACGTACATCACTGGTACATGTAGTATGCACGTACATCACGGGTACATGTAGTATGTACGTACATCCCTGGTACATGTAGTATGCACGTACACCTAGTACATTATAGCACTCATCCCTGTACATGTAGTATGTACGTACCCCTGGTACATATAGTATGTACGTACATCACGGGTACATGTAGTATGCACGTACATCCCTGGTACATGTAGTATGCACGTACATCACGGGTACATGTAGTATGCACGTACATCACGGGTACATGTAGTATGTACGTACATCACGGGTACATGTAGTATGCACGTACATCCCTGGTACATGTAGTATGCACGTACACCACGGGTACATGTAGTATGCACGTACATCCCTGGTACATGTAGTATGCACGTACATCCCTAGTACATGTAGTATGCACGTACATCCCTGGTACATGTAGTATGTACGTACATCCCTGGTACATATAGTATGTACGTACATCACGGGTACATGTAGTATGCACGTACATCCCTGGTACATGTAGTATGCACGTACATCACGGGTACATGTAGTATGCACGTACATCACGGGTACATGTAGTATGTACGTACATCACGGGTACATGTAGTATGCACGTACATCCCTGGTACATGTAGTATGTACGTACATCACGGGTACATGTAGTATGCACGTACATCCCTGGTACATGTAGTATGCACGTACATCACGGGTACATGTAGTATGCACGTACATCCCTGGTACATGCAGTATGCACGTACACCACGGGTACATATAGTATGTACGTACATCCCTGGTACATATAGTATGCACGTACAGCACTCGTCATAGCTTGCTTAAGTTAACGGTAAACGAATAACTGAAGCAACAATGAGGTTGAATAAGAGGTATATGTTGATAATAAATGAAGCCCCAGAACAATATATTACTTACTCTATTTAACCCATATCGATCATAAGAAATGTATATTTTAAGTCAAAATTGTAGAGGGTTACGGTATGGACCAATATCTAGTGTTTCTTATTATTTATATAAGCTATGCAGAAGTACCACACTCACTGAACAACTATTATTTATATAAGCTATGCAGAAGTACCACACTCACTGAACAACTATTATTTATATAAGCTATGCAGAAGTACCACACTCACTGAACAACTATTTGCCCATGATTAATTGTTGTCGCGAAATTATGTGACGCATTTTTGGAATGCAAATAAGTTTCCATAGACACAGACTGTGTGTCAATATCGAGTACCTATTGGAATGCATGCTCCCTGACATTTAAGCTTAATAAAACACGTATTTTGATTGACTCGACATATATCCATGCATACCACGTACTATATTGCGGTGAGTATAGATTATCTTCAGAGCGGCTTACCGGCCGTTACCACCAAATGAGATTTAATTGTGCGAGTGCTTTAGGAACAGTAATGCATGCATTTACAACGGTGATATTGTTCGCTTAATAGTAGACATTCTCTCCTCGCATATATTAATCTATAAACGAGCTATTTTAGTTTTCGTATCTCTGATGCATGTGCAGCTGAAAGAGAAACTGGGTTTAAGAGACACAGCCAACACTGTATTGTATTTGATACGGTTAATATTAGATGGCTGCTTGAACTATTCATGTACGCAGACGTACACAATAGCGGATGAATAATGACACACAGTAACTTGTGTACTATGCTTAATTTATGTATTTGTTAGAAGTATATTTAAGAGAACATTCTCATTAGCTGTGTATTGAAGGATTAAGCTGCAGTATTCATTCCAGGTAAAACAAACATTCATTTCACCCTGCTTGTAAATTGTGTATTATTTTTTATTGCGATTTTATTCTATTTGACTCGCCCTACATTCTGTTAATACAGACGAACCTGTTTATACGTATACTACTATATCTATACAGATGAACCTGTTTATACGTATACTACTGTATCTATACAGATGAACCTGTTTATACGTATACTACTGTATCTATACAGATGAACCTGTTTATACGTATACTACTGTATCTATACAGATGAACCTGTTTATACGTATACTACTGTATCTATACAGATGAACCTGTTTATACGTATACTACTGTATCTATACAGATGAACCTGTTTATACGTATACTACTGTATCTATACAGATGAACCTGTTTATACGTATACTACTGTATCTATACAGATGAACCTGTTTATACGTATACTACTGTATCTATACAGATGAACCTGTTTATACGTATACTACTGTATCTATACAGATGAACCTGTTTATACGTATACTACTGTATCTATACAGATGAACCTGTTTATACGTATACTACTGTATCTATACAGATGAACCTGTTTATACGTATACTACTGTATCTATACAGATGAACCTGTTTATACGTATACTACTGTATCTATACAGACCAACCTGTTTATACGTATACTACTATATCTATACAGACGAACCTGTTTATACGTATATTACTATATCTATACAGACGAACCTGTTTATACGTATATTACTATATCTATACAGATGAACCTGTGTATACGTATACTACTATATCTATACATATCAACCTGTTTATACGTATACTACTATATCTATACAGACAACCTGTTTATACGTATACTACTGTATCTATACATACCAACCTGTTATACGTATACTACTGTATCTATACATACCAACCTGTTTATACGTATACTACTGTATCTATACATACCAACCTGTTTATACGTATACTACTGTATCTATACATACCAACCTGTTTATACGTATACTACTGTATCTATACATACCAACCTGTTTATACGTATACTACTGTATCTATACAGATGAACCTGTCTATACGTATACTACTGTATCTATACAGATGAACCTGTCTATACGTATACTACTGTATCTATACATACCAACCTGTGTATACGTATACTACTGTATCTATACAGATGAACCTGTCTATACGTATACTACTGTATCTATACAGAAGAACCTGTTTATACGTATACTACTGTATCTATACATACCAACCTGTTTATACGTATACTACTATATCTATACAGATGAACCTGTTTATACGTATACTACTATATCTATACAGATGAACCTGTTTATACGTATACTACTGTATCTATACATACCAACCTGTTTATACGTATACTACTGTATCTATACAGACGAACCTGTTTATACGTATACTACTGTATCTATACATACCAACCTGTGTATACGTATACTACTGTATCTATACATACCAACCTGTTTATACGTATACTACTATATCTATACAGACAAACCTGTGTATACGTATACTACTGTATCTATACATACCAACCTGTTTATACGTATACTACTGTATCTATACATACCAACCTGTTTATACGTATACTACTGTATCTATACAGATGAACCTGTTTATACGTATACTACTATATCTATACAGACGAACCTGTTTATACGTATACTACTATATCTATACAGACGAACCTGTTTATACGTATACTACTGTATCTATACAGACGAACCTGTATATACGTATACTACTATATCTATACAGACGAACCTGTTTATACGTATACTACTGTATCTATACAGACGAACCTGTTTATATGTATACTACTATATCTATACAGACGAACCTGTTTATACGTATACTACTGTATCTATACAGACGAACCTGTTTATACGTATACTACTATATCTATACAGATGAACCTGTTTATACGTATACTACTGTATCTATACAGACGAACCTGTTTATACGTATACTACTATATCTATACAGATGAACCTGTTTATACGTATACTACTGTATCTATACATACCAACCTGTTTATACGTATACTACTGTATCTATACATACCAACCTGTGTATACGTATACTACTGTATCTATACATACCAACCTGTTTATACGTATACTACTGTATCTATACATACCAACCTGTTTATACGTATACTACTGTATCTATACAGACGAACCTGTTTATACGTATACTACTGTATCTATACAGATGAACCTGTTTATACGTATACTACTGTATCTATACAGACGAACCTGTTTATACGTATACTACTGTATCTATACATACCAACCTGTGTATACGTATACTACTGTATCTATACATACCAACCTGTTTATACGTATACTACTGTATCTATACAGACGAACCTGTTTATACGTATACTACTGTATCTATACATACCAACCTGTTTATACGTATACTACTGTATCTATACATACCAACCTGTTTATACGTATACTACTATATCTATACATACCAACCTGTTTATACGTATACTACTATATCTATACAGACGAACCTGTTTATACGTATACTACTATATCTATTCAGGCGAACCTGTTTATACGTATACTACTATATCTATACAGGCGAACCTGTTTATACGTATACTACTGTATCTATACATACCAACCTGTTTATCTGTGCACTTCTCTATCTATACATACCAACCTGTTTATCCGTGCACCTCTCTATCTATACATACCAACCTGTTTATCCATGCACATCTCAATCTATACATACCAACCTGTTTATCCATGCACATCTCAATCTATACATACCAACCTGTTTATCCGTGCACTACTGTATCTATACATACCAACCTGTGTATACGTATACTACTGTATCTATACATACCAACCTGTTTATACGTATACTACTGTATCTATACAGACGAACCTGTTTATACGTATACTACTGTATCTATACATACCAACCTGTTTATACGTATACTACTGTATCTATACATACCAACCTGTTTATACGTATACTACTGTATCTATACATACCAACCTGTGTATACGTATACTACTATATCTATACAGACGAACCTGTTTATACGTATACTACTATATCTATACAGGCGAACCTGTTTATACGTATACTACTGTATCTATACAGACGAACCTGTTTATCTGTGCACTTCTCTATCTATACATACCAACCTGTTTATCCGTGCACCTCTCTATCTATACATACCAACCTGTTTATCCATGCACATCTCAATCTATACATACCAACCTGTTTATCCATGCACATCTCAATCTATACATACCAACCTGTTTATCCGTGCACTTCTATATCTATACATACCAACCTGTTTATCCGTGCACTTCTCTATCTATACATACCAACCTGTTTATCCATGCACATCTCAATCTATACATACCAACCTGTTTATCCGTGCACTTCTCTATCTATACATACCAACCTGTTTATCCGTGCACTTCTATATCTATACATACCAACCTGTTTATCCGTGCACTTCTCTATCTATACATACCAACCTGTTTATCCGTGCACTTCTCTATCTGCACATACCAACCTGTTTATCCGTGCACTTCTCTATCTGCACATACCAACCTGTTTATCCGTGCACTTCTATATCTATACATACCAACCTGTTTATCCGTGCACTTCTCTATCTATACGTACCAACCTGTTTATCCGTGCACTTCTCTATCTGTACATACCAACCTGTTTATCCGTGCACTTCTCTATCTATGCACACCAACCTGTTTATCCGTGCACTTCTCTATCTATGCACACCAACCTGTTTATCCGTGCACTTCTCTATCTGCACATACCAACCTGTTTATCCGTGCACTTCTATATCTATACATACCAACCTGTTTATCCGTGCACTTCTCTATCTATGCACACCAACCTGTTTATCCGTGCACTTCTCTATCTGCACATACCAACCTGTTTATCCGTGCACTTCTCTATCTATACATACCAACCTGTTTATCCGTGCACTTCTCTATCTATACATACCAACCTGTTTATCCGTGCACTTCTCTATCTGTACATACCAACCTGTTTATCCGTGCACTTCTCTATCTATGCACACCAACCTGTTTATCCGTGCACTTCTCTATCTATGCACACCAACCTGTTTATCCGTGCACTTCTCTATCTGTACACACCAACCTGTTTATCCGTGCACTTCTCTATCTGTACATACCAACCTGTATTCATGTATTTACAGATAGCCCATATATACTGTTTACTCGTTATCTTTGAATGCTTTGAATGATTATACCATAGACTAGAACAACACAATATATATCGCAGACTATCTTAATTCCAAAATATGGAACCACACCAAATCTGTGTTACGTTGTGTCCATGAATCTTATAATCACTTCACTTTGCCTCTCCCTTCACTTTGCCTCTACCTTCACTTTGCCTCTACTCTCCCCCCAATGGAGTCCATCGTTAATGAGGTCTCTGCGTTCGGGGGGGGGGGGTAATATAAAGTTAAAGAACTTGTTTTGGCATCGCTGATGATCGTTTTTGGAAAGCTTAACGTGTTTATTGGTTTCCAGCCTACAGATTGACCTATGCTCTACAATCCTGACTAGCTGCCACGAGAAATGCATGCACTTGGCTGCACTGTTTATAAAATAAATCACTCTATACATCAAATCATGATATTATCTCGGTATTCTAATCTATCCAACTAATGGCACGTCTGACGAGAGACGATAAGAGAGGCAGTTTCTGCCGATTTAATTCTACCCGTGAAATTAGTTTTCGTTTTACCGAGCATACCTTGATAAAATATATAGTTTGTACAGCGTAAATTGGGACTGACGTTTTGGATTAGTTAACAGGACACGGTAAATATAATGTTTATATTAAATTTCTTTATACCAGAATGATGTACTCAAGTTAAGATAACTGGATATATAATATTATAGGGATGAGTTTCCGAGATGCAATAAATGCGGGATCTCTCATGCAACCTCCAATGTAAGATTTGATATCAATGAGAGACCTTTGGCAGATAAAGTTCGATTTATTCCCAAATGTGAATAGGTCCTTTTAGTTTAGGTCTTTGTTTTTACTGTTGTTTCCTAACCAGATGTTGCGGTAAGATAAATGTGATTTTATCAAAATCGTGTTAATTAACTGATTGTTTTACTTTTACAACTTTTACAAATAAGTACCCATTGCATATACTGTAGGAGATCTGTCGATATAATAGTAATATAATACTCGTAAGAAGCGATAGTGGAATAAAATTGATTGCATGTTGTGCAAAGGAAACAACGATAAAAACAGAGAAAAACATTTAATAGGACCTACTTACTTTTTTCATGGGCAGTAACATACCGATGTCTCTTATTGACTTCGTTTTAGCTACGTAGCAATGGAGACGTCCTTTTTAAAACTTCAAAGGGTTCATAGGACATATAGGGTTAGAAATTGTGACGATTTTTCATTTCATATACACATTTATCACACGCGTTCATAAAAAGGTTATTTAAAAGAGCCTCTAAAAATTATTTACTTAAAACTGACAGTTCTGGTTGCCCCACAGTTAGTGCATCAGCCGTGTATACCATTCAAATATAACTGATTTATGTATTATATTAAATAACTTAAAACGCCTACCCTACAATAAGCTGTACAAACAGTGACTCGTTGTCTACATTTTTTAGGTAGTTTCTGCGAATCATGATACTAAATTCCAAGGTATGTCTGTAGAATGAGAGGGGTTGCGAAATTAAAATAAGAAGTAGATATATATACAGCAATGTATGTGTTGTCGTTTTTAAACGGTAATACAACGATTTTAATAATTGATAACTATTTTGTTTCGATTTCCTGCAGTTGATTGTGTGTGTTTTGCGTTTACTGATCGTCGCTACCTGTTGCCCATATGAGCGATGACTCCTGAAGAGATATGTCGTTTTAGATTTTGGAGGATAGTGCAATGATAGTTCGATCCATTCTAGAGCTTCTAGAGTGTTGTTTTAAGATTGAGTGTATCTATGGTAACGTTTTTGCCCTGCATAACATGTGGCACCTAATTTCGCGACCAAAACAAACCAAGATCAAATATATCTTCAGTGAATGTGCTTCATAGCACAATGCACGTGTACAGCTCTAGAAGCTGTAGATAGTTACCTATAGCTTAACTCTGTCAAATATTAACATAAAACGTTCATTCCTTATTGTCGATGATATGACGCCCAATTCGTTAATTAACCAAATCTTTTCAAACTTATGATTATTTATTGAGCGTCATATTTACCACAAAGAATGAATAGTTTGTCAGTATTGCATACGTTACTATAAATAGTAACACATTTAATGGTAGAAAAGCAAAATATCTGGTCGACGCGGGCAATATATTTCGATTTATTCGATATTGGCCCGGCACGCGCCGAGAACGAATCATGAGCACGTGTGACAGGTAGCAACAACCTAGTAACTACATTGTGTAAACATGGCCGCCGAAGCAACACTAAAGTATATTTTACATGTTCCTGTGGCAAGTATATTTTACATGTTCCTGTGGCAAGTATATTTTACATGCTCACGTGGCAAGTATATTTTACATGTTCCTGTGGCAAGTATATTTTACATGTTCCTGTGGCAAGTATATTTTACATGTTCCTGTGGCAAGTATATTTTACATGTTCCTGTGGCAAGTATATTTTACATGTTCCTGTGGCAAGTATATTTTACATGCTCCTGTGGCAAGTATATTTTACATGCTCACGTGGCAAGTATATTTTACATGCTCACGTGGCAAGTCTATTTTACATGTTCCTGTGGCAAGTATATTTTACATGTTCCTGTGGCAAGTATATTTTACATGCTCCTGTGGCAAGTATATTTTACATGCTCACGTGGCAAGTATATTTTACATGCTCACGTGGCAAGTCTATTTTACATGTTCCTGTGGCAAGTATATTTTACATGTTCCTGTGGCAAGTATATTTTACATGCTCCTGTGGCAAGTATATTTTACATGCTCACGTGGCAAGTATATTTTACATGCTCACGTGGCAAGTCTATTTTACATGTTCCTGTGGCAAGTATATTTTACATGTTCCTGTGGCAAGTATATTTTACATGCTCCTGTGGCAAGTATATTTTACATGCTCACGTGGCAAGTATATTTTACATGCTCACGTGGCAAGTATATTTTACATGCTCACGTGGCAAGTATATTTTACATGTTCCTGTGGCAAGTATATTTTACATGCTCCTGTGGCAAGTATATTTTACATGCTCACGTGGCAAGTATATTTTACATGTTCCTGTGGCAAGTATATTTTACATGCTCCTGTGGCAAGTATATTTTACATGCTCACGTGGCAAGTATATTTTACATGCTCACGTGGCAAGTATATTTTACATGTTCCTGTGGCAAGTATATTTTACATGCTCACGTGGCAAGTATATTTTACATGTTCCTGTGGCAAGTATATTTTACATGTTCCTGTGGCAAGTATATTTTACATGCTCCTGTGGCAAGTATATTTTACATGTTCCTGTGGTAAATGTATTTTACATGTTAGCAATGTAGGTGAAGATTACACTGATCTGTTCACAATGTAGGTGAGGATTACACTGGTCTGTTCACAATGTAGGTGATTACACTGATCTGTTCACAATGTAGTTGATTACACTGATCTGTTAGCAATGTAGGTGAGGATTACACTGGTCTGTTCACAATATAGTTGATTACACTGATCTGTTCACAATGTAGTTGATTACACTGATCTGTTAGCAATGTAGGTGAGGATTACACTGGTCTGTTCACAATATAGTTGATTACACTGATCTGTTCACAATATAGTTGATTACACTGATCTGTTCACAATGTAGTTGATTATACCGATCTGTTAGCAATGTAGGTGAGGATTACACTGATCTGTTAACAATGTAATTGAGGATAACACTGATCTGTTCACAATGTATTTGAGGATAACACTGATCTGTTAACAATATAATTGATGATTACACTGATCTGTTCAGTAGATGAGGATAACACTGATCTGTTCACAATATAATTGATGATTACATTGATCTGTTAGCAATGTAGGTGAGGATTACACTGATATGTTAACAATGTAATTGAGGATAACACTGATCTGTTCACAATGTAGGTGAGGATAACACTGATCTGTTCACAATGTAGGTGAGGATTACATTAATCTGTTTGGCTATCTACTGCTTTGTCTAATTCTTGTGTCGATTTCAAAACATTATCTGACAAATATATTCAACCAAACTCACTATTTGCTCGAACGTTAATTGTACTTTTTGTGCGCAATCTATTATTGAAACAGGCAATAAACGGCACTCGACGTCAGTCCGTGTTGATTGGCTATAATTAAAAGAGCATACAATGAAAATACAGTAATCAGAGCAAACTGGAGATCGTAAACGAGTGACAAGATGTATAAATAAATAAAACGTGAGATTGTATATAGTCAAACCTGTCTATAGCGACCAACCGACGGCATGACAAATCCTGGTCATCGTTAACAGGTGGTCTCTCTTCGGTAAAAGCGAATAATTATATAAGACACTGGCTGTAATTCTTGTATTTGTTCCTGTACATGAATGTGTGTATTATTAGTATTCGCATTGTATAAACTGAATAATTCAAATATGTTTAAACTAAACTATTCGGAGGTAACAAGAAACCGCTTCAAGCAGAATGAGAGACAATGCTCGTTTCTTCTATTACCTCCCTTAACACATAATGTCCGATTTATCCCGAAATGTATATTGGTAACTTTAGTTGGAATCCTTTGTTTTTATTGTTGTTATCTAACCAGATGTAAAACGTCATGGATAAATGTTATTTTAGCAAAATCATATGAATTAATATATAGCTAATAGTTACAGTAAAGTATCCATTGGCTATGCTGTATGATATCGGTCGAGATTTAATAATTTAATAATTATCAGATGAGGAATTGGATCAAAATAATATGTGGTGCAGAGGAAACAACGATAAAAACAAAGGAAAACAATTACGTGGATCAATCTACTTTTAGGAGTATTCAGGGGCAGTAACTGACTAATGTTTCTCATTGTTCGGGTTTCCCGGTCTCCAGTGTTTCCGCTATATGCCAATTTTATGGTAATGATTACGTCTGGGGCATTATTACTGGGTTAATATCATGCACATGAAGGAAGATATGCCGGTTACTGCAAAATTGTTGAGGTTTGCTGGTACCGAGTGTTTCCGTATAACAAGGTATATCACGGTGTTGAGGTTTGCTGGTACCGAGTGTTTCCGTATAACAACGTATATCCGGCACGGTGTTGAGGTTTGCTGGTACCGAGTGTTTCCGTATAACAACGTATATCACGGTGTTGAGGTTTGCTGGTACCGAGTGTTTCCGTATAACAACGTATATCGCGGTGTTGAGGTTTGCTGGTACCGAGTGTTTCCGTATAACAACGTATATCCGGCACGGTGTTGAGGTTTGCTGGTACCGAGTGTTTCCGTATAACAACGTATATCACGGTGTTGAGGTTTGATGGTACCGAGTGTTTCCGTATAACAACGTATATCGCGGTGTTGAGGTTTGCTGGTACCGTGTGTTTCCGTATAACAACGTATATCCGGCACGGTGTTGAGGTTTGCTGGTACCGAGTGTTTCCGTATAACAACGTATATCACGGTGTTGAGGTTTGCTGGTACCGAGTGTTTCCGTATAACAACGTATATCACGGTGTTGAGGTTTGCTGGTACCGAGTGTTTCCGTATAACAACGTATATCACGGTGTTGAGGTTTGCTGGTACCGAGTGTTTCCGTATAACAAGGTATATCGCGGTGTTGAGGTTTGCTGGTACCGAGTGTTTCCGTATAACAACGTATATCCGGCACGGTGTTGGGGTTTCCTGGTACCGAGTGTTTCCGTATAACAACGTATATCGCGGTGTTGAGGTTTCCTGGTACCGAGTGTTTCCGTATAACAACGTATATCGCGGTGTTGAGGTTTCCTGGTACCGAGTGTTTCCGTATAACAACGTATATCGCGGTGTTGAGGTTTCCTGGTACCGAGTGTTTCCGTATAACAACGTATATCACGGTGTTGAGGTTTCCTGGTACCGAGTGTTTCCGTATAACAACGTATATCACGGTGTTGAGGTTTGCTGGTACCGAGTGTTTCCGTATAACAACGTATATCACGGTGTTGAGGTTTGCTGGTACCGAGTGTTTCCGTATAACAACGTATATCACGGTGTTGAGGTTTGCTGGTACCGAGTGTTTCCGTATAACAACGTATATCGCGGTGTTGAGGTTTCCTGGTACCGAGTGTTTCCGTATAACAACGTATATCACGGTGTTGAGGTTTCCTGGTACCGAGTGTTTCCGTATAACAACGTATATCACGGTGTTGAGGTTTCCTGGTACCGAGTGTTTCCGTATAACAACGTATATCGCGGTGTTGAGGTTTGCTGGTACCGAGTGTTTCCGTATAACAACGTATATCGCGGTGTTGAGGTTTCCTGGTACCGAGCGTTTCCGTATAACAACGTATATCACGGTGTTGAGGTTTGCTGGTACCGAGTGTTTCCGTATAACAACGTATATCACGGTGTTGAGGTTTGCTGGTACCGAGTGTTTCCGTATAACAACGTATATCACGGTGTTGAGGTTTCCTGGTACCGAGTGTTTCCGTATAACAACGTATATCACGGTGTTGAGGTTTCCTGGTACCGAGTGTTTCCGTATAACAACGTATATCACGGTGTTGAGGTTTGCTGGTACCGAGTGTTTCCGTATAACAACGTATATCGCGGTGTTGAGGTTTGCTGGTACCGAGTGTTTCCGTATAACAACGTATATCGCGGTGTTGAGGTTTGCTGGTACCGAGTGTTTCTGTATAACAACGTATATCGCGGTGTTGAGGTTTGCTGGTACCGAGTGTTTCCGTATAACAACGTATATCGCGGTGTTGAGGTTTGCTGGTACCGAGTGTTTCCGTATAACAACGTATATCACGGTGTTGAGGTTTGCTGGTACCGAGTGTTTCCGTATAACAACGTATATCACGGTGTTGGGGTTTGCTGGTACCGAGTGTTTCCGTATAACAACGTATATCACGGTGTTGGGGTTTGCTGGTACCGAGTGTTTCCGTATAACAACGTATATCCGGCACGGTGTTGAGGTTTCCTGGTACCGAGTGTTTCCGTATAACAACGTATATCACTGTGTTGGGGTTTGCTGGTACCGAGTGTTTCCGTATAACAACGTATATCCGGCACAGTGTTGAGGTTTCCTGGTACTGAGTGTTTCCGTATAACAACGTATATCACGGTGTTGGGGTTTCCTGGTACCGAGTGTTTCCGTATAACAACGTATATCACGGTGTTGGGGTTTGCTGGTACCGAGTGTTTCCGTATAACAACGTATATCACGGTGTTGGGGTTTGCTGGTACCGAGTGTTTACGGTGTTGAGGTTTGCTGGTACCGAGTGTGTACGGTGTTGAGGTTTGCTGGTACTGAGTGTTTCCGTATAACAACGTATATCACGGTGTTGAGGTTTGACATTTAATTTTATATTGTTATAATATCATGCATACACTATAGCTGGTGGAGAACTGTCTGTTGTTAAAAGCACAGACAGTTTGCACTTGATTGATACTTATGTACGCACCTTCATGCAAATCTAGACACTACAATTCAATAAAGTACACTGCACAACAAAAGTAACACGAACGGTCCGTGGTGAAATTTTGACACTACAAATCAATAAAATACACGGCACAATAACTCAAAGTAACACAAAGCATCGTGTGGAGGGTGAATAGGCACTGTAGATTTAAAATGTCTTGTATAATTACGGACACCACTACGGTGATTATTGTTGTGCTAGGTTCGAACTCGCAACCCTCCATTTTGAGGCAGACACCATATCCATTACAGCATGGAGTATCCACATTTGCTGCTGAGACTTTGTTATTTTGTTTCTATGATTACCTCCCTATGCAGATGGAGTCCGATTTAACCCGTACTATTGGTCATTTTATTTGGAATCCTTTGTTCTTACTGTTGTTCCATAACCAGATGTTACGGTATGATAAATGTGATTTTATCCAAATCGTGTTAATTAATTTATAACATTTTATAGCAAAGTATCCATTGTATGTATAAATATATGTCGAGATTCAATAATTTAATAATTATAAGATGAGAAAACAGATGCAAATTTATAGCATGTCATGCAAAGGAAACAACGATAACAACAGAGGAAACCCTATCTACGTTGTACATGTATTCAAGGGCAATAACTGTTCAATGTTTCTCATTATGTTTGATTTGACATTTTCTTCATTCACCATTTCACACAATCATACCAGTATTACTAATTCTCCAATTCACGTATCAGCATCAGAGTCCTTTTCTTATATAATACATACAGAATACTATAGCATCTCATTCCTTTCCTATATAGAGATTTAGGCTAATATGCTATTATATCTCCTCACAAACGACAGCCATTTAGATATCATGCAGTGAATAAGTAGTCGCCATAAATAAGTAGTCGCCATATCTATCCCATCTCCATAGATATAGGTCTCCATAGGTATAGGTCTCCATAGGTATAGGTAGATATAGGTCTCCATAGATATAGGTCTCCATAGATATAGGTCTCCATAGGTATAGGTCTCCATAGATATAGGTCTCCATAGGTATAGGTCTCCATAGGTATAGGTCTCCATAGATATAGGTCTCCATAGATATAGGTCTCCATAGGTATAGGTCTCCATAGGTATAGGTCTCCATAGGTATAGGTCTCCATAGATATAGGTCTCCATAGGTATAGGTCTCCATAGATATAGGTCTCCATAGATATAGGTCTCCATAGGTATAGGTCTCCATAGATATAGGTCTCCATAGATATAGGTCTCCATATATATAGGTAGATATAGGTCTCCATATATATAGGTAGATATAGGTCTCCATAGGTATAGGTCTCCATAGATATAGGTCTCCATATATATAGGTCTCCATAGGTATAGGTAGATATAGGTCTCCATATATATAGGTAGATATAGGTCTCCATAGGTATAGGTCTCCATAGATATAGGTCTCCATAGGTATAGGTCTCCATAGGTATAGGTCTCCATAGATATAGGTCTCCATAGATATAGGTCTCCATATATATAGGTAGATATAGGTCTCCATAGGTATAGGTCTCCATAGATATAGGTCTCCATATATATAGGTCTCCATAGGTATAGGTCTCCATAGATATAGGTCTCCATATATATAGGTCTCCATAGGTATAGGTCTCCATAGGTATAGGTCTCCATAGGTATAGGTCTCCATAGGTATAGGTCGCCATAGGTATAGGTCTCCATAGATATAGGTCTCCATAGGTATAGGTCTCCATAGGTATAGGTCGCCATAGGTATAGGTCTCCATAGATATAGGTCTCCATAGGTATAGGTCTCCATAGGTATAGGTCTCCATAGATATAGGTCTCCATAGGTATAGGTCTCCATAGGTATAGGTCTCCATAGATATAGGTCTCCATAGGTATAGGTCTCCATAGATATAGGTCTCCATATATATAGGTCTCCATAGGTATAGGTCTCCATAGATATAGGTCTCCATAGGTATAGGTCTCCATAGATATAGGTCTCCATAGGTATAGGTCTCCATAGGTATAGGTCTCCATAGGTATAGGTCGCCATTGGTATAGGTCTCCATAGGTATAGGTCTCCATAGGTATAGGTCTCCATAGGTATAGGTCTCCATAGGTATAGGTCTCCATAGGTAATTATTGCCGTATACGAGTCCCGTAATATTACCGAGGTCTACTACATTTGTATATATTGTGTAGAAGTTAATGGCGACTTCACGGTTATAATATTTCTATGGTTAGCAATATGTCTAGGTCAGAAATGAGATTTGAAATCTCCATAGGGCACCATTATTATATACAGTGCCGTTGTTTCCCAAACATAGTTTGGCACAACTGTTCCGCTAATGGCACCCACCCGCTACTCTGAAGGTAATTTGGTTGTGAATGTTACACTGATACCTGCATTTATAATATGCTGTTTATTTTTCACCAAATATTATGCCAACCAATCTAATATATTCCAAAAATGGTGGTTGCGTCGTATCTACTGAGCTGCCAGCACGGACATATTGATAATATCTATATATATATATATGTCGTAATGTATTAATATCACATGTGTTATATGTATATGCAATGTGTTGATGTACCTCGATATATATGTAATTTATTGACGTCACGGAGTTCATGTGACAATGCTACAATTTAGAAATATAATATACGGCTATTTCAAACGCTATAGTTGAGCACCTCGCTTGCTAGGTATGCAATATGCTGCAGTGAACGTTTAGTCATCATCATCATCAGCATCATCAGCAGCAGCAGCAGCAGCAGCATCATCATCATCATCATCACATTAAAAAACAACAACAACAATACCATCGTGACGACGACTTTCACCACCAAGACGATAACGACGACGACTATCACCATTTTCCAATTTTCTTTCTGAAAATCATACCAATTTGTTGACATTACAACACAATTTGACTCGCAATAAAATCAAAATATATGACATATGGCGGATTATTGTTATTATCAGGTTTTGTTTATGAGTATTTGAAATGTGTAAATTATACCTATAACTTGGCGGCCATCTGGGTCGCCATCTTGACTATGTATTTGATATCACACATCATGAGCATTGTAATTTCAAAACGAGTATGTGCATTATGTGAACTATTTTATTGTACGTGATTAGTAATACATCTGATACCATTCAGGAAATAGTATACCATTAGCGTGTTTTGCATTTCTTTTCAAGTTTGGTCGACAAGCACCTTTACGATCGTAATAAAAATAATAAGATTGGTTGGGAGAAAGTAAAATATATTTGCCCACTTCTAAAATCCTCCCGAATCATTCAGCAGATAACAGTAATTAATTACATCAATGCTGAGACGAATGATCCCACCAGAAGATTTACATGTAAAACAGATTCGGAGCTGGACATTAGTTTGAAAGGTTGTTATTACAGTGTCGACGGTATTTTATATCCAGATCTCACGGATTGGAACGGCTTCTGGGAGATATAGTGAGTCGACCGATACATACAGCCATCAATCTTTGTTATCCATGAACAAGTTCAATCGTGAGAAAGATAGATGTTTGTATTGTTTGTATTCAATTCAATTCATATATTCATCAAAGTTATGTACTGCATATAAGACGGTTGTGCTAAAACAATGCATGTACATATGCCTTTCTTAACAGAAATATAAGAGACCGATAAAATATTCATATGCAAAAACTCCAACGCCGTATGAAGGCATATAACCTCCGTTACATTCAAACATAAGCGGGGTTCCTACCCCGAGTTGCATTCATCCTACCCCGAGTTGCATTCATCTACCCCGAGTTGCATTCATCTACCCCGAGTTGCATTCATCCTACACATAGTTACATTCATCCTACACATAGTTGCATTCATCTACCCCGATTTGCATTCATCCTACACATAGTTACATTCATCCTACACATAGTTACATTCATCCTACCCCGAGTTGCATTCATCCTACCCCGGGTTGCATTCATCCTACCCCGAGTTGCATTCATCTACCCCGAGTTGCATTCATCCTACACATAGTTACATTCATCCTACCCCGAGTTGCATTCATCCTACCCCGAGTTGCATTCATCCTACCCCGAGTTGCATTCATCCTACCCCGAGTTGCATTCATCTACCCCGAGTTGCATTCATCTACCCCGAGTTGCATTCATCCTACCCCGAGTTGCATTCATCTACCCCGAGTTCCTACCCCGAGTTACATTCATCCTACCCCGAGTTGCATTCATCTACCCCGAGTTACATTCATCCTACCCCGAGTTGCATTCATCTACCCCGAGTTACATTCATCTACCCCGAGTTGCATTCATCTACCCCGAGTTGCATTCATCCTACCCCGGGTTGCATTCATCCTACCCCGAGTTGCATTCATCCTACCCCGAGTTGCATTCATCCTACCCCGAGTTGCATTCATCTACCCCGAGTTACATTCATCCTACACATAGTTGTATTCATCCTACCCCGAGTTGCCTTCATCCTACCCCGAGTTGCATTCATCCTACCCCGAGTTGCATTCATCCTACTCCGAGTTGCATTCATCTACCCCGAGTTGCATTCATCTACCCGGAGTTGCATTCATCCTACCCCGAGTTGCATTCATCCTACCCCGAGTTGCATTCATCTACCCCGAGTTGCATTCATCCTACACATAGTTACATTCATCCTACCCCGAGTTGCATTCATCCTACCCCGAGTAGCATTCATCTACCCCGAGTTGCATTCATCCTACCCCGAGTTGCATTCATTCTACACCGAGTTGCATTCATCCTACCCCGAGTTGCATTCATCTACCACGAGTTGCATTCATCTACCCCGAGTTGCATTCATCCTACCCCGAGATGCATTCATCCTACCCCGAGATGCATTCATCCTACCCCGAGATGCATTCATCCTACCCCGAGATGCATTCATCCTACCCCGAGTTGCATTCATCTACCCCGAGTTGCATTCATCTACCCCGAGTTGCATGCATCTACCCCGAGTTGCATTCATCTACCCCGAGTTGCATTCATCTACCCCGAGTTGCATTCATCCTACCCCCGATTTGCATTCATCCTACACATAGTTACATTCATCCTACCCCGAGTTGCATTCATCTACCCCGAGTTGCATTCATCTACCCCGAGTTGCATTAATTCTACCCCGAGTTACATTCATCCTACCCTGAGTTGCATTCATCCTACACATAGTTACATTCATCCTACCCCGAGTTGCATTCATCTACCCCGAGTTGCATTCATCTACCCCGAGTTGCATTCATTCTACCCTGAGTTGCATTCATCCTACCCCTAGTTGCATTCATCTACCCCGAGTTGCATTCATCTACCCCGAGTTGCATTCATCTACCCCGAGTTGCATTCATCCTACCCCGAGTTGCATTCATCTACCCCGAGTTGCATTCATCTACCCCGAGTTGCATTCATCTACCCCGAGTTGCATTCATCCATCCCCGAGTTGCATTAATCCTACCACGAGTTGCATTCATCCTACCCCGAGTTGCATTCATCCTACTCCGAGTTGCATTCATCTACCCCGAGTTGCATTCATCTACCCGGAGTTGCATTCATCCTACCCCGAGTTGCATTCATCCTACCCCGAGTTGCATTCATCTACCCCGAGTTGCATTCATCCTACCCCGAGTTGCATTCATCTACCCCGAGTTGCATTCATCCTACCCCGAGATGCATCCACCCTACCCCGAGTTGCATTCATCCTACCCCGAGATGCATTCATCATACCCCGAGATGCATTCATCCTACCCCGAGTTGCATCCATCTACCCCGAGTTGCATTCATCTACCACGAGTTGCATTCATCTACCCCGAGTTGCATTCATCTACCCTGAGTTGCATTCATCCTACCCCGAGTTGCATTCATCCTACACATAGTTACATTCATCCTACCCCGAGTTGCATTCATCTACCCCGAGTTGCATTCATCTACCCCGAGTTGCATTCATCTACCCCGAGTTGCATTCATCCTACCCCGAGTTGCATTCATCCTACCCCGAGTTGCATTCATCTACCCCGAGTTGCATTCATCCTACACCGAGTGCATTCATCCTACCCCGAGTTGCATTCATCTACCCCGAGTTGCATTCATCTACCCGAGTTGCATTCATCTACCACGAGTTGCATTCATCCTACCCCGAGTTGCATTCATCTACCCCGAGTTGCATTCATCCTACACATAGTTGCATTCATCTACCCCGAGTTGCATTCATCCTACCCCGAGTTGCATTCATCCTACCCCGAGATGCATTCATCCTACCACGAGTTGCATTCATCTACCCCGAGTTGCATTCATCTACCCGAGTTGCATTCATCTACCCCCGAGTTGCATTATCTACCCCGAGTTGCATTCATCTACCCAGAGTTGCATTCATCCCCCGAGTGCATTCATCCTACACATAGTTACATTCATCCTACCCCGAGTTGCATTCATCTACCCCGAGTTGCATTCATCTACCCAGAGTTGCATTAATTCTACCCCGAGTTACATTCATCCTACCCTGAGTTGCATTCATCCTACACATAGTTACATTCATCCTACCCCGAGTTGCATTCATCTACCCCGAGTTGCATTCATTCTACCCTGAGTTGCATTCATCCTACCCCGAGTTGCATTCATTAACCCCGAGTTGCATTCATCTACCCAGAGTTGCATTCATCTACACCGAGTTGCATTCATCCTACCC
>CM026401.1:16909359-16953303 GCA_014843695.1 Archivesica marissinica
TGTATGGTAGCATTACCCGGGCGTGTATGGAAGCATTACCCGTCGTGTATGGAAGCATTACCCGCCGTGTATGGTAGCATTACCCGCGTGTATTGTAGCATTACCCGTCGTGTATGGAAGCATTACCCGCGTGTATGGAAGCATTACCCGCCGTGTATGGAAGCATTACCCGCCGTGTATGGTAGCATTACCCTCGTGTTGTTGGTGTTGGTGTTGGGTGGTGTTGGGTGCGTGTATGGAAGCATTACCCGCGTGTATGGTAGCATTACCCGTCGTGTATGGAAGCATTACCCGCCGTGTATGGAAGCATTACTGTGTTGGGTTCCCGTCGTGTATGGTAGCATTACCCGCCGTGTATGGAAGCATTACCCGGGCGTGTATGGAAGCATTACCGTCGTGTATGGAATCATTACCCGTCGTGTATGGAAGCATACCCGCCGTGTATGGTAGCATTACCCGCCGTGTATGGAAGATTATCCGTCGTGTATGGAAGCATTACCCCCGTGTATGGAAGCATTACCCCCGTGTATGGAAGCATTACCCGCCGTGTATGGAAGCATTACCCGCCGTGTATGGTAGCATTACACATGTGTATGGAAGCATTACCCGCCGTGTATGGTGCATTAAACATGTGTATGGAAGCATTACCCTGTCGTGTATGAGCATTACCCGCCGTGTATGGAGCATTACCCGCCGTGTATGGAAGCATTACCCGCCGTGTATGGACATTACCGGGTGTATGGAAGCATTACCCGCTCGTGTATGGTAGCATTACACATGTGTATGGAAGCATTACCCTATCGTGTATGGTAGCATTACCCGCCGTGTATGGAAGCATTACCCGTCGTGTATGGAAGCATTACCCGCCGTGTATGGAAGCATTACCCGGGCGTGTATGGAAGCATTACCCGGGCGTGTATGGAAGCATTGCCCTGTCGTGTATGGAAGCATTACCCGGCCGTGTATGGAAGCATTACCCTGTCGTGTATGGAAGCATTACCCGCCGTGTATGGTAGCATTACCCGCCGTGTATGGTAGCATTACACATGTGTATGGAAGCATTACCCGTCGTGTATGGAAGCATTACCCGCCGTGTATGGAAGCATTACCCGTCGTGTATGGTAGCATTACCCGCCGTGTATGGAAGCATTACCCGCCGTGTATGGTAGTATTACACATGTATATGGAAGCATTACCCGGGCGTGTATGGAAGCATTACCCGCCGTGTATGGAAGCATTACCCGCGTGTATGGAAGCATACCCGCCGTGTATGGTAGCATTACCCGCGTGTATGGTAGCATTACCCGCGTGTATGGAAGCATTACCCGCCGTGTATGGAAGCATTACCCGCCGTGTATGGTAGCATTACACATGTATATGGAAGCATTACCCGGGCGTGTATGGTAGCATTACCCGCGTGTATGGTAGCATTACACATGTGTATGGTAGCATTACCCGCGTGTATGGTAGCATTACCCGGGCGTGTATGGAAGCATTACCCGCCGTGTATGGAAGCATTACCCGCCGTGTATGGAAGCATTACCCGCGTGTATGATAGCATTACCCGTCGTGTATGGAAGCATTACCCGCGTGTATGGAAGCATTACCCGCCGTGTATGGAAGCATTACCCGCCGTGTATGGTAGCATTACCCGCGTGTATGTATGGTAGCATTATCCGCGTGTATGGAAGCATTACCCGCGTGTATGGAAGCATTACCCGCCGTGTATGGAAGCATTACCCCCGTGTATGGTAGCATTACCCGTCGTGTATGGAAGCATTACCCGCCGTGTATGGAAGCATTACCCGCCGTGTATGGAAGCATTACCCGTCGTGTATGGTAGCATTACCCGCCGTGTATGGTAGCATTACCCCCGTGTATGGAAGCATTACCCGTCGTGTATGGAAGCATTACCCGTCGTGTATGGAAGCATTACCCGCCGTGTATGGAAGCATTACCCGCCGTGTATGGAAGCATTACCCGTCGTGTATGGAAGCATTACCCCCGTGTATGGAAGCATTACCCCCGTGTATGGAAGCATTACCCCCGTGTATGGAAGCATTACCCGCCGTGTATGGAAGCATTACCCGCCGTGTATGGTAGCATTACCCCTGTGTATGGAAGCATTACCCCCGTGTATGGAAGCATTACCCCCGTGTATGGAAGCATTACCCCCGTGTATGGAAGCATTACCCCCGTGTATGGAAGCATTACCCGTCGTGTATGGAGCATTACCCCGTGTATGGTAGCATTACCCGTCGTGTATGGAAGTATTACCCGCCGTGTATGGAAGCATTACCCGTCGTGTATGGTAGCATTACCCGCCGTGTATGGAAGCATTACCCGCCGTGTATGGTAGTATTACACATGTATATGGAAGCATTACCCGGGCGTGTATGGAAGCATTACCCGCCGTGTATGGAAGCATTACCCGCCGTGTATGGAAGCATTACCCGCCGTGTATGGTAGCATTACCCGCGTGTATGGTAGCATTACCCGCGTGTATGGAAGCATTACCCGCCGTGTATGGAAGCATTACCCGCCGTGTATGGTAGCATTACACATGTATATGGAAGCATTACCCGGGCGTGTATGGTAGCATTACCCGCGTGTATGGTAGCATTACACATGTGTATGGTAGCATTACCCGCGTGTATGGTAGCATTACCCGGGCGTGTATGGAAGCATTACCCGCCGTGTATGGAAGCATTACCCGCCGTGTATGGAAGCATTACCCGCGTGTGGAGATTACCGGTGTATGGTAGCATTACCCGTCGTGTATGGAAGCATTACCCGCGTGTATGGAAGCATTACCCGCCGTGTATGGAAGCATTACCCGCCGTGTATGGTAGCATTACCCGCGTGTATGGTAGCATTATCCGCGTGTATGGAAGCATTACCCGCGTGTATGGAAGCATTACCCGCCGTGTATGGAAGCATTACCCCCGTGTATGGTAGCATTACCCGTCGTGTATGGAAGCATTACCCGTCGTGTATGGTAGCATTACCCGCCGTGTATGGAAGCATTACCCGCCGTGTATGGAAGCATTACCCGTCGTGTATGGTAGCATTACCCGCCGTGTATGGTAGCATTACCCCCCGTGTATGGAAGCATTACCCGTCGTGTATGGAAGCATTACCCGTCGTGTATGGAAGCATTACCCGCCGTGTATGGAAGCATTACCCGCCGTGTATGGAAGCATTACCCGTCGTGTATGGAAGCATTACCCCCGTGTATGGAAGCATTACCCCCGTGTATGGAAGCATTACCCCCGTGTATGGAAGCATTACCCGCCGTGTATGGAAGCATTACCCGCCGTGTATGGTAGCATTACCCCCGTGTATGGAAGCATTACCCGCCGTGTATGGAAGCATTACCCCCGTGTATGGAAGCATTACCCCCGTGTATGGAAGCATTACCCGTCGTGCATGGAAGCATTACCCCCGTGTATGGTAGCATTACCCGTCGTGTATGGAAGTATTACCTGCCGTGTATGGAAGCATTACCCCCGTGTATGGTAGCATTACCCGCCGTGTATGGAAGTATTACCCGCCGTGTATGGAAGCATTACCCGCCGTGTATGGAAGTATTACCCGCCGTGTATGGAAGCATTACCCGCCGTGTATGGAAGCATTACCCGTCGTGTATGGAAGCATTACCCCCGTGTATGGAAGTATTACCAGCCGTGTATGGAAGCATTACCCGCGTGTATGGAAGCATTACCCGCCGTGTATGGAAGCATTACCCCCGTGTATGGAAGCATTACCCCCCGTGTATGGTAGCATTACCCGCGTGTATGGAAGCATTACCCGCCGTGTATGGAAGCATTACCCGCGTGTATGGAAGCATTACCCGCGTGTATGGAAGCATTACCCGGGCGTGTATGGTAGCATTACCCCCCGTGTATGGTAGCATTACCCGCGTGTATGGAAGCATTACCCGCGTGTATGGAAGCATTACCCTCCGTGTATGGAAGTATTACCCGCCGTGTATGGAAGCATTACCCCCGTGTATGGTAGCATTACCCGCGTGTATGGAAGCATTACCCGCGTGTATGGAAGCATTACCCGCGTGTATGGAAGCATTACCCCCCGTGTATGGAAGTATTACCCGCCGTGTATGGAAGCATTACCCGCGTGTATGGAAGCATTACCCGCCGTGTATGGTAGCATTACCCGCCGTGTATGGAAGCATTACCCCCCGTGTATGGAAGTATTACCCGCCGTGTATGGAAGCATTACCCGCGTGTATGGAAGTATTACCCGCCGTGTATGGAAGCATTACCCGCGTGTATGGAAGCATTACCCGCCGTGTATGGTAGCATTACCCGCCGTGTATGGTAGCATTACCCGGCCGTGTATGGTAGCATTACCCGCGTGTATGGAAGCATTACCCGCGTGTATGGAAGCATTACCCCCGTGTATGGAAGCATTACCCGTCGTGTATGGAAGCATTACCCCCGTGTATGGAAGCATTACCCGCCGTGTATGGTAGCATTACCCGCCGTGTATGGAAGCATTACCCGCCGTGTATGGAAGCATTACACATGTGTATGGAAGCATTACCCGTCGTGTATGGAAGCATTACCCGCCGTGTATGGAAGCATTACCCGTCGTGTATGGAAGCATTACCCGCGTGTATGGTAGCATTACCCGCCGTGTATGGAAGTATTACCCCGTGTATGGAAGCATTACCCGCGTGTATGGTAGCATTACCCGCCGTGTATGGTAGCATTACCCGCCGTGTATGGTAGCATTACCCGCCGTGTATGGAAGCATTACCCGTCGTGTATGGAAGCATTACACATGTGTATGGAAGCATTACCCGCGTGTATGGTAGCATTACACATGTGTATGGAAGCATTACCCGCGTGTATGGTAGCATTACACATGTGTATGGAAGCATTACCCGCCGTGTATGGAAGCATTACACATGTGTATGAAAGCATTACCCGCGTGTATGGAAGCATTACACATGTGTATGGAAGCATTACCCGCGTGTATGGTAGCATTACACATCTGTTGCAATAGAAAACCCGAAATAGTTGCAATAGAAAACCCGAAATAGTTGTAATAGAAAACCCGAAATAGTTGCAATAGAAAACCCGAAATAGTTGCAATAGAAAACCCGAAATAGTTGCAAATAGTAAGCCGGAAAAGTTGAAATACAAAACCGGAAACAATTACAATAAAACAAGAGTTTTGAATATGCATACATAGATTGGAATTGTGGGTATCCATATATAGAATTATGGATATCCAAACATGAAATTATGGATATTCATAAATACTGAATAAATAACAAAACGGCGCACCATAAACAACGACTTTTGACAGACACGAATGTTTACCGTACTTTAATTGTAAACCTTTATTTAAACCACATATAAATTTACTGTTTTTCTTCACAAAGGAAAATATAAATGAACTGTCTCCTAGGTTGAAACATATACACTGATTACACAATGTATTATGTGGCTTTATAATGTAATGTAATGTCCCAATCACCATTGTTGGAGAATACATCAAATGCATGCAATTCATCTTAGTTTTCGACGTTATTAGCAAAACAGGTATGACGACATTTCTATACATTTTGTAATTATGATATCAAATTTAAAGCGACATTACATCGCAAAAAGCAATTAATATGCATTTTTTCACTACAAATTCTTCCGAATACATTCGAACACTAACAATGAATCAATAAACAATGTGTTTGTGGTTTACAAACCTTCAAACGTGAAAGTAGCATTTCATATAACATTCATCCGTGCTCCTTTGACATTTGATTGTCATTGGAGTCAATACTAAATACGTGATACTGTCATTTAGAGAGAGTTTGACTATGTCTACAAATAAATATGCATAGGCACAAATATGAAATATAACGGTAAATCTGTACCATAAATAGTGTTATACTCTCGTTGTATTTCGCTTGGATGTCGACCCTATTTACATTATTTTGTTATGTCAACAAACCGCGTATACGACGTTTGTTTATTTGTTGAAATATTCAGTTTTTGAGGCAAATATTTGGAAAAAATGATACCATATAATAGGAAATTACATTCTGTAGAAATCTGCACAGACGGATAGTCCAGTGGTAACACGCTGGACTGGTAATCCAGGGATCGCAGGTTCGATCCCCCGTCTGACCCTAATAAAATTAACAGTCATTCAGATGGGGACGTTAAACCGAGGTCTCGTGTCGGTGCTTTACACCGTGCACGTAAAAGAACCAGAGGAGACTCTGGAATGCGTCTCTGTCTGTATCATTGCACTATCATCCAAACATCTAAAATGACTAATCTCTTCAGGAGATGTCGCTCATATGGGCAACCGGTAGCGACGATAAATAAACGTAAAACACACACACACACTAGAAATCTGCTTTTTCACTGATGTAGTGTCGCTTTAAGTAATTTTAAACCATTGTGTAAAGAAGTCATGTACATAGAATAAGTCTAATGTAGTGTATTTAAATGACAGGCTTGTATTTGTATTTTGCGGTGCATAATTTGGTTAAATATCGTTTCATATCAGGTGGCTGCGGATATTGTCCCCCAAAATTCTCGAATCCCGTTCCCCACCTATCACAACCTCCCCACACCGTCCTCACCCCGAGGTCTGACTGCCATGTCATGCAATTAGAGCTGGCAATGTTGCGAATGGAAATACTAAGACTGAATCACAAGTATATGAGATGGTACGGTGGTCGCCAGATCGGACAGGTGGGTTTTCTCCGGGTACTCCGGTTTCCTCCCACACGAATGACCCACATAATGCAGGTGTGCGTTTTCTATGTCCTCTAGTATATGTCGCGATTTGTGGAGGTTTGCGATTTTTTGGTACATGGAAATCGACAAAAAAAGCAATGAGGTTTATTATGCTAAAATTATAATATATTATTGACAGTACAGAACAGACGAATAGAACTTTATTTGTGAAAAGACACAGGTTGCATATAATTACAATTACAGTAACAACATGTGAACGAATAATTCACAGCAGAAAAAGGGTCCATTCGCAGAAGCCCACAGGAACAGCACACCGAGATCAATGCAGTGCAAATAATAATTCAGGATATTACGCCTTGCAAACTATCTGTGAAAAATGGACAGACGAGGAGGTAGTGCATCTCATCACCAACCAATGTCATTAAGGAGGCACTTTTTTAATACAAATTTATTTTAGCTCGATTGCGAAACAAGTTATTTCAACTTATATTAATCACTCTCGAGACCTCATTCCTGATGGAATCCATCGCCACGAGGGAGAGAGAAGAGGCAACGTGGAATTTAAATGCCTTGCCTAAGGGCATAATCGTAACGGCTCCAGTGGGGCTCGAACTCCGGACCTTTCGCACCTGAAGCGAACGCGCATCCACTGCGCTATCACGACTTCCACGAGGCACTTTTGGACACGTACGTTGATCATGAGGGGTGTATGGTTGACTCCAACGGCCAGTTTCAATGGTAAATCTATGGTTTCCTATGCGAAAATGTATTAGTGAAATTCTGCGAGAACCGACATAGCAAAACAACATTTACGACCAACTGTTTCCCACACGTTAGCCTACATAGCCAAAGGGCACTGTATAACAATGGCTCTCTAGCAGCAAGAATACACATCAATTTCATCCGCACCAACGAGAGTGATTAATATAAGTTGCTAAAGCTTGTTTCGCAATCGTTTTAAAATAAATAAAGTTTATATCACGAGAACAGTGAGTAACATGAACGCATATTTTAAAGGTATCGACTAAAGACGTTTGGGTAATGTCCAGTGATCAGGTGGGCGGTTCTAGTCCCAACGTATGTCTTGTCACCTTAGGGACGTGACCACGTTATTATATACCTTAGACCAGGCTCTAAATATATACATAAAAATCAACCTAGTCGATATACGAGTATATTTTAAAATTACACCATTTTACGGTTTTGATAATAGGGTGTCATTTTTAAACGCACTCAGATATCGAACAAAGGTTTTATTATGGTGTATCTAAACGGTTCTACAAGAAAGAGACGGCATTGCTCAACGCTTTGGTAACTTTCTAATATACGATCTCAGACAATTTTTTTGTCTTGGAATATTTTCGTGAAACCACATTAGGTGATTAGTTCGAGCTTGAGACAAAAACTCTCTTGCTTAGATCGTTTGAATACCACTGTGCTTGATACTAACATCTACGCTGTATGATTACCGATATCAACGCTGTATGATTACCGATATCGACGCTGCATGATTACCGATATCGACGCTGCATGATTACCGATATCGACGCTGCATGATTACCGATATCGACGCTGTATGATTACCGATATCGACGCTGCATGATTACCGATATCGACGCTGCATGATTACCGATATCGACGCTGTATGATTACCGATATCGACGCTGTATGATTACCGATATCTACGCTGTATGATTACCGATATCTACGCTGTATGATTACCGATATCGACGCTGCATGATTACCGATATCGACGCTGTATGATTACCGATATCGACGCTGTATGATTACCGATATCTACGCTGTATGATTACCGATATCTACGCTGTATGATTACCGATATCTACGCTGTATGATTACCGATATATACGCTGTATGATTACCGATATCTACGCTGTATGATTACCGATATATACGCTGTATGATTACCAATATCTACACTGTATGATTACCGATATCAACGCTGTATGATTACCGATATCTACGCTGCATGATTACCGATATATACGCTGTATGATTATCGATATCGACGCTGTATGATTACCGATATCGACGCTGTATGATTACCGATATCGACGCTGTATGATTATCGATATCTACGCTGTATGATTACCGATATATACGCTGTATGATTACCGATATCGACGCTGTATGATTACCGATATCGACGCTGCATGATTACCGATATCGACGCTGCATGATTACCGATATCGACGCTGTATGATTACCGATATCTACGCTGTATGATTACCGATATCGACGCTGCATGATTACCGATATCGACGCTGTATGATTACCGATATCGACGCTGTATGATTACTCATTCACAAGTTATGGGCTATGTTGCCCGCTATGCTGTATTTTCTGGTGACCAGACCCATTTACATGTTAACGATACCCTTAACATAATCACTCAAGCATTTGTGTCGATGTCTATATATATAGATTTGAACTGTAAATGGGATTGTTTAAATGATTTGAATAAAACAAATACAACTGAATACAGTGACGCATCAAACGTGGTTTTGTGAGTTCAAGTCATGCCATTACATGTACCACAGTGCTCAAATTCGAGCCTCGCCCATTACCACGATGCTTGTGGTAACATACTCGTTGTCGTTTTTCTCTCCCTCGTGGCGATGGCTTCCATCAGGAATGAGGTTCCGAGAATGATTAAATTAAAGACTGAAGTAAGAGTTTCTTTCGCAGTCTTTGTTCTTGTTATAGACTAATGCAAGAAGTTGACAAGTGACAGTTTGGCAAATAAGCTAGAATACAACACAACTCTTCCAGTTACGCATGCGCAGTTTCCCAATCCCTGTGTCAACTGCACGTTATGGCGTTCATTTGTCAATGGTTGAGGAACTAGCATCGGAACAAGTCGATGAACTAGCATCGGAACCAGTAGATGAACTAGCATCGGAACCAGTCGATGAACTAGCATCGGAACCAGTCTAGGAAGGACGGTGGTAGACTATCTCACCGTTTACACCTGCCTCATATAGACGTATGCTTAACTCTAAAACCCCTCATACATAAATCTGATGGCGCGAGGACAAAAGCAACACTACACAATTCGTGTCTCCCAATGCTTAAATTTGGTGGCACGTTGACGGATCCATGACCATGCTGACATGAATGTGAACGTAGGTGATTCCTGAAATAAAATGGTATCGCAAATACACTCATCCACACCCCCCAGTGCTACAGCAAATACCCATGTCATTTTGAGGAATCGACGTATTTATACGGGCAAATGAATTCAAACAACTGCGTGATCGTTACTGCGCAATATACACTATATATATTTATTGCTGGCTTTTCAATCAAATATATGTTATCAAAATGACGAACTTTTCAATTACATCTGAAGATGCTTCAGGCAGATTTGTTTATATCAGCGATACACAAACTGTTGTTCAACTTTCACCACTGACAACGATGATTGTAGATGTTAGATTGGGAAGATAAAAGAAGGCTTTTAGAGTTCAGTCATCCAAACAAACGCAAGCAATCAAGGTTGCCTGTGTCACTTGTTATTAGTCGCCAGCCTTGGGCGACTATAACTTTAATTTATTTTGAAACTTTGGTAATCTCACGGGAGCCTGGTGAGGAGAGGACAGTATGTGATGTTGTTGAAACACCCCGGCAGCCTGGTGAGGAGAAGACATTATGTGATGTTGTTGAAACACCCCGGCAGCCTGGTGAGGAGAAGACATTATGTGATGTTGAAACATCCCGGGAGCCTGTGAGGAGAAGACATTATGTGATGTTGAAACATCCCGGGAGCCTGTGAGGAGAAGACAGTATGTAATGTTGTTGAAACATCCCGGGAGCCTGTGAGGAGAAGACAGTATGTGATGTTGTTGAAACATCCGGCAGCCTGTGAGGAGAAGACAGTATGTGATGTTGTTGAAACCTCCGGCAGCCTGGTGAGGAGAAGACAGTATGTGATGTTGTGAAATCTCCTGGGAGCCTGTAAGGAGGGTTGTTGTTGTTGTGGGGTGGGGGGGGAGTATGTGATGTTGTTGAAACATCCGGGAGCCTGTGAGGAGAAGACAGTATGTGATGTTGTTGAAACCTCCGGCAGCCTGGTGAGGAGAAGACAGTATGTGATGTTGTTGAAATCTCCTGGGAGCCTGGTAAGGAGAAGGCATTATGTGATGTTGTTGAAATCTCCCGGGAGCCTGTGAGGAGAAGACAGTATGTGATGTTGTTGAAACATCCTGGCAGCCTGGTAAGGAGAAGACAGTATGTGATGTTGTTGAAACATCCGGCAGCCTGTGAGGAGAAGACAGTATGTGATGTTGTTGAAAGACAGTATGTGATGTTGTTGAAACATCCCGGGAGCCTGGTGCGGAGGAGACAGTATGTGATGTTGTTGAAATATCCCGGGAGCCTGGTAAGGAGAAGACAGTATGTGATGTTGTTGAAACATCCCGGGAGCCTGGTGCGGAGGAGACAGTATGTGATGTTGTTGAAATATCCCGGGAGCCTGGTAAGGAGAAGACAGTATGTGATGTTGTTGAAACATCCCGGGAGCCTGGTAAGGAGAAGACAGTACGTGATGTTGTTGAAATCTCCCGGGAGCCTGTGAGGAGAAGGCAGTATGTGATGTTGTTGAAATATCCCGGGAGCATGGTGAAGAGAAGACAGTATGTGATCTTGTTACAACCGACCATATGGTTAGTTTGGTGTGAGTTCAACTGTCGCTGTTACTTACGTATACATTGTATTATAGATCAGTACATAAAACTACATATCATAAGATATAAGTATAGGAATATGAACATTTGTATCCAAAACAGTGTATTGTTTGTTTTGTTTATATTGTGGTTAAAGTCGCACCAACACCTTAGGCCATATGGCGACTCTCAATCTATGATCGGTGAAGTACGATACAGTGTGATCGGTGAAGTACGATACAGTGTGATCGGTGAAATACGATACAGTGTGATCGGTGAAGTACGATACAGTGTGATCGGTGAAGTACGATACAGTGTGATCGGTGAAGTACGATACAGTGTGATCGGTGAAGTACGATACAGTGTGATCGGTGAAATACGATACAGTGTGATCGGTGAAGTACGATACAGTGTGATCGGTGAAGTACGATACAGTGTGATCGGTGAAGTACGATACAGTGTGATCGGTGAAGTACGATACAGTGTGATCGGTGAAATACGATACAGTGTGATCGGTGAAGTACGATACAGTGTGATCGGTGAAGTACGATACAGTGTGATCGGTGAAGTACGATACAGTGTGATCGGTGAAGTACGATACAGTGTGATCGGTGAAATACGATACAGTGTGATCGGTGAAGTACGATACAGTGTGATCGGTGAAGTACGATACAGTGTGATCGGTGAAGTACGATACAGTGTGATCGGTGAAGTACGATACAGTGTGATCGGTGAAATACGATACAGTGTGATCGGTGAAGTACGATACAGTGTGATCGGTGAAGTACGATACAGTGTGATCGGTGAAGTACGATACAGTGTGATCGGTGTGAAGTACGATACAGTGTGATCGGTGAAGTACGATACAGTGTGTTCGGTGAAGTACGATACAGTGTGATCGGTGAAGTACGATACAGTGTGATCGGTGAAGTACGATACAGTGTGATCGGTGAAGTACGATACAGTGTGATCGGTGAAGTACGATACAGTGTGTTCCTCCGAGCCGTATTTCAGTACATGTAGCAGTGTGAGACAAATGCTATGAAATCAACGGCCTTAGCCACTCAGCCATGGAAGCCCTTTACTCGTAACATAATGGTAACCTATACCGTTGCTACAGCACCAGAGGCAAACATTAGCGCTTTCGGTAACAATATAGAACCGACGGTTTCAGAACAGTTTGTTTTTTGCAAATAGACTGTGCCATATTGATATCCTCTAACAAGGGCAGGTTAAATGGCACTAACTGTATGACCTCTTAACAAGTTATCTATTTACCTCCTGAAGAGATTAGTTATTATAGATTGGTGGATGATAGTGCAATGATACAGACAGAGACCCATTCCAGAGTCACCTCTGGTTCTTGTACGTGCACGATGTAAAGCACCGACATGAAACCTCGGTTTAAAGTGCCATCTGAAAGACTGTTAATTTTATTAGGGTCAGACGGGGGATCGAACATTATCCTCCAAACATACGATGACTTATATACTTCTGCAGGCGGCGCCCCGATGTTGTGGTGGCGACGACAAGCAAAGCTATAACGACCAATGCAGTTGTTTTCACAGCTATTTCTGAACTGTTATTTCCTGTTTGGGGTGACATATTTTAGCTTCTTTTCTGTTTTAAAATAAATTCTTAATGAATCCGTATTATTCTCTGATTAAATAGTGGTTTCTCTCAGAACATGACAGCAACTGGAATACAGTATTCCACATGTTCTAATTTCCTTAAATTCAGAGCTGTAAATCATGTTAACAGTTGTATGTTACAAGTTTCCTCGTTAGATCATGATGTGTTGTTATATATCTCATATCGTCATGTTTACATGAAATGAGAGACATATATTGAACTGAAAATGGAAGTGGGAAATAATACAATACATGTACGTGATGTCGTCCTAGTACGTATAATCCAAAAACAACAAGATTTCCCACAATGCAACATTACACAGTTTTAATTCACAAATAAAACACAAGTGGTCTATTTTACCATAATTGCGTATACTTAGTTTGGAATTGTGTCTCTATTATTTTAAGGATTAAATGGCTTAATTATTGCATGGAGTACTTCAAACTCGCCACCCTTGACAGCAGAGGCATTGTGGGCGAGTTAACGATCGGTCGCGTTAGTAAAGTATGAGTTACTCAATTCAAACGTTTTTTACAAACATAATAAATGGCGGTAAAAAGATTCCTAATTACATGTCGGCACAGGGAAAGGTGAATCTAAAGACAATTGCGTTTGGTCTACATACATTACATACAGTGTATTCGGCATACACGCGTATTTTGTATTGATATTTTGATAGTACTCAGAAGTACCCTCCCTGCACCACCACCCCGCTCCCCCTCCCTGCACCACCACCCCCTCCCTGCACCTCCCCCTCCCTGCACCACCACCCCGCCCCTAGTGTGCTTGTTTATTTTGGAAATTGAAAGGCTTCTCTAGGAGAAAGGGTAAATTAAAACAGGGATAGTTGTGGGGGATAACTATATCGATCTAATTTATTTAACATAGCCAAAGAAGGATTCCGAGTTACGCCCCTTATACCATAAGGGTATATTTATATACAGTCAACCCTGTGTTAAGCAGCCAGCCAAGGGAATCACAGAAAGTGGCTGCTAAGCACAAGTGGCTGCTTAATAGAGGTACATTTTATAATAAAGCAACATATTGGGAATCTGGCTGCTTAATACAGGTTGGCTGCTTAATGGAGGTGACCACTAACACAGGTTTGACTGTACACAAATGGTCAAGTAGCCTCCCAATTGTAAAAATAAATTATGTATTATATACTAATAAATAAATATGTTATAGATTTACAAACATCAATACATTCGTAAAGCAACCACTATCTATAATCCAAGTGAACCATAAATATGTATATTAACCGTTGAGATATAGTGCTGGAAAAATAAAGAAACAATGAAGAGAATTAACGTGATCAGGGTCTCGTGGTAGATTGACATAATTGTTCAAATACATTCTCGGGTTAAATAAGTTAAATAAGGTCGGTATTATTATTATTATTATTATCATTATCAGTATTGCTTGAAGATTTCAAATAGTGTCAGCGCTGAAGTCACCTTGCCAATTTAAATGTACAAAGGGGGATGCTTCCCAAATAAACGTACTTTAAAATCACTTTTTCTATGAAATAATTCGTTGTAGTGGGCAGCTATTGAACCTTTTATCTAAAATCTGACTAATCAATCTTATTACTGAGCAAAGTAAATGCATGACAGACACATGTAAATGCAAAATGTATGATTTATTTACGTGAGCATAGTTACCCTATTGTTCCAAATAATAGCGCATATGCAACTTTAACAATATATATAATAAGTATGTTGTAAGGCACACGATACATTGTCATTTCTCATTACTGTCTCGCTATGGGGTTGTTCTCTTCAAATAGAAACTGATATATAACTATAATGCCTACGCTAATGTATAATATTGCTAACTTTAGTAGATTACCAGTATAAGTTTGTAAATGAATAATGCACACAGGGAGATAGCAAGCTCACAACTACAACGTATTTAAACTTCACAACTATTGCGAAACAAGTTTCCATAATTAATCAATCTTGTGGATGAAGCGTATACAGCCAAATTCCGTCTTAAGCAGCCAACCAACGGAATCACAGAAAGTGGCTGCTTATCACAGGTGATTGCTAAGTAGAAGGCAAATGTATAATAAAACAACATATTGGGAATCTGCACAATCTGAACCTTCGTAAATTGGCAATGTGCTTTAAATTAAATCACATCATGTATATTTCATCACGTTACACTTACAATGCGTTGACATCCGGTGCAAAACGAAATATCTTATTTGAATGAGATTGGATATTATTGTTTACTGTGATGGAATTAAGAATTACTTTGTGTACAAAAAAACTAGTCTAGACACACCGAAATATCGAAACTTCTTAAAACCCCTACATCTCAAGTCTACGCTATTAAGGCATGAATGATCACGTGACTGAAACTCATAAATGTTTAACTTAAAGTGATCGTGATTCATCTGTATTTTAATTACTGCACGTTTTCTAGACAAGTGTTATGTTTCTCTCCCCAAATATAGCTAGATCAATGCTACGTATGAAACACCCTTTAAAATAAAGCTAGATCAATGCTACGTATGAAACACCCTTTAAAATAAAGCTAGATCAATGCTACGTATGAAATACCCTTTAAAATAGAGCTAAATCAATGCTACGTATGAAATACCCTTTAAAATAAAGTAGATCAATGCTACGTATGAAATACCCTTTAAAATAAAGTAGATCAATGCTACGTATGAAATACCCTTTAAAATAGAGTAGATCAATGCTACGTATGAAATACCCTTTAAAATAAAGCTAAATCAATGCTACGTATGAAATACCCTTTAAAATAAAGCTAAATCAATGCTACGTATGAAATACCCTTTAAAATAAAGCTAGATCAATGCTACGTATGAAATACCCTTTAAAATAAAGCTAGATCAATGCTACGTATGAAATACCCTTTAAAATAAAGCTAGATCAATGCTACGTATGAAACACCCTTTAAAATAAAGCTAGATCAATGCTACGTATGAAATACCCATAAAAATAAAGTAGATCAATGCTACGTATGAAATACCCTTTAAAATAAAGCTAAATCAATGCTACGTATGAAATACCCTTTAAAATAAAGCTAGATCAATGCTACGTATGAAATACCCTTTAAAATAGAGCTCGATCAATGCTACGTATGAAACACCCTTTAAAATAAAGTAGATCAATGCTACGTATGAAATACCCTTTAAAATAGAGCTCGATCAATGCTACGTATGAAACACCCTTTAAAATAAAGTAGATCAATGCTACGTATGAAATACCCTTTAAAATAAAGCTAAATCAATGCTACGTATGAAATACCTTTTAACATAAAGCTAAATCAATGCTACGTATGAAATACCCTTTAAAATAAAGCTAGATCAATGCTACGTATGAAATACCCTTTAAAATAAAGCTAGATCAATGCTACGTATGAAACACCCTTTAAAATAAAGCTAGATCAATGCTGCGTATGAAATACCCTTTAAAATAAAGTAGATCAATGCTACGTATGAAATACCCTTTAAAATAAAGCTAGATCAATGCTACGTATGAAACACCCTTTAAAATAAAGCTAGATTAATGCTACGTATGAAATACCCTTTAAAATAAAGTAGATCAATGCTACGTATGAAATACCCTTTAAAATAAAGCTAAATCAATGCTACGTATGAAACAACCTTTAAAATAAAGTAGATCAATGCTACGTATGAAATACCCTTTAAAATAAAGCTAGATCAATGCTACGTATGAAATACCCTTTAAAATAAAGCTAGACCAATGCTGCGTATGAAATACTCTTTAAAATAAAGCTAAATCAATGCTACGTATGAAACAACCTTTAAAATAAAGTAGATCAATGCTACGTATGAAATACCCTTTAAAATAAAGCTAGATCAATGCTACGTATGAAATACCCTTTAAAATAGAGCTCGATCAATGCTACGTATGAAATACCCTTTAAAATAAAGCTAGATCAATGCTACGTATGAAACAACCTTTAAAATAAAGTAGATCAATGCTACGTATGAAATACCCTTTAAAATAAAGCTAGACCAATGCTACGTATGAAATACCCTTTAAAATAAAGCTAGATCAATGCTACGTATGAAATACCCTTTAAAATAAAGCTAGATCAATGCTACGTATGAAATACCCTTTAAAATAAAGCTAGATCAATGCTACGTATGAAACACCCTTTAAAATAAAGTAGATCAATGCTACGTATGAAATACCCTTTAAAATAAAGCTAGATCAATGCTACGTATGAAATACCCTTTAAAATAAAGCTAGATCAATGCTGCGTATGAAATACCTTTAAAATAAAGCTAAATCAATGCTACGTATGAAATACCCTTTAAAATAAAGTAGATCAATGCTACGTATGAAATACCCTTTAAAATAAAGCTAGATCAATGCTACGTATGAAATACCCTTTAAAATAAAGCTAGATCAATGCTACGTATGAAATACCCTTTAAAATAAAGCTAGATCAATGCTACGTATGAAATACCCTTTAAAATCGAGCTAGATCAATGCTACGTATGAAACACCCTTTAAAATAAAGCTAGATCAATGCTACGTATGAAATACCCTTTAAAATAGAGCTAAATCAATGCTACGTATGAAATACCCTTTAAAATAAAGCTAGATCAATGATACGTATGAAATACCCTTTAAAATAGAGCTAAATCAATGCTACGTATGAAATACCCTTTAAAATAAAGTAGATCAATGCTACGTATGAAATACCCTTTAAAATAGAGCTAAATCAATCCTACGTATGAAATACCCTTTAAAATAGAGCTAAATCAATGCTACGTATGAAATACCCTTTAAAATAGAGCTAAATCAATGCTACGTATGAAATACCCTTTAAAATAAAGCTAGATCAATGCTACGTATGAAATACCCTTTAAAATAGAGCTAGATCAATGCTACGTATGAAATACCCTTTAAAATAAAGCTAGATCAATGCTACGTATGAAATACCCTTTAAAATAAAGCTAGATCAATGCTATGTATGAAACACCCTTTAAAATAAAGCTAAATCAATGCTACGTATGAAATACCCTTTAAAATGGGTATTAATGAAAGATGCAACATAAGAGATAATATTGTAGTCTTTTGATCTGAAATCGGTTGATACAATGTAAATCTTAAAGTTTCCTTATAAATGTGTTTTTTATCTAACGGAAAAATACATCAATATGCATATTCCTCAAAATACTAACTAACTAATACTAGTTAGGAACATGTCAATCAAAACGATCCTGCTTTAGTAAATCACCTTTTCAATCTGTAAAGGGAGGTAAATCTACAAAAGTAATTTCATAAAAACAAAACAGTTCATTTGCAGTCCGATTTCACAATTTTAGTTACAAGTTCATGAATTACCATTGCACAATGTAAATAGAAGACAATATGGATGATGTGTTCGCTTCTTATAGTATGCCAATGTACAATACATTGTAAGTACCGATATGCTATACACTTAGTAATGTACATGATGCATTAATTACAAAACCCTTCCTTAGCTGAAATTGTTAACAGAAATAAAAGCAATCCTTTTACCAGCATATACATTTAAAGGAGAAACATACCTGCCAAGTACATAGAACAATGAGGAAACTGCATAATTGTACAGAATATCCAAACTCCATCCTCACGTTCTATAGTCCGTTCACCTTTCTATAATGTACAGGTAAGTGAATTAAATATCTCCCATTATTTGGTGTGCTGTATGTATCGACTATCTATCTCCTAACTCTATTGTATTTATTGGCCACGTTACTACGGTATGCTACGGTCAATAACTTTATCTACTCTTTCAGTGCACCACAGACCTATAGCCGGACAACACTCTCGTTATTGTTATAATAGATACCCGATACCGTACACTGACATCTGCAATTACTGTTTCCTTATTGCACCGGTACATAGTACCCCTGTATCTTCCACATGCTCATGTATAGCACCGGTATATAGTACCCCTGGATCTTCCACATGCATAGCACCGGTATATAGTACCCCTGGATCTTCCACATGCTCATGCATAGCATCGGTACATAGTACCCCTGGATCTTCCACATGCATAGCACCGGTATATAGTACCCCTGGATCTTCCACATGCATAGCACCGGTATATAGTACCCCTGGATCTTCCACATGCTCATGCATAGCATCCGGTATATAGTACCCCTGGATCTTCCACATGCTCATGCATAGCATCGGTATATAGTACCCCTGGATCTTCCACATGCTCATGCATAGCATCGGTATATAGTACCCCTGGATCTTCCACATGCATAGCATCGGTACATAGTACCCCTGGATCTTCCACATGCATAGCATCGGTACATAGTACCCCTGGATCTTCCACATGCATAGCATCGGTACATAGTACCCCTGGATCTTCCACATGCTCATGCAAAGCACCGGTACATAGGATCACTATTTATATACCTATCCGCTATACCGTTCGTATTATTGCGGTTGGACGGGTAGATCTAACTGACAACTCCTGGGTTCGTATTCCAACATTAACCACTAGATCACTCGCGTTTCGAGCTTACCTAGTTCTGCTAGCCCGATAAATAAACATATACAAATTGTATATCTAACTAATGATGTGAATCTACTACCGCAGTATTTACATAACTATATCAACAGCTATATATAACACCATATTCATTGGAACCAGGCGTATTACACGTACATAAATACTCCAATGTTACACTTTTAAGAATGTCAATAACAGCTGATTACCATGTCGCCATGCTAGTTAATTCATACCATGTCGCCATGCTAGTTAATTCATACCATATCGCCATGCTAGTTAATTCATACCATGTCGCCATGCTAGTTAATTCATACCATATCGACATGCTAGTTAATTCATACCATGTCGCCATGCTAGTTAATTCATACCATATCGACATGCTAGTTAATTCATACCATGTCGCCATGCTAGTTAATTCATACCATATCGACATGCTAGTTAATTCATACCATGTCGCCATGCTAGTTAATTCATAATTGTATGCAATCCTGTTTAATGATTGTGAACATAGATGCCCCGAGGGGTGGTATTGAAGAAAGCCTCATAGATGCCCCGCGGGGTGGTAATGAAGATAGCCTCATAGATGCCCCGAGGGGTGGTATTGAAGAAAGCCTCATAGATGCCCCGAGGGGTGGTATTGAAGAAAGCCACATAGATGCCCCGAGGGGTGGTATTGAAGAAAGCCACATAAATGCCCCGAGGTGTGGTATTGAAGAGAGCCTCATATATGCCCCGTGGGGTGGTATTGAAGAAAGCCACATAGATGCCCCGAGGGTTGGTATTGAAGAAAGCCTCATAGATGCCCCGTGGGGTGGTATTGAAGAAAGCCACATAAATGCCCCGAGGTGTGGTATTGAAGAAAGCCTCATAGATGCCCCGAGGTGTGGTATTGAAGAAAGCCTCATAAATGCCCCGAGGTGTGGTATTGAAGAAAGCCTCATAGCTGCCCCGAGGGGTGGTATTGAAGAAAGCCTCATAGATGGCTAGAGGCGTATACAGTAACAAACGACATTATTTCTTGTCATAAGATTTGGTAAAATGACAGTAAGTATATTCAAACTATGTAATTTTGGAGCAAATATGATCAGATAACATAGGTCTAAGACTAACTATGACCTTTTGTTGATAATTATAGCTAACTAATGTAACATTTACGTTTTAAAAATATCACTCTTTAATATCTGTAAAACAATTGTATTGTTAACCTGTGTATATCATAATTGGCTCGACGACACCACGGAGGCTTCACAACACCACGGAGGCTTCACGACACCACGGATGTTTCACGACACCACGGATGCTCAATGACACCACGGATGCCCCACAGCACCACGGAGGCTCAAAGACACCCCGGAGACTCCACAACACCACAGAGGCTCCACGACACCACGGAACCTCCACGATACCACGGATGCTCCACGACACCACGGATGCCCAATGACACCACGGATGCTCCACAACACAACGGAGGCTCCACAACACCACGGAACCTCCACGACACCACGGAGGCTCCATGACACCACGGAAGCTCCATGACACCACAGAGGCTCCACGACACCACGGAAGCTCCACGAAACCCCGGAGACTCCACGACACCACGGAAGCTCCACGACACCACGGAGGATCCACGACACCCCGGAGACTCAACAACACCACGGAGGCTCCACGACACCACGGAGGCTCCACGACACCACGGAGACTCCACAACACCACGGAGGCTCCACAACACCACGGAGGCTCCACGACACCACGGAGGCTCCACGACACCACGGAAGCTCCACGACACCACGGAGGCTCCACGACACCACGGAAGCTCCACGACACCACGGAGGATCCACGACACGACGGAAGCTTCACGACACCCCGGAGACTCCACGACACCACGGAAGCTCCACGACACCACGGAGGATCCACGACACCCCGGAGCCTCCACAACACCACGGAGGCACCACGGAGGCTCCACGACACCACGGAGGCTCCATGCGACACCACTGAGGCTCCACGACACCACGGTGGCTCCACAACACCACGGAGGCTCCACGACACCACGGAGGCTCCATGCGACACCACTGAGGCTCCACGACACCACAGAGGCTCCACAACACCACGGATGATCCACAACACCACGGAGGCTCCACGAAACCACGGAGGCTCCACGACACCACGGAGGCTCCACGACACCACGGTGGCTCCACGACACCACCGAGGCTCCACGACACCACGGAGGCTCCACGACACCACGGAGGATACACGACACCCCGGAGACTCCACAACACCACGGAGGCTCCACGACACCACGGAGGCTCCACGACACCCCGGAGACTCCACAACACCACGGAGGCTCCACGACACCACGGAGGCTCCACGACACCACGGAGGATCCACGACACCCCGGAGCCTCCACAACACCACGGAGGCACCACGGAGGCTCCACGGCACCACGGAGGCTCCACGACACCACGGAGGCTCCACATGTCATATATAGCTGTCTTTGCTCATACCCGTTCTATATATATCATGATTTATTATATAATAATAACGTGCATCTTACGTAAGTAAACGCATGTGTACAACCACGAGGCCCTCTCATTAATAATAAAATATATCTAGCTCACTGACACTGGTATGGAACACCATAGCTGCTGTGTGTGTGTTAATATATGCACAATTACACTTATATGTACCACCTCGATTGTGTGTGAAATAAATCGGGTCATTAGAAACGTGGTCTGCCACTGAAAAAAACGAACACATTTACGTGTTACATTAAAAACTGTTACCTTACAATTCCAAATTATTCCGATCAATTTCCACAGATAAAGTAGGAAGAAACAGAACACTTCAGACACAAAAGCTATTGCAAACGTTACATCATTAATAATGTCAATCTGTCATGCCCTCTTCAGATATAGAAAAATCCAAACAGTCATTTATCAACGAATCCCCGTTATGAGTGCACACATTTTGAACTTTAAATATATTGTACCTAGCTGTTCATATACGTATAGTGAAGATCGTGTTATATTTGCATTAACTGGTATGGTATCATTCAAGCATCGCTACCGTCGATGACTAATTACCCAAGTATAGAACAACATACCCTGCACGGTTGTCATGGTGACATATTAAGATTAAAAGGCCACCAAGTGACAGTATGTGTATATAGTCTTATCAGATAATGGTAACGAGATAATGGACAGATTCAGACCCCGTTAACCCTGCACATCTGTATTAGTTAGATGATTACATCGCAATGAGAGACATTGCTGGTTTATCTATTACCTCCCTTGACAGATAAAGTCCGATTTATCCCGAAATGTATATCGGTCCTATTAGATGGAAGCCTTACTTTTTACTGTTGTTCCCTAACCAGATGTTGCGATAGGATAACAGATTTTCAAAATCTTAATTGATAACACATATTTACTGTAAATTATCCATTGCTGTAGGATAACTGGCGAGATTTAATAATTTAATACTTATAAGATGAAGAAACGGATGAAAAGGATAGTGTGTGGTGCACAGGAAACAATCATAAAAACAAAGCAATATATAACACAGGAATATTCATGGCAATATATTAATTACACGGCAGTATTCATGGCAATATATAACACGGCATCATCCATGGCAATATATAACACGGGAGTATCCATGGCAATATATAACACGGGAGTATACATGGCAATATATAACACGGGAGTATCCATGGCAATATATAACACGGCAGTATTCATGGCAATATATAACACGGGAGTATCCATGGCAATATATAACACGGGAGTATACATGGCAATATATAACACGGGAGTATCCATGGCAATATATAACACGGGAGTATACATGGCAATATATAACACGGGAGTATCCATGGCAATATATAACACGGGAGTATACATGGCAATATATAACACGGTAGTATCCATGGCAATATATAACACGGGAGTATCCATGGCAATATATAACACGGGAGTATACATGGCAATATATAACACGGTAGTATACATGGCAATATATAACACGGGAGTATCCATGGCAATATATAACACGGGAGTATACATGGCAATATATAACACGGGAGTATCCATGGCAATATATAACACGGGAGTATACATGGCAATATATAACACGGTAGTATACATGGCAATATATAAAATGGGGGGGGGGCGAGAGAGAGGGAGGGGAGGTCTCCTTATTGAATCAAGCGCCACGAGGGAGAGAAGATGTCATTTGGATATATATTTCACACGGACACTACCGTCGTAGTTCGGGGCATGTTGGGGGTCCAACTAACAACCCCACGGCTACGAGACGGACAGCGTACGCATTACACAACGCAGGCTCCAAGTCTACACTAACTACAAACACCAAATCAACGAAGGCCTATTAATTAAATGAATCAGTATTTGCGCATTCATGAAACGGCAAAACGTCTAATTAAAGCCACTATACCAAACCAACTCCATTTTATGATATACAAATGTACATATATATAACCAGAATCAAATGGATAGCCCGAGCACATCATTAAAATGTATAGGAATATAATTCTGTTTTCTGAGAAACTATAATGTTGTTTACTGGTCATTAAATAAACGAGGCATCGCCAAACAGATAACAAATTCGCTGTAATTACTTCGCCAGAAAATTGTTAAAAGGTGCTGATATATCCCGCAGTTAAGAGAGATCGTTTTCACAAATCTGTAACCAGGAAACAGAATTATGATAACTAGATACGGGTGCTTCAGAAATGTGTTTTTACATGATACGTTCATAATATATTTGCTAACATAACTATGCTGCATACTATCCTCGGCTGTTGCGTTAGAGTAATACCTAACATAACTATGCTGCATACTATCCTCGGCTGTTGCGTTAGAGTAATACCTAACATAACTATGCTGTATACTATCCTCGGCTGTTGCGTTAGTGTAATACCTAACATAACTATGCTGCATACTATCCTCGGCTGTTGCGTTAGAGTAATACCTAACATAACTATGCTGCATACTATCCTCGGCTGTTGCGTTAGAGTAATACCTAACATAACTATGCTGTATACTATCCTCGGCTGTTGCGTTAGTGTAATACCTAACATAACTATGCTGCATACTATCCTCGGCTGTTGCGTTAGAGTAATACCTAAAGTTGGAGTATGTCACACCTTGCGCGGACCTCAATTAGCTCAGTCCACATGGGGTTAGCACGCTCGTTTCTCACCAAAGCAATCCGAGTGTGTGTTTTTACGTTTATTTATCGTCGCTACCGGTTGCCCATATGAGCGACGCCTCGTGAAGAGATTAGTTATTTTAGATTTTGGAGGATAGTGCATGATACAGACAGAGACACATTCCAGAGTCTCCACTGGTTCTTTTACGTGCACGGTGTAAAGCACCGACACGAGACCTCGGTTTAACGTCCCATCTGAAAGACTGTTAATTTTATTAGGGTCAGACAGGGGATCGAACCTGCGATCCCTGGATTACAGCAATCCGGGTGCAATCCTTGGAGCGGAAAGAATGTGAGATGGTACGATAGTCGCTGGATCGGACGGGTGGGTTTTCTCCAGGTATTACGGTTGTCTTCTACACGAAGTAACCCGTATACGCTTCATCCACGCCAGCGAGAGTGATTAATATAAATTGTTGAAGCTTTTTCACAATCGTAAATAAATACAGTTTATACTTTAGTCCACACACGTATACTAGTAAGTAAATAACATTATAGCATTATAACCAGAATAAACGTCCAGATATCTGCTTGTTTTAATGTTACCTCATTTTGGAAGTCATAATCGAAATGTTTCCTTTTTCAACAATGTAGCTGTTTATAGGTAATATTATTGAAAAATGGTATGATGTCGAAGTCGTCATTTTGTTAGTTTTGATCACAGGCTGTAGTGCAAAGCGATGGCACTATTAATGAGGTGGTTGTGAATCTAGTCTTCCTGCTAGGAACATCACCAGCATGGTTGTGACAGGGATCGAACTGGCAAACTCTCGCTTACAAGGCGGATACCGTATCAACCACGGAGTAGCGGCTACATAGGTGATAGCGCAGTGGAAGCCGTGATAGCGCAGTGGAAGCCGTGATAGTGCAGTGGAAGCCGTGAAAGTGCATTGGAAGCCGTGAAAGTGCATTGGAAGCCGTGATAGCGCAGTGGAAGCCGTGATATCGCAATGGAAGCCGTGATAGCGGAGTGGAAGCCGTGATAGCGCAGTGGAAGCCGTGATAGTGCATTGGAAGCCGTGATAGCGTATTGGAAGCCGTGATAGCGCAGTGGAAGCCGTGATAGCGCAGTGGAAGCCGTGATAGCGCAGTGGAAGCCGTGATAGCGGAGTGGAAGCCGTGATAGCGGAGTGGAAGCCGTGATAGCGCAGTGGTAGCCGTGATAGCGCAGTGGAAGCCGTGATAGCGCATTGGAAGCCGTGATAGCGCAGTGGAAGCCGTGATAGCGCACTGGAAGCCGTGATAGCGCAGTGGAAGCCGTGGTAGCGCAGTGGAAGCCGTGATAGCGTATTGGAAGCCGTGATAGCGCAGTGGAAGCCGTGATAGCGTATTGGAAGCCGTGATAGCGCAGTGGAAGCCGTGGGAGCGCAGTGGAAGCCGTGATAGCGTATTGGAAGGCGTGATAGCGCAGTGGAAGCCGTGATAGCGCAGTGGAAGCCGTGATAGCGCAGTGGAAGCCGTGGTAGCGCAGTGGAAGCCGTGATAGCGTATTGGAAGCCGTGATAGCGCAGTGGAAGCCGTGGTAGCGCAGTGGAAGCCGTGATAGCGTATTGGAAGCCGTGATAGCGCAGTGGAAGCCGTGATAGCGTATTGGAAGCCGTGATAGCGCAGTGGAAGCCGTGATAGCGGAGTGGAAGCCGTGATAGCGGAGTGGAAGCCGTGGTAGCGCAGTGGAAGCCGTGGTAGCGCATTGGAAGCCGTGATAGCGGAGTGGAAGCCGTGATAGTGCAGTGGAAGCCGTAATAGTACATTGGAAGCCGTGATAGCGTATTGGAAGCCGTGATAGCGGAGTGGAAGCCGTGATAGCGCAGTGGAAGCCGTGATAGCGCAGTGGAAGGCGTGATAGCGGAGTGGAAGCCGTGATAGCGGAGTGAAAGCCGTGATAGCGGAGTGGAAGCCGTGATAGCGCAGTGGAAGCCGTGATAGCGGAGTGAAAGCCGTGATAGCGGAGTGGAAGCCGTGGTAGCGCAGTGGAAGCCGTGGTAGCGCAGTGGAAGCCGTGGTAGCGGAGTGGAAGCCGTGATAGCGCAGTGGAAGCCGTGATAGCGTATTGGAAGCCGTGATAGCGGAGTGGAAGCCGTGATAGCGCAGTGGAAGCCGTGATAGCGCAGTGGAAGCCGTGATAGTGCATTGGAAGCCGTGATAGCACAGTGGAAGCCGTGATAGCGCACTGGAAGCCGTGATAGCGCAGTGGAAGCCGTGATAGCACATTGGAAGCCATGATAGCACATTGGAAGCCGTGATAGCGGAGTGGAAGCCGTGATAGCCGAGTGGAAGCCGTGATAGTGCATTGGAAGCCGTGGTAGCGCAGTGGAAGCCGTGATAGCGGAGTGGAAGCCGTGATAGCGGAGTGGAAGCCGTGAAAGCGCAGTAGAAGCCGTGATAGAGCATTGGAAGCCGTGATAGCGCAGTGGAAGCCGTGATAGCGCTGTGCAAAACGTGATAGTGCAGTGGAAGCCGTGATAGCGCATTGGAAGCCGTGATAGCGTATTGGAAGCCGTGATAGCGCAGTGGAAGCCGTGATAGCGCAGTGGAAGCCGTGATAGCGCAGTGGTAGCGCGTTCACTTCAGGTGTGAAATGCCTGGAATTTGAGTCAAGCTAGAGCTGTTACGATTGTGTCACTAGATAAGACATTTAAGTTCCACATTGCCTCGTGGTGATGTATTTCACAAGGAATGGGGTATCGAGAGCTAGTTAACTAATGTTGTAAGAACTTGTTGCGCACTAGAGCTAAAACAAATTTGTATAAACTAATATGTGGGCTCTGCTTACAGGTTAAAATACACGAATACTTGGCTGGATGGATAACTCGTAATAATGGTGGCCAGTTTAGATATTCGGAAGGCAGTCTTTAGTACCGTTTGACTATACCTTAGTAACCAGATCATTACCTTCTAGACGAACTACTTGATTTATATAAATATTGAGAAGTTTGCAACATAATACAGGTTTCTTTTCCGGTTGTTATTGAAAGTATAAAGTATAAAGTAAAGTATAAAGCTCTCTGTATCATAACGCATTACGATTGTTTATTAACTTAGCACCTTAACTAGGAAATATGGTACGAGAAAATAAACTGTGTTAACAGGTGCAACATACCATGCTGATGGGAGAATGTAAAGCATTACATAGTATCAGTAGTTTGCAGGCTAATGCTTTGTATGATGATGTGTCAGTATTATACAGTCTATTGCTACGTATGTCAGCAGTGTGCAGGCTATTAAAACGTATGTTGACGTGTCAAGATGTTGCAGACTAGCAACACGTATGTTGACGTGTCAGTTTTTGTGCAGGCTATGAACACGTATGTTGACGTATCAGCATGTTGTCGTCTATTGCTACGTATGCTGACGTGTCAGCATTCTGTCGTCTATTGCTACGTATGCTGACGTGTCTGCATTCTGTCGTCTATTGCTACGTATGTTGACGTGTCTGCATTCTGTCGTCTATTGCTACGTATGTTGACGTGTCTGCATTCTGTCGTCTATAGCTACATATGTTGACGTGTCAGTATATTACAGGCTACGTATGTTGACGTAGCAGGTGTACCAACAACCTGTATCTTACGATTAGGAAGTTCGATTAAGGACTATGGTACGGAAGTCAAATGAGAGGAATTGCTCATTTTTCTAGAATATCTAAAGACACAGTTTTAGTCATTCTCGATATTGATCTTTCTTTAAACAATATTATTGATTGAACTTCAATATCAGGTGATCACTTACAATAAAACGTCCTGCACGAGTGGTTACGGTCGTTGATTTCAAATCGCTTGCCCCTCACCGCTGTACGGTCGAGTTCGTCTGGGAGAGCCGAATAGTTGCATGTGGAATGTCGGCGGTTCTTCCCGTATGCATGGTGATGCCCGAAATAATGATCGAAAGTGCACCTGGGGTCTTCCTCTACCAACTCGAACCGTAACAATTACAATTCTCTACTATGCAATACACACATATGCCCCAAAGTCAAGCACACATATTTCATACATAACTTCCAATTACTCGTAAATGCAAGCAATTACTCGTAAATGCAATTTGCAAAGAATGTTGACTTAATTTCATAAACTATTAATTTCCAGTATTTACCTACATGGTGGAGTATGTATGCATATATGCATCAGTGTTCGCAATCATCAACAAAGTTAGCCGGAATGCTAGTTAGAATGAAGAGAACGTGTGGATAGCCGGTCTAAACGAATTACATGCCCCTTGCTTGTTTGTATTTGTTGGGAATTCATTTTTCAGTTTCTTGCATAAATCAGGCTTCAGGTAATTGGCGTCTTTAACATGACCATACACTGACATATGACACAGTCACAGAACATTGTGGGCGCGGGTGCGGTTTACACGACCATGCACTGACGTATGACACAGTCACAGAACATTGTGGGCGCGGTTTACACGACCATGCACTGACATATGACACAGACACAGAACATTGTGGGCGCGTGCGCGGTTTACACGACCATGCACTGACATATGACACAGACACAGAACATTGTGGGCGCGGGTGCGGTTTACACAACCATGCACTGACGTATGACACAGTCACAGAACATTGTGGGCGCGGGTGCGGTTTACACGACCATGCACTGACGTATGACACAGACACAGAACATTGTGGGCGCGGGTGCGGTGTACACGACCATGCACTGGCATATGACACAATCACAGAACATTGTGGGCGCGGGTGCGGTTTACACGACCAGGCACATAGACACGACTAATGCCTAACTACTGGGGTCTAGGGCGGGGATTACACCACAGTACTCGATGTGGGGGGGGGGGCGGTGAGTACACCACCAAACATGAACAAGACCAGACACACATACATGACTCAGACACAGTACTCCACGAGACTCGAGCATACCATGTTAGTGAGAGCGGGGATTACACAACGAGACAGGACAGGAGCACAGTACATACAGTGTGTGTGGGGGCGAGGAGTATACTGCTACACACTGAGACAGGACTCAGGCACAGTACAGTGTGTATGGAGGCGGGAAGTACACTGAGACATGACTCAGGCACAGTACAGTGTGTATGGAGGCGGGGAGTACACTGAGACATGACTCAGGCACAGTACAGTGTGTATGGAGGCGGGGAGTACACTGAGACATGACTCAGGCACAGTACAGTGTGTATGGAGGCGGGGAGTACACTGCCACACACTGAGACAGGACTCAGGCACCAGTACAGTGTGTGTGGAGGCGAGGAGTACTACACTGTCACACACTGAGACAGGACTCAGGCACAGTACAGTGTGTGTGGAGGCGAGGAGTACTACACTGCCACACACTGAGACAGGACTAAGGCACAGTACAGTGTGTGTGGAGGCGGGGAGTACACTGCCACACACTGAGACAGGACTCAGGCACAGTACACTGTGTGTGGAGGCGGGGAGTACACTGCCACACACTGAGACAGGACTCAGGCACAGTACAGTGTGTGTGGAGGCGAGGAGTACTACACTGCCACACACTGAGACAGGACTCAGGCACAGTACAGTGTGTATGGAGGCGGGGAGTACACTGCCACACACTGAGACAGGACTCCGGCAAAGTACAGTGTGTACGGAGGCGGGGAGTACATTGAGACATGACTCAGGCACAGTACAGTGTGTATGGAGGCGGGGAGTACACTGCCACACACTGAGACAGGACTCAGGCACAGTACAGTGTGTATGGAGGCGGGGAGTACACTGCCACACACTGAGACAGAACTCAGGCACAGCACAGTGTGTGTGGAGGCGAGGAGTACTACACTGCCACACACTGAGACAGGACTCAGGCACAGTACAGTGTGTACGGAGGCGGGGAGTACACTGGGACATGACTCAGGCACAGTACAGTGTGTATGGAGGCGGGGAGTACACTGCCACACACTGAGACAGGACTCAGGCACGGTACAGTGTGTATGGTGGCGGGGAGTACACTGAGACATGACTCAGGCACAGTACAGTGTGTATGGAGGCGGGGAGTACACTGCCACACACAGAGACAGGACTCAGGCACAGTACAGTGTGTGTGGAGGCGGGGAGTACACTGAGACATGACTCAGGCACAGTACAGTGTGTATGGAGGCGGGGAGTACACTGAGACATGACTCAGGCACAGTACAGTGTGTGTCGAAGCGAGGAGTACACTGAGACAGGACTCAGGCACAGTACAGTGTGTATGGAGGCGGGGAGTACACTGCCACACACTGAGACAGGACTCAGGCACAGTACAGTGTGTATGGAGGCGGGGAGTACACTGAGACATGACTCAGGCACAGTACAGTGTGTATGGAGGCGGGGAGTGCACTAAGACAGGACTCAGGCCCAGAACAGTGTGTGTGGAGGCGGGGAGTACACTGCCACACACTGAGACAGGACTCAGGCACAGTACAGTGTGTATGGAGGCGGGGAGTACACTGAGACAGGACTCAGGTACATTACAGTGTGTGTGGAGGCGAGGAGTACACTGCCACACACTGAGACAGGACTCAGGCACAGTACAGTGTGCATGGAGGCGGGGAGTAGTACACTGAGACAGGACTCAGGTACATTACAGTGTGTGTGGAGGCGAGGAGTACACTCGGGCCCAGACATAATTATGCTACCGTAATTATCTAATTATAGATAGTGAGCTGGGTCAGACTGCCCCGATTGACCATGTTACTATTGTTTATTGTTCATGTTACGTTTGCCCCACAAACAAGAGCAATTACATCACTACAGTAATTAAGTTGCTATAAATATCATTAGCTTGACAGGGCATACTAACTATATGTACATATTTACTGTCACATCTTCAATGTATTATTCAAATACATGTTTAAATAGATGTGCAGTAAAACAAGTGTGTCATGTATTAGTTCCTGATGAATAAGGTCATCTCAAACGCTGTCTTTAAAAACTCATCATCACTCAATAAAAACGATGGATGACAAGTCTTAACTATGATCATCACAAACCATAAAGAAACACAATATGCCGGACACGACGTGTAGATTGCCGCACGACTTGTAAATGTTTTACCACGAGTAATAGCATTTCATAACAGGCTATATATACATACGATTTATGTTCAAATTTTGAGCAATATGCTTTGGTACAAAATGTTACACAAACGTATATGTGCTAACTATGATGCTAATATGTGGTCGACTCGCGCAGGAAAAACCAGAGAAACAACTCTTAATTTTAAGAGAAAAATACAGCTCGAAACCTGTGCCCGATTGTCAATGTCATATACCACTCTACGACGGGCCTCGTAAATAATACGCATATTTCATACAATACAATTTTAATATAGACATTAACTTAGGTCTACGCTGTGTGAAAGCGTCTGGTAGAATGACCATAACTTCACTACACATACATTACACATTTGCCACGCGTTTTGCGTGCCCCTGCAAAACCGACCAATATTAACAACTAGTGTGAACCAGCTACGTGAAGATAATCTGTTCACGCTATTACTACTGAAACACGTGAAAAGTATAGTATCGAGGTCAGCGTAAACTTGATTGTAATAGTGCGGTGACATTAAACACATACAACCCAGAACCATCCTACACATACAACCCAGAACCACTACTACATATACAACCCAGAACCACTACTACATATACAACCCAGAACCACTACTACATATACAACCCAGAACCACTACTACATATACAACCCAGAACCACTCCCTACATATACAACCCAGAACCACTACTACATATACAACCCAGAACCACTACTACATATACAACCCAGAACCACTACTACATATACAACCCAGAACCACTACTGCATATACAACCCAGAACCACTCCCTACACATACAACCCAGAACCACTCCCTACACATACAACCCAGAACCACTACTACATATACAACCCAGAACCACTACTACATATACAACCCAGAACCACTCCCTACACATACAACCCAGAACCACTACTACATATACAACCCAGAACCACTACTACATATACAACCCAGAACCACTACTACACATACAACCCAGAACTACTCCCTGCACATACAACCCAGAACCACTACTACATATACAACCCAGAACCACTACTACATATACAACCCAGAACCACTCCCTACACATACAACCCAGAACCACTCCCTACACATACAACCCAGAACCACTACTACATATACAACCCAGAACCACTACTACATATACAACCCAGAACCATTCCTACACATACAACCCAGAACCACTACTACATATACAACCCAGAACCACTACTACAGATACAACCCAGAACCACTACTACAGATACAACCCAGAACCACTACTACAGATACAACCCAGAACCACTACTACACATACAACCCAGAACCACTACTACAGATACAACCCAGAACCACTACTACATATACAACCCAGAACCACTACTACAGATACAACCCAGAACCACTACTACATATACAACCAGAACTACTCCCTGCATATACAACCCAGAACTACTCCCTACATATACAACCCAGAACCACTCCCTACATATACAACCCAGAACCACTACTACATATACAACCCAGAACTACTCCCTACATATACAACCCAGAACCACTCCCTACACATACAACCCAGAACCACTACTACATATACAACCCAGAACCACTCCCTACACATACAACCCAGAACCACTACTACATATACAACCCAGAACCACTACTACATATACAACCCAGAACTACTCCCTACATATACAACCCAGAACCACTACTACATATACAACCCAGAACCACTACTACACATACAACCCAGAACCACAACTACATATACAACCCAGAACCACTACTACATATACAACCCAGAACCACAACTACATATACAACCCAGAACCACTACTACATATACAACCCAGAACCACTACTACATATACAACCCAGAACCACTACTACATATACAACCCAGAACCACAACTACATATACAACCCAGAACCACTACTACATATACAACCCAGAACCACTACTACATATACAACCCAGAACCACTACTACATATACAACCCAGAACCACTACTACATATACAACCCAGAACCACTACTACATATACAACCCAGAACTACTCCCTGCATATACAACCCAGAACTACTCCCTACATATACAACCCAGAACCACTACTACATATACAACCCAGAACCACAACTACATATACAACCCAGAACCACTACTACATATACAACCCAGAACCACTACTACATATACAACCCAGAACTACTCCCTACACATACAACCCAGAACCACTACTACATATACAACCCAGAACTACTCCCTACACATACAACCCAGAACCACTACTACATATACAACCCAGAACTACTCCCTACATATACAACCCAGAACCACTACTACATATACAACCCAGAACCACTACTACATATACAACCCAGAACTACTCCCTGCATATACAACCCAGAACTACTCCCTACATATACAACCCAGAACCACTACTACATATACAACCCAGAACCACTACTACACATACAACCCAGAACCACTACTGCATATACAACCCAGAACCACTACTACACATACAACCCAGAACCACTACTACACATACAACCCAGAACCACTACTGCATATACAACCCAGAACCACTACTACACATACAACCCAGAACCACTACTACACATACAACCCAGAACCACTACTGCATATACAACCCAGAACCACTACTACACATACAACCCAGAACCACTACTACATATACAACCCAGAACCACTACTACATATACAACCCAGAACCACTACTACATATACAACCCAGAACCACTACTACATATACAACCCAGAACCACTACTACATATACAACCCAGAACCACTACTACATATACAACCCAGAACCACTACTACACATACAACCCAGAACCACTACTACATATACAACCCAGAACCACTCCCAATGCCATGTATGTATTAAAAGTATATACTTTTCGTTAGGAAAACAAAACACCAGCATAACCCGCTGTGATAAAGATCTCTCTTCCAAATTCCTTGTTTAAGAGATTCAGACAATAAGTGAAAACATGTGTTCTAAATTATGTCTAAACTAAGATGCACTGATTAGAGCATACAGTTATCTAGCAAACAAAAACAACAAAATATGCCTACCGGGGGGAGGTGAGCCTTGTGCATGCCTGCCTGGTAATTCCACCGTGTGTATGCCTACTCATTCGAGACAGACTGTGTTTATGTGACCTTATACACTATGCACTGTTGTTACGGTTCTCAATAGTTTTATCCACTTGAAACAAAAACTGTAGTCGAGTTATTATGCATATCTCCACACTGTGACACCGGTAGATAGATCGCGTATAATGTAATCAACTGACTATCTCACCGTTATGTATATTTAGTCATGTAACTCATTAAGACGGTCACGTGACTTCTATTGTCATTAATCAGAATATTAATCAAATAGAATTGTTTCAGTAGAACTGCGCTGAATACACGTGGAGTAGCGGGTCGAAACAGTGTGTCTTCATCTGTAAACCAACGAACAAAACACTAACATTAAATTGTACGCGAAATCCTATGTAGAAACAAAATGTCTCTATTTCACAGGTAAGAATGGATGCATTCTTTCTCTATAAATTACTGTCACGAATGTAACGAACAAAGGAGCCTGTGGTCGATTAAAACTGCGTTAGCCCTGCCAACCCGATTGTTAATGTAATTTGGTTTCGCTGGGAGTTACCATATTACAGTATTTAGGGGACTGTATAGAGATGGCAACGGTATCAAATGCTGAAGCTCCAAAACAAACGCTTTAAGGAGGTAACCAAACTTATATCCGAGAAATAAACATTAAAATGACAAAGCTATCAGATGCACTCGATTTATTTTTATTGTTTAGTATTTTATAACGATTAATTCTGTACCGAAGTTACAGTTTTTGACAAATGTGCTTCTGCATTATATCACATAGTTACTGGTTCCCAGTTCTGATTAGTAAATCAAGAAGAACCTGGGTGAGATATACATGTGCAGGCACTGTAGTGTTACACAACCAGGAACAGTTTGCTATGTTAAGGTCCTGATCTAGCGAAACTACATTTAGCGCTCCATGTGGCGGACACATAAAGCGACACATATACACACATCAGCTTGTCAAATGAGCATTGGTAATGTTAATAGATACATCTCTTGAATCGAACTCATACAAACACAAAAGGAAGAAACTAGAGGAAACAAAATGCCATCAAGTTCCGTTTGTTATTTATTGTCATACAAAGCGGATTAAATACCGATCGATCTGGGTACGAGGAAAGTACTACCAGATGCCATCAGAGAATGTTAGATGTTATCAGTGAATGCTAGATGTTATCAGTGGATGTTATATGTTATCAGTGAATGCTAGATGTTATCAGTGGATATTATATGTTATCAGTGAATGCTAGATGTTATCAGTGGATGTTATATGTTATCAGTGAACGCTAGATGTTATCAGTGAATGTTAGATGGTATCAGTGAATGTTAGATGTTATCAGTGAATGTTAGATGTTATCAGTGAATGTTAGATGTTATCAGTGGATGTTATATGTTATCAGTGAATGCTAGATGTTATCAGTGAATGTTAGATGTTATCAGTGAATGTTATATGTTATCAGTGAATGTTATATGTTATCAGTGGATGTTATATGTTATCAGTGAATGTTAGATGTTATCAGTGGATGTTATATGTTATCAGTGAATGCTAGATGTTATCAGTGAATGTTAGATGTTATCAGTGAATGCTAGATGTTATAAGTGAATGTTAGATGTTATCAGTGAATGCTAGATGTTATCAGTGGATGTTATATGTTATCAGTGAATGTTATATGTTATCAGTGAACGTTATATGTTATCAGTGAATGTTAGATGTTATCAGTGAATGCTATATGGTATAAGTGAACGTTATTTGTTATCAGTGAATGTTATATGTTATCAGTGAATGCTAGATGTTATCAGTGAACGCTATATGTTATCAGTGAATGCTAGATGTTATCAGTGAATGCTAGATGTTATCAGTGAATGCTAGATGTTATCAGTGAATGTTAGATGTTATCAATGAATGTTAGATGTTATCAGTGAATGCTAGATGTTATAAGTGAATGCTAGATGTTATCAGTGAATGTTAGATGTTATCAGTGAATGCTAGATGTTATCAGTGAATGTTAGATGTTATCAGTGAATGTTAGATGTTATCAGTGGATGTTATATGTTATCAGTGAATGCTAGATGTTATCAGTGAATGTTAGATGTTATCAGTGAATGTTATATGTTATCAGTGAATGTTATATGTTATCAGTGGATGTTATATGTTATCAGTGAATGTTAGATGTTATCAGTGGATGTTATATGTTATCAGTGAATGCTAGATGTTATCAGTGAATGTTAGATGTTATCAGTGAATGCTAGATGTTATAAGTGAATGTTAGATGTTATCAGTGAATGCTAGATGTTATCAGTGGATGTTATATGTTATCAGTGAATGTTATATGTTATCAGTGAACGTTATATGTTATCAGTGAATGTTAGATGTTACCAGTGAATGCTATATGGTATAAGTGAACGTTATTTGTTATCAGTGAATGTTATATGTTATCAGTGAATGCTAGATGTTATCAGTGAACGCTATATGTTATCAGTGAATGCTAGATGTTATCAGTGAATGCTAGATGTTATCAGTGAATGCTAGATGTTATCAGTGAATGTTAGATGTTATCAATGAATGTTAGATGTTATCAGTGAATGCTAGATGTTATAAGTGAATGCTAGATGTTATCAGTGAATGTTAGATGTTATCAGTGAATGCTAGATGTTATCAGTGAATGTTAGATGTTATCAGTGAATGTTAGATGTTATCAGTGGATGTTATATGTTATCAGTGAATGCTAGATGTTATCAGTGAATGTTAGATGTTATCAGTGAATGTTATATGTTATCAGTGAATGTTATATGTTATCAGTGGATGTTATATGTTATCAGTGAATGTTAGATGTTATCAGTGGATGTTATATGTTATCAGTGAATGCTAGATGTTATCAGTGAATGTTAGATGTTATCAGTGAATGCTAGATGTTATAAGTGAATGTTAGATGTTATCAGTGAATGCTAGATGTTATCAGTGGATGTTATATGTTATCAGTGAATGATATATGTTATCAGTGAACGTTATATGTTATCAGTGAATGTTAGATGTTATCAGTGAATGCTATATGGTATAAGTGAACGTTATTTGTTATCAGTGAATGTTATATGTTATCAGTGAATGCTAGATGTTATCAGTGAATGCTAGATGTTATCAGTGAATGTTAGATGTTATCAATGAATGTTAGATGTTATCAGTGAATGCTAGATGTTATAAGTGAATGCTAGATGTTATCAGTGAATGTTAGATGTTATCAGTGAATGCTAGATGTTATCAGTGAATGTGTATGTGCGTGCGTGCGTACGTGCGTACGTGCGTGCGTGCGTGCGTGCGTGCGTGCGTGTGTGATCAACTATGGTAACCAACTATGTTTAATCTAATCCTGGTATGGTCAGCAAGATCCCACATCCCATGTGCTGTGTCTAGTTCTACCTTAGTTTGCAATCATGTCGGCGTTTGATAAACTACAACATAGTAATTAATTGCACGCGATTAGTATATCATGCCTCTGCCCAAGATGGAACCAAGCTTTGTTAGGATGCGTCCATGTTACACACGAAGCTGTCATAAGTTCTCGATATCTCGGACGGACGCGTATGCTGTTAACAACGATGCAGTTCGGAGTGTATCGTATTTTATCCGTACCACACCGTACAGGAAACAAAATAGCATTATTATCCAAACAAAGCTTATTGTGCGAAACCAGGTATAATTCTTCAGCCTACAATGCGTGATTGAACTTCTGACCAGACCAACATCCACCCTCTCATGTATAGACGTAAACTATTTTAGTTAGAGAACGTTTATTGTTATATTAATATCTCCAGATTTCATAATAACGCATTTGGCCTGACAATATTAATCTTATATTTATATATTTATATTAAACTTATAGATATTGACGTTATCAGTATATTGCCTACGCCCTGTATACGTATACCACGTACGCCCTGTATACGTATACCACGTACGCCCTGTATACTTATACCACGTACGCCCTGTATGCGTATACCACGTACGCCCTGTATACGTATACCACATACGCCCTGTATACGTATACCACGTACGCCTGTATACGTATACCACGTACGCCTGTATACGTATACCACATACGCCCTGTATACGTATACCACGTACGCCTGTATACGTATACCAAGTACGCCCTGTATACCACGTACGCCCTGTATACCACGTACGCCCTGTATACGTATACCACGTACGCCCTGTATACGTATACCACGTACGCCCTGTATACCACGTACGCCCTGTATACGTATACCACGTACGCCCTGTATACGTATACCACGTACGCCCTGTATACGTATACCACGTACGCCTGTATACGTATACCACGTACGCCTGTATACGTATACCAAGTACGCCCTGTATACCACGTACGCCCTGTATACCACGTACGCCCTGTATACGTATACCACGTACGCCCTGTATACGTATACCACGTACGCCCTGTATACCACGTACGCCCTGTATACGTATACCACGTACGCCCTGTATACGTATACCACGTACGCCCTGTATACGTATACCACGTACGCCCTGTATACGTATACCACGTATGCCCTGTATACGTATACCACGTACGCCCTGTATACGTATACCACGTACGCCCTGTATACCAAGTATAATGTTGTTTTGCCAAGATACTTACGACAGCCCAGTATGATCAAACAAGTACAGAATGAGTCAGTCCAAACCACTGCGATTATTGTATGAATATTGCATGCTTGGTATTGTTTATATGAACACTGTATACTGTTTTGTTTTATTCTTAAAAATAATACTGAGTATTTACATTTCCCATCACAAACACGCTCAAGTAAGTCCCGTCCATAACGACACCACTAACAACAGCAACAACAACAACAGCGATCCCCGGTATAATGAGACTAATTCGTTTAATTCAATTCACTGAGGCACATCTAGTAATCGGAATGAATGTTGCGCAGTATAGCTAAACATCCCTGTTCATTGTTTACACTGTCGACAATTCACAACGGAATATGAAAGGAAACAACACAGCATATTTGCTCGAAGAAATGAATATAAACACAGTGTGTATAGAACAGATGACAAGTTCCCGTAGCGAGTATAGAGTTTTATACGACGGACTATACGGCTTAGCAATGTTACTATCGATCCCGGAGCGAACAGCTTGGCAGTTTCTGTCAATAAACGGTTTCCTGAGGTATTACCGGAAACAAAGCAAAACATGTACGGAAGAGTCGCAGAAAATTTTAAATGAGACTTGAAAATAGACATGTCTGATACGAAATCGTTAACACATGCGTTCTATTTTTAGATATGCTGGAGACAATGGATATGAAAGTATTATTGTGTATTGACATTCACACATATATTAACATATATCCACACGCTAAATGCAAACAGTCCGGCCTAATTTAACAGAAACATGAGGCTGTGTGCTAGTGAATATCGTTCTCAAGGTTGCAAGAACGTGTATGTGGGTTTAAAATCATACCAACAGCTTGAGTCATATACGACTCTCCAATTGTATTGATGGTGGAAGACGATTGGATGCCAGTTCGAACTGTATTTAAGGCAATGACGGGTAACCGGGTAGAACTACCTACCTACCACAAGTCACAGTGATAGCTTACTCACATACTAGAATTCGATATATATAGTGAAATTCGAATCTGCAGTGCTGAGGACCAAGTGACCACTGACTGACACCCCCCTGTATCGCTCACCTCACCCATGCCCTGTATCGTTCACCTCACTCATGCCCTGTATCGCTCACCTCACCCATGCCCTGTATCGTTCACCTCACTCATGCCCTGTACCGCTCACCTCACCCATGCCCTGTACCGCTCACCTCACCCATGCCCTGTATCGGCTCACCTCACCCTTCACCCCCCCCCAACCCGCCCATGCCCTGTACCGCTCACCTCACCCATGCCCTGTATCGTTCACCTCACCCATGCCCTGTACCGCTCACCTCACCCATGCCCTGTATCGCTCACCTCACTCATGCCCTGTATCGCTCACCTCACCCATGCCCTGTATCGCTCACCTCACCCATGCCCTGTATCACTCACATCACTCATGCCCTGTATCGCTCACCTCACTCATGCCCTGTATCACTCACATCACTCATGCCCTGTATCACTCACATCACTCATGCCCTGTATCACTCACATCACTCATGCCCTGTATCGCTCACCTCACTCATGCCCTGTATCACTCACATCACTCATGCCCTGTATCACCCACCTCGCTCATGCCCTGTATCATTCACCTGACTCCCTTGTTTTACCCGGGGGCACCACTTGAACACCTTTGAAAGAGCATTGTACATCCGATCATTCCTACCAAATGTTGCCCAAATTTGGTGGTTCGTGAGAATGTTATCTTTAGACGGTGGCTACCATTGGCCAGGCAGTTTGGGTGGAGATGAATATAAAAGAACGATATGTTGACCTTTCGGCAGCTATCTTGGATGACGAAATCATTCGATGTTGATGACAATTGCATTAGAGTGATTGCCTCGTCGATACCTTCGATTTGATATATGACATGACCATATTCGCTTTATACAATTTATATTTGAATCCCACTTGACCTCGCGGGCCACGCCCAGTTTTAATCCCGGAGTCACCATTTGAATAATTTTGAAAGAGCAATCCAACAAAGATTCGTCATAACCCGGCTGGCGGTTCGTGTGAATAATATTTTTTAGAATTGTGCTATATATATTTTTAGACGGCGGCCATCTTGGATTATGTAATTACGTGATCTTAACAATTATGTAATCCCCCACCTTCGCAAGTATCATGATTAAAAATGGGGTTATAAACCCAATGGTTAGTGAGGAAAAGACGCATGAAATTGTTCACGGACGACGGACAGACAAATTGCGGTAACAATATCTAACATGAGTTTTGCTCAGGCGAGCTAAAAGTATGATTAAATAAAAGCTATATACCCTGTTACATATGGTAGTGTTGTAGACTGTAGTTTGTACCGCGTTCAAGTCTAGTTGTGTGCTGGTTGTACACGTTTCCCGTGCCATAATCTAGTTGCTTACTCGTCAAATTATATGTCACATGACACACATACGTATCGCTCTACATAACGACATATTACCCCCCCCCCCTCTCTCTCTCTCTCTCTCTCGAGGTGTACACGGGCCGTATTTGTGTCTATGTTTATGTCTTATTTGACTCTGACGACAGTCTATAGTTTCCCAGTACATTATTTCCATTGAATTAGACCCACTTGACCGCGATTACTACCGTTCTCAGGATGTATTCTAGTGAAATTTGTGTCCAATCGAAACACTGATTCTCCCAAGAATTTTCAATTTAGTAGATCTCGGCACGCTATAAGAAAATCAATCAGTAGTATATAAGACGATCTCAAAGAAAAAGGCATTGGATCTGAGCAATAAACGCATGGCTGTTGTAAATAGAGTTCACCTAAACGTAACTCGGAGTAGACGAATGTTTCAAAGAAATTGTAAAGAGGAAATTGTTACTCGGATTTGGCAAGCGCTTGATCAGGCCCGTAGCCACACTGAGGCACAAACGATCGGTTATAATGTCCAAAGCAAAAATAAATGAAATATGAAATAAATAAAATACAAAAAATATCTCTTTGCTCTATACAATGTTGAATGCTAGAGAGCTGAAAAGTCAGTACATAATTATACGTCTTCCTCGGGGTAGGATGAATGTAATTCGGGGTATGATAAATGCAACTCGGGGTAGGATGAATGTAACTCGGGGTAGGATGAATGCAACTCGGGGTAGGATGAATGTAACTCGGGGTAGGAACTCGGGGTAGGATGAATGCAACTCAGGGTAGGATTAATGCAACTCGGGGTAGGATGAATGCAACTCGGGGTAGATGAATGCAACTCGGGGTAGGATGAATGCAACTCGGGGTAGGATGAATGCAACTCGGGGTAGGATGAATGCAACTCGGGGTAGATGAATGCAACTCGGGGTAGATGAATGCAACTCGGGGTAGATGAATGCAACTCGGGGTAGATGAATGCAACTCGGGGTAGATGAATGCAACTCGGGGTAGATGAATGCAACTCGGGGTAGGATGAATGTAACTATGTGTAGGATGAATGCAACTCGGGGTAGGATGAATGCAACTCAGGGTAGATGAATGCAACTCGGGGTAGATGAATGCAACTCGTGGTAGATGAATGCAACTCGGGGTAGATGGATGCAACTCGGGGTAGGATGAATGCATCTCGGGGTATGATGAATGCATCTCGGGGTAGGATGAATGCAACTCGGGGTAGGGTGGATGCATCTCGGGGTAGGATGAATGCAACTCGGGGTAGATGAATGCAACTCGGGGTAGGATGAATGCAACTCGGGGTAGATTGAATGCAACTCGGGGTAGGATGAATGCAACTCCGGGTAGATGAATGCAACTCGGGGTAGATGAATGCAACTCGGAGTAGGATGAATGCAACTCGGGGTAGGATGAATGCAACTCGTGGTAGGATTAATGCAACTCGGGGATGGATGAATGCAACTCGGGGTAGATGAATGCAACTCGGGGTAGATGAATGCAACTCGGGGTAGATGAATGCAACTCGGGGTAGGATGAATGCAACTCGGGGTAGATGAATGCAACTCGGGGTAGATGAATGCAACTCGGGGTAGATGAATGCAACTAGGGGTAGGATGAATGCAACTCAGGGTAGAATGAATGCAACTCGGGGTAGATGAATGCAACTCGGGGTAGATGAATGCAACTCGGGGTAGGATGAATGTAACTATGTGTAGGATGAATGCAACTCAGGGTAGGATGAATGTAACTCGGGGTAGAATTAATGCAACTCGGGGTAGATGAATGCAACTCGGGGTAGATGAATGCAACTCGGGGTAGGATGAATGTAACTATGTGTAGGATGAATGCAAATCGGGGGTAGGATGAATGCAACTCGGGGTAGATGAATGCAACTCGGGGTAGATGAATGCAACTCGGGGTAGA
>CM026401.1:16954303-16990105 GCA_014843695.1 Archivesica marissinica
CTTCTCCTCACAGGCTCCCGGGAGATTTCAACAACATCACATAATGCCTTCTCCTTACCAGGCTCCCAGGAGATTTCAACAACATCACATACTGTCTTCTCCTCACCAGGCTGCCGGAGGTTTCAACAACATCACATACTGTCTTCTCCTCACAGGCTGCCGGATGTTTCAACAACATCACATACTGTCTTCTCCTCACAGGCTCCCGGGATGTTTCAACAACATTACATACTGTCTTCTCCTCACAGGCTCCCGGGATGTTTCAACATCACATAATGTCTTCTCCTCACAGGCTCCCGGGATGTTTCAACATCACATAATGTCTTCTCCTCACCAGGCTGCCGGGGTGTTTCAACAACATCACATAATGTCTTCTCCTCACCAGGCTGCCGGGGTGTTTCAACAACATCACATACTGTCCTCTCCTCACCAGGCTCCCGTGAGATTACCAAAGTTTCAAAATAAATTAAAGTTATAGTCGCCCAAGGCTGGCGACTAATAACAAGTGACACAGGCAACCTTGATTGCTTGCGTTTGTTTGGATGACTGAACTCTAAAAGCCTTCTTTTATCTTCCCAATCTAACATCTACAATCATCGTTGTCAGTGGTGAAAGTTGAACAACAGTTTGTGTATCGCTGATATAAACAAATCTGCCTGAAGCATCTTCAGATGTAATTGAAAAGTTCGTCATTTTGATAACATATATTTGATTGAAAAGCCAGCAATAAATATATATAGTGTATATTGCGCAGTAACGATCACGCAGTTGTTTGAATTCATTTGCCCGTATAAATACGTCGATTCCTCAAAATGACATGGGTATTTGCTGTAGCACTGGGGGGTGTGGATGAGTGTATTTGCGATACCATTTTATTTCAGGAATCACCTACGTTCACATTCATGTCAGCATGGTCATGGATCCGTCAACGTGCCACCAAATTTAAGCATTGGGAGACACGAATTGTGTAGTGTTGCTTTTGTCCTCGCGCCATCAGATTTATGTATGAGGGGTTTTAGAGTTAAGCATACGTCTATATGAGGCAGGTGTAAACGGTGAGATAGTCTACCACCGTCCTTCCTAGACTGGTTCCGATGCTAGTTCATCGACTGGTTCCGATGCTAGTTCATCTACTGGTTCCGATGCTAGTTCATCGACTTGTTCCGATGCTAGTTCCTCAACCATTGACAAATGAACGCCATAACGTGCAGTTGACACAGGGATTGGGAAACTGCGCATGCGTAACTGGAAGAGTTGTGTTGTATTCTAGCTTATTTGCCAAACTGTCACTTGTCAACTTCTTGCATTAGTCTATAACAAGAACAAAGACTGCGAAAGAAACTCTTACTTCAGTCTTTAATTTAATCATTCTCGGAACCTCATTCCTGATGGAAGCCATCGCCACGAGGGAGAGAAAAACGACAACGAGTATGTTACCACAAGCATCGTGGTAATGGGCGAGGCTCGAATTTGAGCACTGTGGTACATGTAATGGCATGACTTGAACTCACAAAACCACGTTTGATGCGTCACTGTATTCAGTTGTATTTGTTTTATTCAAATCATTTAAACAATCCCATTTACAGTTCAAATCTATATATATAGACATCGACACAAATGCTTGAGTGATTATGTTAAGGGTATCGTTAACATGTAAATGGGTCTGGTCACCAGAAAATACAGCATAGCGGGCAACATAGCCCATAACTTGTGAATGAGTAATCATACAGCGTCGATATCGGTAATCATACAGCGTCGATATCGGTAATCATGCAGCGTCGATATCGGTAATCATACAGCGTAGATATCGGTAATCATACAGCGTCGATATCGGTAATCATGCAGCGTCGATATCGGTAATCATGCAGCGTCGATATCGGTAATCATACAGCGTCGATATCGGTAATCATACAGCGTATATATCGGTAATCATACAGCGTAGATATCGATAATCATACAGCGTCGATATCGGTAATCATACAGCGTCGATATCGGTAATCATACAGCGTCGATATCGATAATCATACAGCGTATATATCGGTAATCATGCAGCGTAGATATCGGTAATCATACAGCGTTGATATCGGTAATCATACAGTGTAGATATTGGTAATCATACAGCGTATATATCGGTAATCATACAGCGTAGATATCGGTAATCATACAGCGTATATATCGGTAATCATACAGCGTAGATATCGGTAATCATACAGCGTAGATATCGGTAATCATACAGCGTAGATATCGGTAATCATACAGCGTCGATATCGGTAATCATACAGCGTCGATATCGGTAATCATGCAGCGTCGATATCGGTAATCATACAGCGTAGATATCGGTAATCATACAGCGTAGATATCGGTAATCATACAGCGTCGATATCGGTAATCATACAGCGTCGATATCGGTAATCATGCAGCGTCGATATCGGTAATCATGCAGCGTCGATATCGGTAATCATACAGCGTCGATATCGGTAATCATGCAGCGTCGATATCGGTAATCATGCAGCGTCGATATCGGTAATCATGCAGCGTCGATATCGGTAATCATACAGCGTTGATATCGGTAATCATACAGCGTAGATGTTAGTATCAAGCACAGTGGTATTCAAACGATCTAAGCAAGAGAGTTTTTGTCTCAAGCTCGAACTAATCACCTAATGTGGTTTCACGAAAATATTCCAAGACAAAAAAATTGTCTGAGATCGTATATTAGAAAGTTACCAAAGCGTTGAGCAATGCCGTCTCTTTCTTGTAGAACCGTTTAGATACACCATAATAAAACCTTTGTTCGATATCTGAGTGCGTTTAAAAATGACACCCTATTATCAAAACCGTAAAATGGTGTAATTTTAAAATATACTCGTATATCGACTAGGTTGATTTTTATGTATATATTTAGAGCCTGGTCTAAGGTATATAATAACGTGGTCACGTCCCTAAGGTGACAAGACATACGTTGGGACTAGAACCGCCCACCTGATCACTGGACATTACCCAAACGTCTTTAGTCGATACCTTTAAAATATGCGTTCATGTTACTCACTGTTCTCGTGATATAAACTTTATTTATTTTAAAACGATTGCGAAACAAGCTTTAGCAACTTATATTAATCACTCTCGTTGGTGCGGATGAAATTGATGTGTATTCTTGCTGCTAGAGAGCCATTGTTATACAGTGCCCTTTGGCTATGTAGGCTAACGTGTGGGAAACAGTTGGTCGTAAATGTTGTTTTGCTATGTCGGTTCTCGCAGAATTTCACTAATACATTTTCGCATAGGAAACCATAGATTTACCATTGAAACTGGCCGTTGGAGTCAACCATACACCCCTCATGATCAACGTACGTGTCCAAAAGTGCCTCGTGGAAGTCGTGATAGCGCAGTGGATGCGCGTTCGCTTCAGGTGCGAAAGGTCCGGAGTTCGAGCCCCACTGGAGCCGTTACGATTATGCCCTTAGGCAAGGCATTTAAATTCCACGTTGCCTCTTCTCTCTCCCTCGTGGCGATGGATTCCATCAGGAATGAGGTCTCGAGAGTGATTAATATAAGTTGAAATAACTTGTTTCGCAATCGAGCTAAAATAAATTTGTATTAAAAAAGTGCCTCCTTAATGACATTGGTTGGTGATGAGATGCACTACCTCCTCGTCTGTCCATTTTTCACAGATAGTTTGCAAGGCGTAATATCCTGAATTATTATTTGCACTGCATTGATCTCGGTGTGCTGTTCCTGTGGGCTTCTGCGAATGGACCCTTTTTCTGCTGTGAATTATTCGTTCACATGTTGTTACTGTAATTGTAATTATATGCAACCTGTGTCTTTTCACAAATAAAGTTCTATTCGTCTGTTCTGTACTGTCAATAATATATTATAATTTTAGCATAATAAACCTCATTGCTTTTTTTGTCGATTTCCATGTACCAAAAAATCGCAAACCTCCACAAATCGCGACATATACTAGAGGACATAGAAAACGCACACCTGCATTATGTGGGTCATTCGTGTGGGAGGAAACCGGAGTACCCGGAGAAAACCCACCTGTCCGATCTGGCGACCACCGTACCATCTCATATACTTGTGATTCAGTCTTAGTATTTCCATTCGCAACATTGCCAGCTCTAATTGCATGACATGGCAGTCAGACCTCGGGGTGAGGACGGTGTGGGGAGGTTGTGATAGGTGGGGAACGGGATTCGAGAATTTTGGGGGACAATATCCGCAGCCACCTGATATGAAACGATATTTAACCAAATTATGCACCGCAAAATACAAATACAAGCCTGTCATTTAAATACACTACATTAGACTTATTCTATGTACATGACTTCTTTACACAATGGTTTAAAATTACTTAAAGCGACACTACATCAGTGAAAAAGCAGATTTCTAGTGTGTGTGTGTGTTTTACGTTTATTTATCGTCGCTACCGGTTGCCCATATGAGCGACATCTCCTGAAGAGATTAGTCATTTTAGATGTTTGGATGATAGTGCAATGATACAGACAGAGACGCATTCCAGAGTCTCCTCTGGTTCTTTTACGTGCACGGTGTAAAGCACCGACACGAGACCTCGGTTTAACGTCCCCATCTGAATGACTGTTAATTTTATTAGGGTCAGACGGGGGATCGAACCTGCGATCCCTGGATTACCAGTCCAGCGTGTTACCACTGGACTATCCGTCTGTGCAGATTTCTACAGAATGTAATTTCCTATTATATGGTATCATTTTTTCCAAATATTTGCCTCAAAAACTGAATATTTCAACAAATAAACAAACGTCGTATACGCGGTTTGTTGACATAACAAAATAATGTAAATAGGGTCGACATCCAAGCGAAATACAACGAGAGTATAACACTATTTATGGTACAGATTTACCGTTATATTTCATATTTGTGCCTATGCATATTTATTTGTAGACATAGTCAAACTCTCTCTAAATGACAGTATCACGTATTTAGTATTGACTCCAATGACAATCAAATGTCAAAGGAGCACGGATGAATGTTATATGAAATGCTACTTTCACGTTTGAAGGTTTGTAAACCACAAACACATTGTTTATTGATTCATTGTTAGTGTTCGAATGTATTCGGAAGAATTTGTAGTGAAAAAATGCATATTAATTGCTTTTTGCGATGTAATGTCGCTTTAAATTTGATATCATAATTACAAAATGTATAGAAATGTCGTCATACCTGTTTTGCTAATAACGTCGAAAACTAAGATGAATTGCATGCATTTGATGTATTCTCCAACAATGGTGATTGGGACATTACATTACATTATAAAGCCACATAATACATTGTGTAATCAGTGTATATGTTTCAACCTAGGAGACAGTTCATTTATATTTTCCTTTGTGAAGAAAAACAGTAAATTTATATGTGGTTTAAATAAAGGTTTACAATTAAAGTACGGTAAACATTCGTGTCTGTCAAAAGTCGTTGTTTATGGTGCGCCGTTTTGTTATTTATTCAGTATTTATGAATATCCATAATTTCATGTTTGGATATCCATAATTCTATATATGGATACCCACAATTCCAATCTATGTATGCATATTCAAAACTCTTGTTTTATTGTAATTGTTTCCGGTTTTGTATTTCAACTTTTCCGGCTTACTATTTGCAACTATTTCGGGTTTTCTATTGCAACTATTTCGGGTTTTCTATTGCAACTATTTCGGGTTTTCTATTACAACTATTTCGGGTTTTCTATTGCAACTATTTCGGGTTTTCTATTGCAACAGATGTGTAATGCTACCATACACGCGGGTAATGCTTCCATACACATGTGTAATGCTTCCATACACGCGGGTAATGCTTTCATACACATGTGTAATGCTTCCATACACGGCGGGTAATGCTTCCATACACATGTGTAATGCTACCATACACGCGGGTAATGCTTCCATACACATGTGTAATGCTACCATACACGCGGGTAATGCTTCCATACACATGTGTAATGCTTCCATACACGACGGGTAATGCTTCCATACACGGCGGGTAATGCTACCATACACGGCGGGTAATGCTACCATACACGGCGGGTAATGCTTCCATACACGCGGGTAATGCTTCCATACACGGGGTAATGCTTCCATACACGGCGGGTAATGCTACCATACACGGCGGGTAATGCTACCATACACGATGGGTAATGCTTCCATACACGGCGGGTAATGCTTCCATACACGGCGGGTAATGCTTCCATACACGTGTGTAATGCTTCCATACACGGCGGGTAATGCTTCCATACACGGCGGGTAATGCTACCATACACGGCGGGTAATGCTTCCATACACGGGGGGAATGCTTCCATACACGACGGGTAATGCTTCCATACACGGGGGTAATGCTTCCATACACGCGGGTAATGCTTCCATACACGCGGGTAATGCTACCATACACGGCCGGGTAATGCTACCATACACGGCGGGTAATGCTACCATACACGGCGGGTAATGCTTCCATACACGCGGGTAATGCTTCCATACACGGCGGGTAATACTTCCATACACGCGGGTAATGCTTCCATACACGGCGGGTAATGCTTCCATACACGGGGGGTAATGCTTCCATACACGGCGGGTAATGCTACCATACACGGCGGGTAATGCTTCCATCACGCGGGTAATGCTTCCATACACGGCGGGTAATACTTCCATACACGGGGGTAATGCTTCCATACACGCGGGTAATGCTTCCATACACGCGGGTAATGCTTCCATACACGCGGGTAATGCTACCATACACGGGGGTAATGCTTCCATACACGGCGGGTAATACTTCCATACACGGAGGGTAATGCTTCCATACACGCGGGTAATGCTTCCATACACGCGGGTAATGCTACCATACACGGGGGGTAATGCTACCATACACGCCCGGGTAATGCTTCCATACACGCGGGTAATGCTTCCATACACGCGGGTAATGCTTCCATACACGGCGGGTAATGCTTCCATACACGCGGGTAATGCTACCATACACGGGGGGTAATGCTTCCATACACGGGGGTAATGCTTCCATACACGGCGGGTAATGCTTCCATACACGCGGGTAATGCTTCCATACACGGCTGGTAATACTTCCATACACGGGGGTAATGCTTCCATACACGACGGGTAATGCTTCCATACACGGCGGGTAATGCTTCCATACACGGCGGGTAATACTTCCATACACGGCGGGTAATGCTTCCATACACGGCGGGTAATACTTCCATACACGGCGGGTAATGCTACCATACACGGGGGTAATGCTTCCATACACGGCAGGTAATACTTCCATACACGACGGGTAATGCTACCATACACGGGTAATGCTTCCATGCACGGCGGGTAATGCTTCCATACACGGGGGTAATGCTTCCATACACGGCGGGTAATGCTTCCATACACGGCGGGTAATGCTTCCATACACAGGGGTAATGCTACCATACACGGCGGGTAATGCTTCCATACACGGCGGGTAATGCTTCCATACACGGGGGTAATGCTTCCATACACGGGGGTAATGCTTCCATACACGGGGGTAATGCTTCCATACACGACGGGTAATGCTTCCATACACGGCGGGTAATGCTTCCATACACGGCGGGTAATGCTTCCATACACGACGGGTAATGCTTCCATACACGACGGGTAATGCTTCCATACACGGGGGGTAATGCTACCATACACGGCGGGTAATGCTACCATACACGACGGGTAATGCTTCCATACACGGCGGGTAATGCTTCCATACACGGCGGGTAATGCTCCATACACGCGGGTAATGCTTCCATACACGACGGGTAATGCTACCATACACGGGGGTAATGCTTCCATACACGGCGGGTAATGCTTCCATACACGCGGGTAATGCTTCCATACACGCGGATAATGCTACCATACATACACGCGGGTAATGCTACCATACACGGCGGGTAATGCTTCCATACACGGCGGGTAATGCTTCCATACACGCGGGTAATGCTTCCATACACGACGGGTAATGCTACCATACACGCGGGTAATGCTTCCATTGTTATACACGGCGGGTAATGCTTCCATACACGGCGGGTAATGCTTCCATACACGCCCGGGTAATGCTACCATACACGCGGGTAATGCTACCATACACATGTGTAATGCTACCATACACGCGGGTAATGCTACCATACACGCCCGGGTAATGCTTCCATATACATGTGTAATGCTACCATACACGGCGGGTAATGCTTCCATACACGGCGGGTAATGCTTCCATACACGCGGGTAATGCTACCATACACGCGGGTAATGCTACCATACACGGCGGGTAATGCTTCCATACACGCGGGTAATGCTTCCATACACGGCGGGTAATGCTTCCATACACGCCCGGGTAATGCTTCCATATACATGTGTAATACTACCATACACGGCGGGTAATGCTTCCATACACGGCGGGTAATGCTACCATACACGACGGGTAATGCTTCCATACACGGCGGGTAATGCTTCCATACACGACGGGTAATGCTTCCATACACGGCGGGTAATGCTTCCATACACGACGGGTAATGCTTCCATACACGTGTGTAATGCTTCCATACACGGGGGTAATGCTTCCATACACGGCGGGTAATGCTTCCATACACGACAGGGTAATGCTTCCATACACGGGGGTAATGCTTCCATACACGACAGGGTAATGCTTCCATACACGGCCGGGTAATGCTTCCATACACGCGGGTAATGCTTCCATACACGGCGGGTAATGCTTCCATACACGACGGGTAATGCTTCCATACACGACGGGTAATGCTACCATACACGGCGGGTAATGCTTCCATACACGGCGGGTAATGCTGCCATACACGGCGGGTAATGCTACCATACACGACAGGGTAATGCTTCCATACACATGTGTAATGCTACCATACACGGCGGGTGATGCTTCCATACACGCCCGGGTAATGCTACCATACACGGCGGGTAATGCTTCCATACACGGCGGGTAATGCTTCTATACACGGCGGGTAATGCTTCCATACACGACGGGTAATGCTTCCATACACATGTGTAATGCTACCATACACGGCGGGTAATGCTTCCATACACGGCGGGTAATGCTTCCATACACGACGGGTAATGCTTCCATATACGGCGGGTAATGCTTCCATATACGGCGGGTAATGCCTCCATACACGACGGGTAATGCTTCCATACACGACGGGTAATGCTTCCATACACGACGGGTAATGCTTCCATATACGGCGGGTAATGCTTCCATACACGACAGGGTAATGCTTCCATACACGACAGGTAATGCTTCCATACACGGCGGGTAATGCTTCCATACACGACGGGTAATGCTTCCATACACATGTGTAATGCTACCATACACGGCGGGTAATGCTTCCATACACGGCGGGTAATGCTACCATACACGACGGGTAATGCTTCCATACACGCCCGGGTAATGCTTCCATACACGGCGGGTAATGCTTCCATACACGACGGGTAATGCTTCCATACACGGCGGGTAATGCTTCCATACACGACAGGGTAATGCTTCCATACACGACAGGTAATGCTTCCATACACGACGGGTAATGCTTCCATACACATGTGTAATGCTACCATACACGGCGGGTAATGCTTCTATACACGGGGGTAATGCTTCCATACAGGGCGGGTAATGCTTCCATACACGGCGGGTAATGCTTCCATACACGACAGGGTAATGCTACCATACACGGCGGGTAATGCTTCCATACACGGCGGGTAATGCTTCCATACACGGCGGGTAATGCTTCCATACACGACAGGGTAATGCTACCATACACGACAGGGTAATGCTTCCATACACATGTGTAATGCTACCATACACGGCGGGTAATGCTTCCATACACGCCCGGGTAATGCTTCCATACACGACAGGGTAATGCTACCATACACGGCGGGTAATGCTTCCATACACGGCGGGTAATGCTTCCATACACGGGGGGTAATGCTTCCATACACGGCGGGTAATGCTTCCATACACATGTGTAATGCTACCATACACGGCCGGGTAATGCTACCATACACATGTGTAATGCTACCATACACGGCGGGTAATGCTTCCATACACGGCGGGTAATGCTTCCATACACGGCGGGTAATTCTACCATACACGGCCGGGTAATGCTACCATACACATGTGTAATGCTACCATACACGGCGGGTAATGCTTCCATACACGGCAGGTAATGCTTCCATACACGACGGGTAATGCTACCATACACGGCGGGTAATGCTTCCATACACGACGGGTAATGCTTCCATACACGGCGGGTAATGCTTCCATACACGGGGGTAATGCTTCCATACACGGGGGTAATGCTTCCATACACGGGGGGTAATGCTACCATACACGACGGGTAATGCGTCCATACACATGTGTAATGCTTCCATACACGGCGGGTAATGCTACCATACACGGGGATAATACTTCCATACACGGCGGGTAATGCTACCATACACGACGGGTAATGCTACCATACACGACGGGTAATGCTACCATACACGGCGGGTAATGCTTCCATACACGGCGGGTAATGCTTCCATACACATGTGTAATGCTTCCATACACGACGGGTAATGCTTCCATACACATGTGTAATGCTTCCATACACGGCGGGTAATGCTTCCATGCACGGCGGGTAATGCTTCCATACACGGCGGGTAATGCTTCCATACACGACAGGGTAATGCTTCCATACACATGTGTAATGCTACCTTACACGGCGGGTAATGCTTCCATACACGCCCGGGTAATGCTTCCATACACGACAGGGTAATGCTACCATACACGGGTAATGCTTCCATACACACGGGTAATGCTTCCATACACGGCGGGTAATGCTACCATACACGGCGGGTAATGCTCCATACACGGCGGGTAATGCTTCCATATACGGGGGTAATGCTTCCATACACGGCGGGTAATGCTTCCATATACGGGGGTAATGCTTCCATACACGGCTGGTAATGCTTCCATACACGGCGGGTAATGCTTCCATACACATGTGCAATGCTACCATACACGGCCGGGTAATGCTACCATACACATGTGTAATGCTACCAGACACGGCGGGTAATGCTTCCATATACGGGGGTAATGCTTCCATACACGGCGGGTAATGCTTCCATACACGGCGGGTAATGCTTCCATACACATGTGCAATGCTACCATACACGGCCGGGTAATGCTACCATACACATGTGTAATGCTACCATACACGGGGGGTAATGCTACCTTACACGGCGGGTAATGCTACCATACACGACGGGTAATGCTTCCATACACGGCGGGTAATGCTTCCATACATGACAGGGTAATGCTTCCATACACGGCGGGTAATGCTACCATACACGACGGGTAATGCGTCCATACACATGTGTAATGCTTCCATACACGGCGGGTAATGCTTCCATACACGACGGGTAATGCTACCATACACGGCGGGTAATGCTTCCATACACGGCGGGTAATGCTTCCATACACGACGGGTAATGCTTCCATACACGGCGGGTAATGCTTCCATACACGGCGGGTAATGCTTCCATACACGCGGGTAATGCTTCCATACACATGTGTAATGCTTCCATACACGGGTAATGCTCCATACACGCGGGTAATGCTTCCATACACGGCGGGTAATGCTTCCATACACGGCGGGTAATGCTTCCATACACGACGGGTAATGCTTCCATACACATGTGTAATGCTTCCATACACGGCGGGTAATGCTTCTATACACGGGGGTAATGCTTCTATACACGGCGGGTAATGCTTCCATACACGCCCGGGTAATGCTTCCATACACGGCGGGTAATGCTTCCATACACGGCGGGTAATGCTTCCATACACGGCGGGTAATGCTTCCATACACGACGGGTAATGCTTCCATACACGGCGGGTAATGCTTCCATACACGACGGGTAATGCTTCCATACACGGCGGGTAATGCTTCCATACACGACGGGTAATGCTACCATACACGTGTGTAATGCTTCCATACACGGCGGGTAATGCTTCTATACACGGGGGTAATGCTTCCATACACGGGGGGTAATGCTTCCATACACGACGGGTAATGCTTCCATACACATGTGTAATGCTTCCATACACGGCGGGTAATGCTTCCATGCACGGCGGGTAATGCTTCCATACACGGGGGTAATGCTTCCATACACGGCGGGTAATGCTTCCATACACGGCGGGTAATGCTTCTATACACGGGGGTAATGCTACCATACACGGCGGGTAATGCTTCCATACACGACGGGTAATGCTTCCATACACATGTGTAATGCTTCCATACACGGCGGGTAATGCTTCCATACACGGCGGGTAATGCCTCCATACACATGTGTAATGCTACCAAACACAGCCGGGTATTAAGACACGATTGCGATATGGTCTTAGCTTTGTTTATTTTTACATTATTTGCGAAATCTATGAAACGTCATAAATAGCCTGTATGTTTCATACATGCGTCATGTCATCTACGCTACGATCTCGTATATTTACTATTTAAACTGATCGGCCCAATGCCTCTTGTAGCGATTGTAATCTTGTCCACAAATGACTAATCCACGTAACCAAGTTGTTCAAACGTTTTCTTTATACAATTATTTCAGTAGGCATGGTAACTGGTCAAATATTTCAAGTATACAAGTCATGTTGGTCACGGTATCGTTGCATGTTACGTGTCTTTTATCATTGTAATGTATTGTTTGTTCGTAACTTTTTTCTCTCGAAGTATGACGAGCATCTAGACTAAAATGCTTACTAAAACGTATATTTATTACACTCGGGCTTTACATGGCTATGAAAAATTACCCAACATAATTAATTAATCATAGATCTGTCTTGCGATGGGCATCTGTTTCACGAGTTTATTTTCAGTTATCCCAATTGTACAGATACGGTACAGCATGCACTGAATAAATACTAATTATTATATGTATAATCATAAAGTCAGTGACACATGACAGATTTTGGAGAACATCACATTTTACATCAGTTTTTAGAGATTTTACTGCTGGGTTGGGTAGAGCGTTCTTGCAAAAATGTGAATAGTTGTCGGATGGTCAGTTGTCGAATAAATAGAGCTGGCCCTGTTCCGACGATTAAGCACTAAACTTACATTAAAACATTTATACAGCATATTGAACCTCACGGGGGTTCATCCACTATACAATAATAGTCGTCAATATATTGATATACAGTCAAACCTGTGTTAGTGGTCACCTCCATTAAGCAGCCAACCTGTATTAAGCAACCAGTTTACATATTCCCAATATGTTGTTTTATTATATATTTAACCTCTATTAAGCAGCTACCTGTGTTAAGCAGCCACTTTCTCTGATTCCATTGGCTGGCTGCTTAACACACGTTTGACTGTATTGGTATTTATTGACCGTGTGTTTTCAGTATGAATCTTTTTGACGTAAAACAAAGATAACACCTTTTTGGATCTTATTCCCATTGTTCGTTATCTTATGCAGCATCACATTTAGTATACGTAGATAGATGTTTCTGCATGTAGATATATATTTATGCAGCATCACATTTAGTATACGTAGATAGATGTTTCTGCATGTAGATATATATTTATGCAGCATCGCATTTAGTATACGTAGATAGATGTTTCTGCATGTAGATATATATTTATGCAGCATCACATTTAGTATACATAGATAGATGTTTCTGCATGTAGATATATATTTATGAGAACATATATGTATATTATATACAATAGTATGCTACATTTAAGTTAATACGCAATTGAAACCGGTTGACAATATATTCATGTAAAAGGTTAAAAAACCACGTGATCTTGATTGATATGTTTTATATGTAGTATTCTTGTTCCGGGACGATTTTAGAGATTGTATGTTATAATTAAATATATAAGTAAGTGCTGCGAGATTCTAGAATAGTTAATTACATTCAGCCCACATTTCCCATGGCGACCAGTCAGCATGCGCTGATGTATTGTGGGTAGTTTGCATACTGAAGCTGGCAAATTGAATAGGCACGTCAAAAATCTCATATATCTGCGAAAACTAAATTACCAAAATCATTGTTGTGAAAGTGAATGTTATCGTGAAATAAGAGACATTCCAACGAAAATATTCAATACACATGTAAATTGGTCTAGTACCTTGGTGGAGATGTCCATATTGGGCGTGTGTAATAAACATTTAGGTTATATAAATGACTTTTCACAGAGATAGATAAAGCACAGGTGCTTGGAGTCAATCCAATATGTCAATAAACAAAAACTATATGATGTACAGTCAATCCTGTCTTAAGCAGCCAGCCAAGGGAATCACAGAAAGTGGCTGCTTAGCACAGATGGCTGCTTAATAGAGGTCAGATATATAGTAAAACTACAAATTGGGAATCTGGAAAGTGGCTGCTTAATACATACATATTGGCTGCTTAATAGAGGTGACCACTAACACAGGTTTGACTGTATACGATACTATACCCCACCCACCTACCAATAATAAAACACTCAGAGTAATTTATTAACTTGATAAAATAAATGAAATTGTACTGTTTGCGAATGGTTTTTATGCAATCGATTTTAACTCATTCAACCCCAAGTATCTGACATGGACTGGTGCATGCTATTTTTAGACTAATAAGAAAATTACATTTGGACCAGTTCATTTATCAAAATGGGTAATTTTATCTAAAACTAGTAATAATTATTACTGGCAAAAAAGTGCAGATCCTGATGAGACGGCTCGTTACGAGCCGGCTCATCTGGATCTACACTTTTCATAAGCCTATTTAGAGGCCTGTGGGGTTGAAAGGGTTAATAAAACATGCCAAAAGTGATGTACGCATAATAATTACATTGCTATAACGGAGAAATACGAACAGAACCGAACGAAATCTAAGGAATAACCTAGTCAACATAAGATATGTTTTTCTACAATGTTCAAGTACATTAAAAATGTTAAAACGTACGGATGGTAGTACATGTACATCTTGAGAAATACTCGTATTGTAACGAATGCAATGAGAGACATCGGTCAGTTACTGCCCCTGAATACTATCTAAAAGTAGATAGATCCTATTAAATGTTTTTCTCTGTATGTATCGTTGTTTCCTTTGCACAACATGCTAGCAATTTTATTACACTATATGATTATTAAATTACTATATATCGACAGATCTCATACAGTGTATGCAATGGGTACTTATTTGTATAATAATATTATCAGTTAATTAACACGATTTTGATAAAATCATATTTATCATACCGCAACATCTGGGTAGGGAACAACAGTAAAAACAAAGGATTCTAACTAAAAGGACCTATTCACATTTTGGAATAAATCAGATTTATCTGCCAAGGGAGGTAATAGAAAACAAGAGATATCTCTCAGTGTATTATAGCAACTTTTATCGAATGTGGGACAGTCTATTTCAACAGGAATAACTTTAATATGTGGGACAGTCTATTTCAACAGGAATAACTTTAATATGTGGGACAGTCTATTTCAACAGGAATAACTTTAATATGTGGGACAGTCTATTTCAACAGGAATAACTTTAATATTTTTAGTAGGGCCCTACGCGTGGCCGGGCGGTGTTGATCGGGCGGTGATGATCGGGCGGTGATGGGCGGTGATGATCGGGCGGTGATGATCGGGCGGTGATGATCGTTGGCTTCAAATATCTTACCACTCACCACTGTACGCTCCACTGGCGATGTCAAATTATTTCAATTGAGGAAGCTCTTCAACTGACGTGTGGAAGGTCGGTTGTACTACCCGGTTACTCATCCGTGCCGGAAATACTGGTCGGAGAGCACTCGATGTCTTCCCATGTCAGTAATAACCGGGGAGTCGCCATATGACCGACACTGTTGGTGCGACTTTAACCGGGGAGTCGCCATATGACCGACACTGTTGGTGCGACTTTAACCGGGGAGTCGCCATATGACCGACACGGTTGGTGCGACTTTAACCGGAGAGTCGCCATATGACCGACACTGTTGGTGCGACTTTAACCGGGGAGTCGTCATATGACCGAAACTGTTGGTGCGACTTTAACCGGGGAGTCGTCATATGACCGACACTGTTGGTGCGACTTTAACCGGGGAGTCGTCATATGACCGACACTGTTGGTGCGACTTTAACCGGAGAGTCGCCATATGACCGAAACTGTTGGTGCGACTTTAACCGGGGAGTCGCCATATGACCGACACTGTTGGTGCGACTTTAACCGGAGAGTCGCCATATGACCGACACTACTGGTGCGACTTTAACCGGAGAGTCGCCATATGACCGACACTGTTGGTGCGACTTTAACGGGAGTCGCCATATGACCGACACTGTTGGTGCGACTTTAACCGGAGAGTCGCCATATGACCGAAACTGTTGGTGCGACTTTAACCGGGGAGTCGCCATATGACCGACACTGTTGGTGCGACTTTAACCGGAGAGTCGCCATATGACTGACACTGTTGGTGCGACTTTAACCGGAGAGTCGTCATATGACCGACACTGTTGGTGAGACTTTAACCGGGGAGTCGTCATATGACCGACACTGTTGGTGCGACTTTAACCGGAGAGTCGTCATATGACCGACACTGTTGGTGCGACTTTAAACCCCATAAACAAACTTTGTTTTTCTCAGCAAAATATATTGATCTCTAGATTTTAAAAAAGTATTTCATGTTAATATTGTTGAAACATCGAACTCCTGTGGATAAAGGTAGGAAATAATTGCTCCGCCAGGGGGAGTTAGATTGACGCATGTTTTAATGTAACAGTTTGTTGTATTTGTGATGTACAAATTGTATAAAAAGCTCAACGATAATAATCTTGTTTTATGGTAATATATATATTTTTTATTTATTTGCTTGTCTGTTTAAGAAACCCTGTTTGTGTAATCAGCGCACGTATTTTTCGGGATAAATACTGAAAGTGATAGTTTATACAAATTTATTTTAGCTCGATTGCGAAACAAGTTCTTACAACTTATATTAATCACTCTCGAGACCTCATTCCTGATGGAATACATCGTTACGAGGGAGAGAGAAGAGGCAATGTGGAATTTAAATGTCTTGCCTAAGGGCACAGTCGTAACGGCTCCAGCGAAGCTCGAACTCCGGACAGTTCGCACCTGAAGCGAACGTGCATCCACAGCGCTATCACGACTTCCACTGAAATTGATTGTACGGATAACGTAGAGATTTAGGCGGGTTCGGCCACGTGACGCATAGTTGGATACTATGGATATATAAGTGGGCCGAGATCAAAGACATAAACATTTCGCGTCGCTCATATGGACAACCGATGGCGACGATAAATAAACTTTAACGTAGACGTAAACTTGATTAGCACAGCACTTTCAAAATTCCAGTTATTAGTCACGTGATCGTTTTGAAGCATAAGCTTTCAGACATTCGTAATAAAATAGTATTTTGTATATATGTTAATTACCCAGGATATATGCATCCACCGGATACCTTATGTTTCGGATCGGTACCCTGGAGATAAGTCGGAGATTGTGCTGGTTGCCTGCGCCGGATATAATAATATGCACACTGAACGTAATGTTGCGTGACTCTTTTCGCCAATGATCTTCACATAGATAACCAGTTTCTACATATATTCGGTTTGTGTCGCAACATATTACTCGAGAGATGTGATCATAATGGATGCATTGTTGTTCTTAAGGAGTCTAATGTTCACGCTCGCGTGTTGAGGGTCATTTTACACACTGCTATTTAGATTGTTCAGGATTCTCTCTCCATAAATCGTACTTTTTCTATAAGTAAGTTTATAATAGTAACATCAAGTGGTAAGTGTGACGGAATAACACATATTAAAGCAAGTTTAAAGACACGTTGGATTAAATAAAACAAAAACAATTCAACAATAGTATAATACAGAAAGAAAAACACATTTGGCCATCTGTTACGGTAAGTAACTCAAAACTAAATAATCTATGTCCGAAATTGCTACATCCGAAAATTAGTTTAAACATAGTTTATTTTATCAATATTTACATCATGTTGTAACATTAATATACAAGAACAAATGGATTAAATCGGAAGCTAGTAGCTTATTTAGATTTTCTCCAAAAATTAGACAACTGATTTTGCGACATTTTATTTCCGTTTATGTCTGCATATGTTGTTATCGTTATAGTGTTGTTACTTTATTTTTACGGGAAGTTGTTAAATTCAGAACTGAGTAATAATTTTAGAAAATAAAAAACCCTACTCTTTCAGAGTAAATGCTCGATTTGGTATAACCATTCTTTAAGTATTTTCTAAAGATCTATGAAAACACGTTCCATTGTACTGTGATGTATTTGAATCTTTAGCATGCTATGAGCAGAACACATAGTAGAACAGGAGCCCAGACACCCCCAAATGCCCCCACCCCCAAAAACGTAGCCAGATCAGCTTGTGAGTTAACCTGATGAAATGTACTGGAACATGTTGGGCATAGCTCCAGGTATCATGAATGACCACTGCCAGACATTTTTTATTGGTGGGTTGTGCCGGCCAGACACACCCAAATGCCCCCACCCCCAAAATATCCAGCTCGTTAATTAACCTGATGATACCTACTGGAAAATGTTTGGCATAGTCCCAGGTATCATGGGGCGGGGGGGGGGATAATTAATTTAATTAATTAAAATATATATATATAGCAAACAATTCTTGATGTTTTGTGAATTCACCAAAAGGTGACACATAACAGAATTACACATTTAAATTCAAGTCCTTTATTGGTTTTAAATAAAGCATATAGATATAGGCATGTATGTATCATGTACACTGGTAAGTAATTATCTATGGTTGAGTGTGCCTGCTATATACCTCCTACCCCCCCCCCCATTCCAAATACAGAGCTAGATCTGAGGTGATGAGTTACCAAACTCGACGAAAGTGACTGAATGTTCATCATAATACTTTATAGCCCTTAGAGTCTCCTTAGATGTTATCTCCTACAAGTAATCGCCGTCTTCCTTCTCTGAATCTGAGTCTTCACTCCATGCTTCGCCATCTGAATCGCTCACTCCATCAGTAGTTTCTACTTCCATCTCAGACTCTCTCTTACCTTCAACCTCCATGTCCTCTACATTGTTACTGTCATTCGTAAGCAAACTATTGGTATGGCTGACCCTTCAAACCAGGTTGGCTTCAGGAGGTTGTCCCTCACATACCATCCATAATCAGTTGGTGACAAACCGTCCCCAGGAGATGCTGTCATGGCATGTGTTCACAATGCTGTAACATACTGCGTTCATCGAATCTTCATCTCAAGGGTTCGCTGAGAAGGTGGCAACAAGGCAAGTCGATACGTTTGATGTTTGTCAATGGATTCTCCTGAAAGTCAATTAAAGGCATGATTAGAGCTGTTGTAACAGGGGCAGATCCGGGCTTTTTTAAAGGGGTCATGCGTGCAGTCATCAGTCATGCAGAATAGGGTCCAGAACATAGAAATGGGGGGGGGGGTGCGACCAATAGTCTACAGTTTACACTTAATATATGGATACCGGCTTTGTGCATATTTTCGTTCCCGTATAACTGTGTTAATAATTGTCCTATTTGAAAAATTAATATTCTACAGAAGTAATATTTAGTGATTTTCAAAATCTAAATTTTACTAGTCAATACGCCTCTTCCGCCCCTCTAAAGCTGCCCATACTGTAAGATATTCTAATTTCATAATGATGATCATATTAAAGGTTCTTGTGTCTTAATTACTGATCAACATCAGTTTGTTGTATCGTGCTTCATTGACATATTGATTCTTGCTTTATGCATACATGCGGCATACACACTATGATGCGACATCCAGATCAACACTACCATGCACCTCGCCAATACTGATGAAGAGGCTAACGTAGCGGCCTTCTCTCTTGTCCTTCTCTATGAGATCGAGGGGTTTAGTTGTGCCTTTCCTGAAAAATGAAGTACAAATTCAAAATGAGACCATTCAATAAGTGCTCAAAATATGAATCCGGTTACCCAGATTTTTTTCATTTCAAATTTGTTATCAGCACAAAACATGCATCTAATATCAAATTTAAAGAAATGCTATGGCCTAATTATATCATAACACCAACATCGTAATAGAGACATTTTACTGAGACACAATGTAAAGTCACATCCAGTGAAGGCATGGTATCCGGGCAGTGTATCCGGGCAGTGCTTTGGGAAGTCCAGGTTTGCTCTCTTCAATGACGTCATCAAGGTTGGTCACATTGATGTACCTCCTGCTGTTTCCCATCCCACAGTCCATGATGATGTTGGCCATATCCCGGACTTCCCGGCGTTGCTGTCCAAGTGCACCGATCAGTATCACTAAGACATCGGTGTCAGATGCCCTCACCCTGACATTGCCTGCTGTGATATTTGCGATGTGGAAAGTAATCAGCGTATCGGCCTCTTCATGGGCACCTTGGAGGTGTGCTGGGCTGGTTACAGTAATATGATGGTGCTCATCACGGACATACTGAAAGCACTCACCACCATAAGAAGCAAGCAAGGTATTTCCACCAAAGATATTCCAGTAATGATCTTTCCTCCACTCTTTCAAGAGAATACTCCATTGGTGAGAAGTTTCCCCCCACTCTGTCTGATTGTCTGATCTGGCCCGGTTATGACATATACTGAATCAACTGCACCCCGCAACCTTCTCTCACTGTCCTTGATGGATTTCTCCACGTTCTTGTCGAGACAAACATGTGCTTCATTAGCCCTGAACATACCACAGCATGGTCCGAGCAGTTGATGCGTATGATGCTCCCATGTTTGTTTGTGAGACGACGGAATGAAGGAGAAGTTCTCCATCATATACCTGTACATAACTCCTCGATAACTCGGCTTCTGCGATTGTTGCTGTCTGGAAGGACTCAAGCTTTTTCAGCAATGCCGATATTTCACTTTTCACGTGCGCCCCATCACAGTGTGCGAGTGACAGTGGATAGGAGAGAACATTCCGATGGTCAAATGCTGTCTTCTCTGCAACGAATACGATCTCTCAGGCTCTCAGCATTTGTCGTCTGTGAGGATGGTAACTATGCTTTTTTCTTCATGTTCTGAGCAGCAAAGTTCTGTACACGCGTACGCTTCACATGTTGAAGAAATCGATGGCTGTTGCTGTCCCATTCATCTTGAAATTTATCCCTTTCATCCTGACCCCTTTTCAGCATATTGAGTAGATATAATACAGTAGCCTTAGATGCTGCTTGACCGGTTGCAACATTCGTCAAGGAAGTTGGAGCATCATCTGTGAATGGATTGCAGAATTAGTCAATTTTTCCACTCAGTTCAGCAATCGGACTGTTGTCCCTTATGATTCTTGATGGACGGCATTGAGCTGTTGCATTTCCCCAGTTCAATCCCAGTGAATGTTCTAAGCTCGGTGATTGCCATAGATCGCTGGGTCATAGTCGATGACCATAGGCGCATTGCGTTCTCAGAAATTCGGACGGCAATTATTCCCTTCATTTTGGATGCAGCATCACGGTTGACCGTTTGCTCCAAAGAGATGTCAACAGCCGATCTACTGTAACACTTCTGTGTGCGTCTGGTGGAAAGCGCACCCTACTCCAGTCCTTCATGCTGATTTGGGTCTGAACTCTTCAACTTCTGCAGGAAAAGTATTCCCCATCTGGCATAGTTTGGTCGGTTCAGGGCGTAGTATACTACAAGCGTCATTGGGAATGCATGGATGTAGCCACTGACGTCATTCGTCTTTATGCATCTCTGCAGCTCTCTGTGGAGCGATTGATCAGGCATTTGTAAATGGCCCAGACTTGAGCTGTTGACCCAAGATGTCCATCCAGAACCGACTGGAAGTAGTCCTCATACATATGTAGGTGATGTGTGACAACCTTATCTGATAGGTGTTCCTCTGCTAGTCTTGGGTCCAAAGGTACTGTGGACATCACTTCTTGGAAGGAATTGTAGTCTTCTTCAGGTATGTACAGGACAAAGCGTTCATACAACTTCTGCTCCAAAACATTAGCAAGTAGCTCATGAATCCGGGTGCATCTGTTGTAGAACTTCCCCTTGATAAATCCCATCATTGAACCTTCGGCCAAGATGTTGGCTTCAGTAAGAATGAATTCTATTCCACTTTCATTTATAAATGTACCGACTGCTCCGTAGAAAGCCAGCTGGATTTGGAAATTGCCAAGCATTAGCAACAGCTTGTCAAATAAGGGGGTTTGAAGTGCTTGTTTGAGTAGGCTTTCAACGCAATGGCCAAATCATAGGTGACAACTGCATACTAGTGGCCTGTTTCCTTTGCAACATTCATCGTCTCTCTCACCACATCATTGTTGGTTGGGGATCTGGATATCGGGTCCATGTAGCAAATTCGTTGAAGTGGTAAGGGTCATTGATGTACTTGCTCATGAATCCAGCATGCAATGGTGTGTTGCCTTCCCTCAGTTTCGAAAACGAATACAGATCCAATACCTTTAGTCCAATCTTGCATTCATTCAGTTCTTCAGCAGTCGATTGAGATGCTGTACTGGATGCTTCGGCAGGGGTATCAGTAATTACTGCTGAGGTAGGACCAGGTTTTATATCATTATTAGTATTGATTATCAATATTATAACAATAAGTTAAAAACCTATCTTGGACTGGTTCATATGTCAACTCTGCTTCTTGATTGGAGAGATGTCTTGGAATCCCAGCTTGGAATATACTTGTACTGCTGCCTGTGTTGTTGTTTTCAAACCAGTGAAACCACCCTCAAACTTATATATATCTGCCCTCATGAGAGCCACTATTCTGCTAATCTTACATCAGTGCTAAAAATAGCCACCCATCTGGTCAGGTAGCATCCTTCTTACCATGTACAGGTCATCCCATTCAGTCTTTACAAATTGACCATTTACTTTCTATTTCTATTATTTAACAGGGTTTTCATTATTATGATTAAAGAATGTGATGACACCCTGCTGAAATGTTAAGCACCCTGCTGATATTTAGTATTTTAGATTGTGTTCCCTGTTCAGAAAGATTTCTAGTGAGACCAATGTTATTTTATTCTGTAACTGCCTTCTATATAAATGATAAACATCAACATGTTTTTACTGAGACTTATATTAACACTAAATTATGGTTGAAGCTATGGTCTCCATTAATAAATAACATTTGTTCCATATCATAAGGGTTCTTCCTCCACTAATAAATAACAACTAACAACAACAACAACAACAACAACTAACAACAACAACAACAACAACAACTAACAACAACAACTATATACTGCACAGCTTTAATAACGCACTACCTATATGGGGTGATATTTGCACATTTAAATATTTTTAAATATTATATTTTTGTATGCGATTGATTTGCAAAACATAATTAAACAAACGTTAACATATTTTAGTGTGTTAAACTAAATAGATGTGCATTATAGTGTGTCACTTTAAGCCTTACCGCACATTATATGTTGTCGCTTTAAGCCTTACCGTATAGTATATGTTGTCGCTTTAAGCCTTACCGTACATTATATGTTGTCGCTTTAAGCCTTACCGTACATTATATGTTGTCGCTTTAAACCTTACCGTACAGTATATGTTGTCGCTTTAAGCCTTACCGTACATTATATGTTGTCGCTTTAAGCCTTACCGTACAGTATATGTTGTCGCTTTAAGCCTTACCGTACATTATATGTTGTCGCTTTAAACCTTATCGTACATTATATGTTGTTGCTTTAAGCCTTATAGCACATTATATGTTGTCGCTTTAAGCCTTATCGTACATTATATTGTGTCGCTTTAAGCCTTACCGTGTAGATTTACATATCGTTTCCTAGGGTAAAGTAAACGGACAATGTGACATTAAAGTACTTGGATTTATCAGTATTTGTTGCAAGTTTCTGACTGTAACATTATCATTTATAACCAGCCATCTGGCAGTTGTTAGAGAATTAATATCCATACTCCATGTTCCCCTGTAGCAACGATCAATACCACGGCCATGAATATAACAACATAGATCGGGGAGCTGGAGATTGGGTGGAGATATTGCAATGTTTTCTATTTTAGCTTCTCTTTCAGTGCTAACTGTGTTGTGTTTGTATTTGGAATCAATAGCTGATTCAGACTTCCCTTGTCAAGTGCCGTTATATTTATGAAATATGCATAGTAATTAAGTAAAAGTCGGTGATAATTGCAGAGTTTGTTGGTGCCTGGTTCGGGTTCTGATCGGATAACTGGGTTATGAGTACTCGCGGAATATACTGAATACTCGGCATACTTGTGTACTATTCTACAATGATATAATGTCGGATGAATGAAGGGAATGTATCTAGTGTAAATTGTTATTCCGTGAATGCAATGAGATTTTGATTGTGGTTACACAACTATGGAGGAAATGTTGTATACGCAGGTATACACTATTAATTAATTATTACTAATATTTGCTGATCAGATACCCGCGTTCCAATTCAGTGTCTAATTATGTTATATTTCTCTGCTGTTAGATTAATGATAGTGTTTTATTTCCTCATCTGACCAATGCTCTGTATCATAATATCATTACAATCAGCTTAAATTGTTTGTATAATGTTTCATCATCATCATCATCGGCATCATCGGCATCATCATCGGCATCATCACCACCATCATCATCATCACCACCATCATCATCATCATCATCAACATCATCATCATCATCACCACCATCATCATAATCATCATCATCATCATCATCACCACCACCACCATCATCATCATCATCATCATCATCATCATCATCATCATCATCACCATCATCATCACCACCACCATCATCATCGTCGTCGTCGTCGTAATAATCATTAGCATCACCTTCATCTCATCTGAAGGCTCATTGTAAATAAGTACAGTATGTTATTGTTAATACATGAACTTTACTAGCTACCTATTGTGACGGTTGTAAACATGTGACGGTATGTAGTATGACGTTTGCATCATGACATTTGAAAGGTGTGACGGTTGTACATGTCTGCCGTTAGTATTGTAACATTCGTATTAGTTTGATGTTTGTATTGTGACGTATGTATTGTTGTGACGTTTGTATTGTGACGTATGTTTTAGTGACGTTTGTATTGTGACGTATGTTTTAGTGACGGTTGTATTGCTGTGGCATTTGTATGGTGACGTTTGTATTGTTGTGACATTTGTATTGTGACGTTTATGTAGTGACGTCTGTATTCTGATCTTCTGCTGAACTTTGGTACTGCGCAGTGTACACACGTTTTAACAATATGTCATATATATTCATGTCGTAGTTACATTGCGACAGCACTACTCGGATGTAATTGACACGTTAGAAGATTGTGTTAAAATGATTACATAAGATACACACACTATCGTCTGTGTAGACACAATACGTATTATGTTATATAACTCACAGCTTTAGGAGGATACTCTATCTTCCTTGTAACAAATATACACACGTACATTGTATTTAGTTTCATCATATACGCTAATACGGTTACAGTCCTAGTTGATTCATTCTCCTATTGTGTCCCTCATAGTCTCAACTTACCCTTTGTTACCATATAGGTAGTATACACGTATCACACGCTATAGGTGGGTATACAAGTGTTACACGCTGATGTTTTATGTTGTCTGTACTTAGTCATTTTCTTTCTCAAATACCTGAGTTTGGCCAAGCAGAAAATTCGTAATATAATTACAACACGGGTATATAGATTGTTATGTGAAAGTTGTGTATATGTTCGTAAAATGGATTGAAATGAAATGGACGACTGGTTTATATGATTTTGTCTTCATATGCCAATAATGTGAAATATTTTGGAATGCGAAAACTGGTTTCTTCAAAATATTAAAAATCAAATCGGCAGCGAACATTTCTAATTTAAATTCACTCGGAGGAATTCGGATTGTTATCAACGGTAGTACCAATATTTTGATTGATATTTTGTTGTTTTCATGTTGAATTGTGTTTCATGGTGTGTTAGTTTAAACACTATTTATTTCAGTATTTGTACATGTAATCAAGAAATGAACATTTTACATATACTTTAACAGCAGTAGACTGAAAGGTACTAGAACGAAAGAAAACTTATATAGTTATTCTCCCTAACGGTGTGTTAGCAAATGTAGTACATAATAATAATACTTTTTTAACGAGAGAACTCATTTGAACAATTAAGTCAATCTACCACGAGGCTCTCAACAAATTAACACATACAATAGCATAATGAAACATATAGCAGTGGTTAGCGCGCTCGCTATACGCTACATGAAGTCAGACAGGACCGAACCATTTGAGTTAGAGACCCGTCATCAAACACGGTGGCGAGACATTTAAATCTACATTGCATTTTCATCAGGAATGAGGTCTCGAGAGCGATTAATCTTAATGTTGTAAAAGCTTGCTTCGTAGTCGAGCTAAACATAAATTTGTATGTAGAACATTTGGATTTCATGTCCAAAATTAACATTGGAATCTGGAGTTAACATTGATACACCTTCTGGAATGACGCATCCATTGTTCAGACTTCAGGTGTCGTCTCCCCATGTATCGTCTCTCCAGGTGTGGCATCCCCAGGTATCGTCTCTCCAGGTGTGGCATCCCCATGTATAGTCTCTCCAGGTGTGGCATCCCCATGTATAGTCTCTCCAGGTGTGGCATCCCCATGTATCGTCTCTCCAGGTGTGGCATCCCCATGTATAGTCTCTCCAGGTGTGGCATCCCCATGTATCGTCTCTCCAGGTGTCGTATACCCAGGTATTGTCTCTCCAGGTATTGTCTCTTACGATCGATCCTGCAGTCACAATGCATTGTTCACAAGTTCATTTTCGCAATCCTAGTTTGCACATAGACATGAGATACATGCAATAAATAAGTAATATAACCATTAACACACTTGACAGGTGACCTATTTAGGAGAACTCACTTGACAGGTGACCTATTTAGGAGAACTCACTTGACAGGTGACCTATTTAAGAGAACTCACTTGACAGGTGACCTATTTAGGAGAACAACACAGAACTATAAGACTTTACATACATAGTTAAACCTGTGTTAATGATCACACATATATTAAGTAGCAGCCAACCTGTATTAAGCAGCCCATTTCCAGATTCCCAATACATGTATGTTCTTTTATTATATATTTGTCCTCTATTAAGCAGCCACCTGTGCTAAGCAGCCACTTTGTGATTCCCTTGGCTGGCTGCTTAAGACAGGGTTGACTGTACACAACCAGAGAGCACCGACTATAATTAAAAGAGCATACATTTTAAATCAATTATTTAGTATATTTTAATTTTGATAGAGATAGAAGTTTATATTTCCCATAATATATCCCATTTAATTTCTTAAACACTAATGTTGAATGGAGTGCACGTTTTGAATACGTGTACATATATTTTAACCCTTCAAGCACCTCTATTGTTTTATATGTCGATGAAAGCAAGCTTTGGCCGCATTTGTCAAATGGACACGCAAAACCCGTGCAATCCATTCAACGTATATTTGGGGAGGTTCTAAACTCATCTGGGTCACACTGTTGGGAGAATTTGTTAATTGCGCACGTACAAAGTGTGTAATCCATTCATAACATATAGTTTGGAACACTCATTTCGTTCACAGTTATGTGTTTATTCAAATCGTGTGTTGCATTCATGTGAATATGTTGCTGGTGGTGCGAACACATGTTTCTACGGTAGGCCAACAGTTTCTAGACTATGGTGCTTTGTGCTAGTCATGTATTTTATTCATTAAATAGTCCACACAAGGTCGCAGTCGTATGCATCATCGATTTTGTGTTTTTCTTTTCTATCAATGCAATGCTAACGTACGAACCCACCATTTTACTCTTACCTTAGGAAATGAATTCATATAAGTCTTGTTTTCAGATCCTTATTACTGTGACGTATGTAAGTGTATGTACATTAAATATAGAACATATGTAAGTGTATGTACATTAAATATAGAACATATGTAAGTGTATGTACATTAAATATAGAACATATGTAAGTGTATGTACATTAACTATAGAACATATGTAAGTGTATGTACATTAACTATAGAACATATGTAAGTGTATGTACATTAAATATAGAACATATTGTTTGTGACATATGTAAGTGTATGTACATTAAATATAGAACATATTGTGTGTGACATATGTAAGTGTATGTACATTAAATATAGAACATATTGTGTGTGACATATGTAAGTGTATGTACATTAAATATAGAACATATTGTGTGTGACATATGTAAGTGTATGTACATTAAATATAGAACATATTGTGTGTGACATATGTAAGTGTATGTACATTAAATATAGAACATATTGTGTGTGACATATGTAAGTGTATGTACATTAAATATAGAACATATTGTGTGTGACATATGTAAGTGTATGTACATTAAATATAGAACATATTGTGTGTGACATATGTAAGTGTATGTACATTAAATATAGAACATATTGTGTGTGACATATGTAAGTGTATGTACATTAAATATAGAACATATTGTGTGTGACATATGTAAGTGTATGTACATTAAATATAGAACATATTGTGTGTGACATATGTAAGTGTATGTACATTAATAAATATAGAACATATGTAAGTATATGTACATTAACTATAGAACAATGTAAGTGTATGTACATTAACTATAGAACATATGTAAGTGTATGTACATTAAATATAGAACATATTGTTTGTGACATATGTAAGTGTATGTACATTAACTATAGAACATATTGTTTGTGACATATGTAAGTGTTTGTACATTAACTATAGAACATATTGTTTGTGACATATGTAAGTGTATGTACATTAACTATAGAACATATTGTTTGTGACATATGTAAGTGTATGTACATTGACTATAGAACATATTGTTTGTGATATATGTAAGTGTATGTACATTAACTATAGAACATATTGTTTGTGACATATGTAAGTGTATGTACATTAACTATAGAACATATTGTTTGTGACATATGTAAGTGTATGTACATTAAATATAGAACATATTGTGTGTGACATATGTAAGTGTATGTACATTAAATATAGAACATATTGTTTGTGACATATGTAAGTGTATGTACATTAAATATAGAACATATTGTTTGTGACATATGTAAGTGTATGTACATTAAATATAGAACATTTTGTTTGTGACATATGTAATTGTATGTACATTAAATATAGAACATATTGTGTGTGACATATGTAAGTGTATGTACATAAATATAGAACATATTGTGTGTGACATATGTAAGTGTATGTACATTAAATATAGAACATATTGTGTGTGACATATGTAAGGGTATGTACATTAAATATAGAACATATTGTGTGTGACATATGTAAGGGTATGTACATTAAATATAGAACATATTGTTTTTGACATATGTAAGTGTATGTACATTAAATATAGAACATATTGTGTGTGACATATGTAAGTGTATGTACATTAAATATAGAACATATTGTTTGTGACATATGTAAGTGTATGTACATTAAATATAGAACATATTGTTTGTGACATATGTAAGTGTATGTACATAAATATAGAACATATTGTGTGTGACATATGTAAGTGTATGTACATTAACTATATAACATATTGTTTGTGACATATGTAAGTGTATGTACATTAACTATATAACATATTGTTTGTGACATATGTAAGTGTATGTACATTAAATATAGAACATATTGTTTGTGACATATGTAAGTGTATGTACATTAAATATAGAATATATTGTTTGTGACATATGTAAGTGTATGTACATTAACTATAGAACATATTGTTTGTGACATATGTAAGTGTATGTACATTAAATATAGAACATATTGTTTGTGACATATGTAAGTGTATGTACATTAAATATAGAATATATTGTTTGTGACATATGTAAGTGTATGTACATTAACTATAGAACATATTGTTTGTGACATATGTAAGTGTATGTACATTAACTATAGAACATATTGTGTGTGACATATGTAAGTGTATGTACATTAACTATAGAACATATTGTTTGTGACATATGTAAGTGTATGTACATTAACTATAGAATATATTGTGTGTGACATATGTAAGTGTATGTACATTAACTATAGAACATATTGTTTGTGACATATGTAAGTGTATGTACATTAACTATAGAACATATTGTATACTGTGTATGAACCATTGAAAAATAAAATACCGTTTAAACGAAGTACAAATGTATGACGTCACGGCAGTGTTTTAACTATTGATTATGGGGTGCAGTGAGGATCATATATGTCACGGATCACATTCAGGGGGTGTAGATCATATATATGTTACATATCACATCCGGGAGAGTGTAAGATCATATATGTCACATCACATTATGTGGGGTGTAGTATCATATATGTCACATCACATTATGTGGGGGTGTAGTATCATATATGTCACATCACATTATTTGGGATGTAGTATCTTATATGTTACATATCACATCCGGGAGAGTGTAGGATCATATATGTCACATATCACATTCGGGGGGGGGGGAGTTACGGGTCATATGTCACATTCGGGATGTAGGATCATATATGTCAGATATCACATTCGGGTATTTATGATACTATATGTCACAGCTCACATTCGGGTATTTATGATACTATATGTCACAGCTCACATTCGGGTATTTATGATACTATAAGTCACAGCTCACATTCGGGTATTTATAATACTATATGTCACAGCTCACATTCGGGTATTTATAATACTATATGTCACAGCTCACATTCGGGTATTTATAATACTATATGTCACAGCTCACATTCGGGTATTTATGATACTATATGTCACAGCTCACATTCGGGTATTTATGATACTATATGTCACAGCTCACATTCGGGTATTTATGATACTATATGTCACAGCTCACATTCGGGTATTTATGATACTATAAATAAGTCACAGCTCACATTCGGTGTGAATGTATGGTCATATATGTCATATATCACATTCGAAGGGGAGGAGTGTAGGATCATATATGTCACATTCGGGGCTGTACGATCATATATGTCACAGCTCACATTCTTCACACCATCTGAACAGGCGTACTAACATTTGCCAGTAAATAATTGCTCTGCGATTCTTGCAATAAACCCATCTAACTACAAATACTGGCACCAGCTCCTACTTGCAAATTCTTAGATATACATAAACTACATACATATATATATGTTCGTTGGTGCTGTTTGAATGATTTGAATTATTGATCAGTGAGAACGGTGAATTCCCTGCTGACTGGTAGTTGGCGAGAAAGATCAATTTCTGGTTCACACATGGATACTAGTATCATGTACAAACTAATGATGATGAATTTTCTTCACCATATTTTTATACAGTCAAACCTGTATTTAAAGACCACCTCCGAATTAAAAGTCTACCGAACTGTTATCAATGCATTTTACCATGATAACAAAGACCACTAATTGTCTTTATATATACAATGTACGTTTAAAGTGACACTACATCGGTGAAAACGCAAATGTTTGCAGAATGTAATTTCCTGGTATATGGTCTAATTTTATTTTTAATAGTTGCCTTAGCAACTCAGTATTTCAACAAATAAACAAGCGTCGTATACGCGGTTTGTTGACATAACAAAATAATGTAAATATGTCAACATTCATGCGTAATACAATGCGTGTATCCTGAATAACACGATTTATCGTACATATTTACCGTTATATGTCACATGTGTGCCTATGCATATTTATGTGTAGACTAATCTTAGTTAAATAATCTCTCAACGACATATCGCGCGTTTAGTATTGATTCCAATGACAAACAAACGTCATTTCAGGAGTGTGGATGACCGTTATATGAAATTCTACTATCACTTTTGAAAGTGTGTAGCCAACAAAAACACGGTTTATTGATTCAATGTTAGTGTACGAATGTATTCGGAAGAATGTGTAGTAATAATGCATTTATTTGGCTTTTTGCGATGTAATGTCGCTTTAATATAGTTACGATGCATAATGTTTCTGTTTCTTAGCAGATGGCGTCTGCGTTCGGGAATCAGTCACCGTTATTTACACATTTATATAATTATGTTATACAAATATACTTACAGGTATTGTGTATGGCGTCGGACATCAACCATGTTTATACTTACTGGTATTGTGTATGTCGTCGGCCATCAACCAGTTTTATACTTACTGATATTGTGTCTGTCGTCGGCGTTTGGTATCAATCACTTGTATGCTTACTTGTATTGTGTATGCCGTCGGCGTCGTGCACCGGCAGCAATTAGGCACGTGTACTGGGTAATATAGTATATAGACTATTGTTTATGTATCATTTCAGATGTCGTCGGCGGCGGGCATCAAGTGTTACAAGAAGCTGGATTATTGTCCTAAAGGTAAGTGATTCGTATTAGCAAGTATTAATCAAATCATTAATGAAACATGTAACTGTTTGTGTGTATGTATTGTCGTCATCCATAACCAGCCATTTAATAGTCATTTTCATGTTTGGTGGATATTACGAGATATAGAAGACTAGTACATGCTAGGCCCATCACGTGCCATGCCCATCACGTGCCCCACAACGACTTAAAACGTGTTTATTTTAGAACACAATGGACAATTTGCCTCACAAAGTAATGTTCACCAAACATTGAATTGTGATGGCAAACGTGGAATGTTGGACTACTGGTGAATGAGATACATGGAATATGTTCAACCAAGGTATGAATGTGTAGAGTATAACCTTAGAGGGGCCATGCAATGTGTCGTGGATGATACTGTATTGCCGCATATAGTGTAGAGTATAACCTTAGAGGGGCCATGCAATGTGTCGTTTATGATACTGTATTGGATCCGCATATAGTGTAGGGTATAACCTTAGAGGGGCCATGCAATGTGTCGTGTATGATACTGTATTGGATCCGCATATAGTGTAGAGTATAACCTTAGAGGGGCCATGCAATGTGTCGTTTATGATACTGTATTGGATCCGCATATAGCGTAGATGGTTTTCTGTCTGGTCTGCATTCCAACGTCCATGGCATAATAGGTATGTGAACGTCCTGTGTGTCCCGGTCCCGCGTGTGTCCCGCGTGTGTCCCGGTCCCACGTGTGTCCCGCGTGTGTCCCGCGTGTGTCCCGGCCCCGCGTGTGTCCCGGTCCCGCGTGTGCCCCGCGTGTGTCCCGGTCCCGCGTGTGTCCTGGTCCCGCGTGTGTCCTGGTCCCGCGTGTGTCCTGGTCCCGCGTGTGTCCCGCCCGCGTGTGCCCCGCGTGTGTCCCGTGTGTACCCGGTCCCGCGTGTGTTCCTGGTCCCGCGTGTGTCCCGCGTGGTGTCCGGTCCCGCTGTGTCCCCGGTCCCGCGTGTGTCCCCGCGTGTGTGCCACGTGTGTCCGGTCCCGCGTGTGTCCCGGTCCCGCGTGTGTCCCGCGTGTGTCCCGGTCCCGCGTGTGTCCCGTTCCGGCGTGGTGTCCCGCGTGTGTCCCGGTCCCGCGTGGTCCCGCGTGGTCCCGGTCCCGCGTGTGTCCCGGTCCCGCGTGTGTCCCGCGTGTGTGCCGGTCCCGCGTGTGTCCCGGTCCGCGTGTGTGCCGGTCCCGCGTGTGTCCCGCGTGTGTGCCGGTCCCGCGTGTGTCCCGCGTGTGTCCGTCCCGCGTGTTCCCGGTCCCGCGTGTGTCCCGGTCGTGTGTCCCGGGTGCCGCGGTCGTGTGCCCCGCGTGTGTCCCGGTCCCGCGTGAGTCCTGGTCCCGCGTGTGTCCCGCGTGTTTCCCGTCCCGCGTGTGCCCCGCGTGTGCCCCGCGTGTGTCCCGGTCCCGCGTGTGTCCTGGTCCCGCGTGTGTCCCGCGTGTGTCCCGGTCCCGCGTGTGTCCCGGTCCCGCGTGTGTCCGGGGTATCCAGATGGCCGTAGCTTCTTTCTCAATCGATGCTACCGTCATCAATGCCTTCGCTCGTGGCTCGTCGCCCTCATACACCTTCTCGTCGCCCTCATACACCTTCTCGTCGCCCTCATACACCTTCTCGTCGCCCTCATACACCTTCTCATCGCTATACACGTTGTGCTATAGAGAGTCTCGTCTGCATGCGAGTTAAGGGATTATGTCTCCTAAAATATACTAGATATTGACCCTAAACATATACTTTAAAGATCGACAGCAAAACGCACTGTCACCACACTTCTTTTTATTAAATGAAATATTGGTCCAACTAGGATGTTTAGAAATAGAAACTTGAGTTTGAAAAGGTATGGTTAATTAATCTCTAGAACAATATATTATTTATTGAGCGTCATATTTACCACAAAGAATGAATAGTTTGTCAATATTTTGCACAGTTATGATATGGGTAGCTTATCTATGGTATCTTGGAGTTGTATGTGCATATGCTATGCAGGAGGAGCGCAATCGCTGAAGACGTGTTGGACATTGGTTTGTTTTGGTCGCGACACAATAGATACAATCAATCTTGAAACATACTCTAGAGATTCATTAATTAAGCATAGCTTTCCCAACTCCTGGTTCTATTTGCAAACAGTTGGGTCAATATTTAATTTATTAAACATGAGCGTTGTGGTAGTGCTTTTTGTTGTTTATTTTCAAAGTATTTGCTTTGTGTCAATATCTAGCACACGGAAGACGCAATAGCCCCTTAAGGCGAGTTGTAGCAGCTACATCCTCCTCTTCCGTTGGTTGTCATGACTACGGATCCAATGCTTGTCTACGAAGACGTTGTAGTTAGGCGCAATGTGTGTACTGTTGTAGTGTGTCCCGAGTATCTTCATTGTGCATATTTAGGCCGCATCAAAGACCAACGGTCGCTCGGTCATTGTGGTTTGATTTGTACCATCGGTAGAGGAAGACCATTAGTGCCTCTTCGAGTAGTGTTTCAGACTCGAACTAGGACCGCGGTAGTACCACAGACCTTCTACAAACCAGCTGGATGAATTCCTGACATGAAAAAATACCCATAGGTGGACTTGAACGTATAGCGGTGAGGGTAATTGAGTTTGAAGGGTGTGTGTGTTACGTTTATTTATTGTCGCTACCAGTTGTCCATATGAGCGACGCCTCCTGAAAAGATTAGTCATAAGTCCGCATGCAGAGTTTGAAGTCCCTAAAACATTGTATTACATATGACAATACACGGAAACACGGTTTGGGCACCGTCTTGACCCATATTCTTATAAACAGGTAAACACACATTAAAACCGTTCGTTCGTAAATCACCGGTTTAGCGTATTTAGGCAATATACTACCTTCGACATACTCTGTTTACCTTGGTAGTTTGTTTTGTAACTGTATTATATCCGTATTTATATAACTACTGATAACAGAAGTGAATATTAGAGAGTAAACACGAATTCACGTACTAGTTTCGTCTAAAAAACCCTTTAGTCTAACGATGATTTCGGGTAGTAACTTATTCATCCACATATGCTGGGTACTCCAAGCACACACTACTGAGTATGACAGGGTGGCGCTTGTCGGGGACCGTTGATAAACATCTCATTTGAGACACTGAATGTTGAAAATAACCACATACTACGGTCAAAACAGTCCATACCTACCTACCTACCTACCTACCTACCTACCTACCTACCTACCCTACCCTACCCTACCCTACCCTACCCTACCCTACCCTACCCTACCCTACCCTACCCTACCCTACCCTACCCTACCCTACCCTACCCTACCCTACCCTACCCTACCCTACCCTACCCTACCCTACCCTACCCTACCCTACCCTACCCTACCTACCTAC
>CM026401.1:16991105-17194012 GCA_014843695.1 Archivesica marissinica
CATATACCCCATCACCCCTTCCACCAACAAGTACCCTCACGCCGTACTCTCCCTTCACTCCCTACATATACCCCCTCACTCCTTCCACCAAGAAGTACCCTCACGCCGTACTCTCCCTTCACACCCTACACATACCCCTCACTCCTTCCACCAACAAGTACCCTCACGCCGTACTCTCCCATCACTCCCTACATATACCCCATCACCCCTTCCACCAACTATTCTACTCTTTCTACCACATCCAGGAAGAGAGCATGCAGTTATACCCTGTAAATACTTTGTTGGCTGTTTTGTTGTTTATTTGTACGGAATCATTCATTTCTGATACTGTTTTTCAATCTTGTCGACTGAGAATTCTATAACAGTTATTCTAATTGTAATCTTCTCTATAAATAATACTCAGATCGTGTCGTCCGCCTTCGTGGTCGAGTGGTTAATGTCGCTGACTTGTATACCACTGTAACCTATCATCACTGATGGTCGTGGGTTCGAGCCCCGCTCAGGCCGTGTCTCATTTATATGAAAACGTTGGCAGTTTCTTACGGAGGTTGGTGCATCCAAGTACTGGTTAACCGCCGGCGATATAGCCCGAAATGGTGCTGATGCAGGCGTAAAACCCGAAATATAATATAATATCAGATCGTGTCAAATTTGGTATGATTTTTATGTGGTTAATATCGCATGTTTCGTGAATATATTTCATCTTGTAATGTACATACGTCACTATTGAGATTAAGTTCTAATGTTGCAACCTGCTAAAATACGTCTCTTCAAAATGGTGCATTTTGTTGTCGGATAATGCTATATATAATACTCGGCAACGCATTGTACAGGTTTGAACGACATCATGTTACGTAACATTTATCCATGGAGTAAAAAGTAAATCGGAGGATGTTTAAAGTTAGCAATGATGGTAACCTTATATCAAATAGCAGTCGAACTACACTGGCTAATCAATTCATGCATTATATGTATTGCATTAAATATGACAACATACAGCGGGATTGGAAACTACAGTGGTGTGATGAAAGTGAAAGCCCTAATCGTCCGACCACTCACCATTATACTGATGAATGAAGACTATGGCAAGAAACACAATGTTTCAAAATTTGTTATGTCCCTTCCGTGCTCCCATACTGATTAAAACAGAACGAAACCATGCTAAACGAATCGATCCTATTTCAATGCATGGTTTACGATTTCATATAAGGGCAGGACATATTTGCTAGAATCAACAGATAATAAATAATTGCTTGTTCTTGAGATAAATTGGGAATATTGACAAAAGCTTCCAATTATTCCAAGATTGACGTCTGCGTAATGATGTATCTAAGCAGATTTATTCCTTACTTTTCTTTTTCGCGTCTGAGTGAATGGGCGATCAGAATACTTGCTGTAACTTGGACAAATGCAGAAAATCATACAAGGAATCTTAGACATTCGTCATGATTACTTTGATATACGAACTGCCACTTTTCGGCTCAATATAACGACAAAGAGTCACTTTATGGTATCGTTTTACGACATTGATAAATATGACGGAGTCTATTGTTTCTAAATGCGATCGATAAACTTTACGTGATAGGTTGTTTAAGATAAGATGATGAGCTGTGTGCAGACTACTAATTTTATAGTACTTTCTGTATGCATGTGACAAGATATTCATCTAGGAAATATTTGAGTGATGCAAAGATTGAGTTCTACTAAATTACTAAATCCCTCTTCGGCCAATTGTTATTAACATTATGTAGGAGTCAGAGGTATAAATATGAATCATTCTTTAACCAAGTCGCCATATGACTTAAGATGTTTGTGCGACAAAAACAAACACTATAATGTTATATATGTAATCAACAAGCTAGGCAGAGTTATCACTCACAGCTTGTCCTATTTAAATCCAAAACACTTAACTGCCAAAGTAACACTTAACTGCCAAAGTAAATAAAACACACTAGGGAGCATGTGTCTTCTTAGACATAGTATTGTGTTTACTTCCGGGTACGGTCTAATGTCACACCAAGAATAATAACAGAATGCACGTACCAATACAATTTCTGTTAATCAATGGCGATTTTCTTACAATAAAATTAAAAGCACACAAGTAGCACATAATAAGCACAACGTGCCAATGTGGGCAAAAGAGTGAAGGATTCTTTCTTCCGCCATTAACTGACTTGTCATTTGTATGAACAGTTGAATTAGTTTAGTTTATACAAATTTATTTTATCTCGATTGCGAAACAAGTTATTTCAACTTATATAAATCACTCTCGAGACCTCATTCCTGATGGAATCCATCGCCACGAGGGAGGGAAGAGAAGAGGCAACGTGGAATGTAAATGCCTTGCCTAAGGGCACAATCGTAACGGTTCCAGTGGGGCTCGAACTCCGGACCTTTCGCACCTGCAGCGAACGTGCACCCACTGCGCTATCACGACTTCGACAGTTGAATTGCGTAGCTCATATGTGTGGGGCATATATGACTTGTATTGTGCCCCTCCGTGTTCTGTGTGAAATAAGTCCAAAGTGTGCCCCTCCGTGTGCTGTGTGAAATAAGTCCAAAATGTGCCCCTCCGTGTTCTGTGTGAAATAAGTCCAAAGTGTGCCCCTCCGTGTTCTGTGTGAAAGAAGTCCAAAGTGTGCCCCTCCGTGTTCTGTGTGAAATAAGTCCAAAGTGTGCCACTCCGTGTTCTGTGTCAAAGAAGTCCACAGTGTGCCCCTCCGTGTTCTGTGTGAAATAAATCCAAAGTGTGCCCCTCCGTGTTCTGTGTGAAATAAGTCCAAAGTGTGCCCCTCCGTGTTCTGTGTGAAAGAAGTCCAAAGTGTGCCCTTCCGTGTTCTGTGTGAAATAAATCCAAAGTGTGCCCCTCCGTGTTCTGTGTGAAATAAGTCCAAAGTGTGCCCCTCCGTGTTTTGTGTGAAATAAGTCCAAAGTGTTCCCCTCCGTGTTCTGTGTGAAAGAAGTCCAAAGTGTGCCCTTCCGTGTTCTGTGTGAAATAAATCCAAAGTGTGCCCCTCCGTGTTCTGTGTGAAATAAGTCCAAAGTGTGCCCCTCCGTGTTCTGTGTGAAATAAGTCCAAAGTGTGCCCCTCCGTGTTCTGTGTGAAATAAGTCCAACGTGTTCCCCTCCGTGTTCTGTGTGAAAGAAGTCCAAAGTGTGCCCCTCCGTGTTATGTGTGAAATAAGTCCAAAGTGTGCCCCTCCGTGTTCTGTGTGAAATAAGTCCAAAGTGTGCCCCCTCCGTGTTCTGTGTGAAAGAAGTCCAAAGTGTGCCCCTCCGTGTTCTGTGTGAAATAAGTCCAAAGTGTGCCCCTCCGTGTTCTGTGTGAAATAAGTCCAAAGTGTGCCCCTCCGTGTTCTGTGTGAAATAAGTCCAACGTGTTCCCCTCCGTGTTCTGTGTGAAAGAAGTCCAAAGTGTGCCCCTCCGTGTTATGTGTGAAATAAGTCCAAAGTGTGCCCCTCCGTGTTCTGTGTGAAATAAGTCCAAAGTGTGCCCCCTCCGTGTTCTGTGTGAAATAAGTCCAAAGTGTGCCCCTCCGTGTTCTGTTTGAAATAAGTCTAAAGTGTGCCCATCCGTGTTCTGTGTGAAATAAGTCCAACGTGTGCCCCCTCCGTGTTCTGTGTGAAATAAGTCCAAAGTGTGCCCCTCCGTGTTCTGTGTGAAAGAAGTCCAAATCGGGCATCTCCGTGTTCTGTGTGAAATAAGTCCAAAGTGTGCCCCTCCGTGTTCTGTGTGAAATAAGTCCAAAGTGTGCCCCTCCGTGTTCTGTGTGAAAGAAGTCCCACTTGTGCTTATCTGTGTTCTGTGTGAAAGAAGTCCAACGTGTGCTTATCTGTGTTCTGTGTGAAAGAAGTCCAACTTGTGCTTATCTCTGTTCTGTGTGAAAGAAGTCCAACGTGTGCTTATCTGTGTTCTGTATGAAAGAAGTCCAACTTGTTCTCCTCTGTGTTCTGTGTGAAAGAGGTCCGATGTGTGCTTATCTGTGTTCTGTATGAAAGAAGTCCAACTTGTGCTTATCTGTGTTTTGTGTGAAAGAAGTCCAACGTGTGCTTATCTGTGTTCTGTATGAAAGAAGTCCCACTTGTGCTTATCTCTGTTATGTATGAAAGAAGTCCAACTTGTGCTTATCTCTGTTCTGTGTGAAAGAAGTCCAAATTGTTCATAAGGGGTGTGAATCCAAAATGCCACGAATCCGAGAATTTAGACTATTCCACCACGAACGTCTCCGATATATGTGAACACCGTTTTATTAGCTCTGATTGCAGATATTATTGAATTATTTTTTGTCTTTAACCTCCGCTTCAGTACATAATCTTGCTTCTTTATCTATGTTAAATCATACGATCTGCGTAAAGGTTTTCTCCAATAAAATAGTAATCTTATCGCTTTAAGACGTTCCTTCCTGATTATGTGACTTCCTGTTTCCGGTGCGATTTCCGTGCCCTGTAATTGGTGTGCCAGTCTAATTATCAGATGGCATCGGAGCGTCATTCCTTCGCCATTATTTTGGTAGGCTTTGCAAGTGAAGTTAATTGGTAGTATCTATGGAATATAGCGTGATAGCTATATTCGAACTGATTAATTGGATCTGGTAGAATACAGGCAACTGCCTGGTCAAAATTAGATGACTTATGCATCCGGAGTGCGTCCCTGAGACACCGATTATATTCTCAATCCATTGAGAAAAATTCGATTAAATTTAGCCTTAAGCATCGTTGCGTGAATATCTACCAGACATGTTAAACTTAATTACAGACCGGTTAGTGGTATACCTGTTAGACTACGAATCCAGGGATCGCAGGTTCGATCCTCCATATGACCCTAAAACTATTTTTCAGATGGAACTATAAACCGAGGTCTCGTGTATCATTATCGGATATGTAAAAGAACCAGGGATGTTTTAGAATTGTAGTGTCATCTGTAGAATATAAATGACTAATGTACTGATTAACCAGGGGGCGACGATACATGATATTATAAACAAAGAAATGTGATCAGTCCATGATTAGTTCCAGGCCGTTAACCACTGCAGCACTGCTTTGGGCAGTCATAGAAAATAACATTCAACCGTCACACCGTTGGAACCTTGAGAATAATGATTTGTTTTGTATTATCATCGTCAAATGAGGAACAGGTGTAAGAAAACTAGGTCACTAGGTCAAACTTATAGGAAAACTAGGTCACTAGGTCAAACTTATACGAAAACTAGGTCACTAGGTCAAACTTAAACTTATAGGAAAACTAGGTCACTAGGTCAAACTTATAGGACAACGCATATATGCGTATGGTATATGTATCTGTTGGGAATACTGTAATATCATATTTAATCAGAAATCGTTATGAATGGCTCGACTTACTTGGTATTAAAGAAAGCCTTTACAGATCAGCTAAGTTCTGTCAGAATAGAAACTAATCTATCCGTGTTCAATTAAAGTGGCTATCTTATATTATATATTTGCAAGGAAAGCTGATGACGAATCCGAGAGGAGGAATCGTAAACTATTGTAGATGAACGTAGTAGTGTGTTTACAGTGAAACTTGACCATATGAAAAGTTTGGTTTGGAGGGAGTTCCAGTTTAGAATGGGTCCGGTTTATAGAGGTTTCACTGTATTATTGGTTTTCTTCTTAATGTAATATACTCAAGAGTCCGCTCTCTGAACCCGCCCATCGGATTCGCCATAAGCTTAGTACGCACTTGTATATTAGGCTATGGCTATGCAAAAGATGTACGGGACCTCCTTGGTCGAGTAGTTAAGGTCTTTGATTTCAAATCAATTGCACATCACCACTGTATATTCTAATCACACTTGATGTGTCGAATTGGTTCATGTCAGTAATCAAGCTTGCTTACGGAATGTCGGTGGTTCTAACCGGATGCCTCTCTGCCACACTATACTGCTTGGGTCCCGGGTCGTTCTCCATGAATAGTAGCAAGAGAGTCGCCATATGACCTAAGCCTTTGGTGTTTCAATAAACCCCCAAAACAAACACATGTATATCAGCTATGATTATGTGGAAGCATACAATCATCAGCAATTTTGCTAGAATGACATGAATAATTAAACATGACGTAAGGGATATTGATTCGAGCTTCCAATGCGATGTGAACACATGTGAGTCGGTTGATGTTGTGATGTATCTAAAGTGCGCGGAGGAGGAGGAAGAGTCGGTTCACGTTGTGATGTATCTAAAGTAGGCGGGGGAGGGGGGAGGGTCGGTTGATGTTGTGATGTATCTAAAGTAGGCGGGGGAGGGGGGAGAGTCGGTTCACGTTGTGATGTATCTAAAGTAGGTGGGGAGGGGGAGAGTCGGTTCACGTCGTAATGTATCTAAAGTAGGCGAGGGAGGGGGATAGTCGGTTCACGATGTGATGTATCTAAAGTAGGCGGGGGAGGAGGGAGAGTCGGTTCACGTTGTAATGTATCTAAAGTAGGCGGGGGAGTGGGGGGGGGGAGAGTCGGTTTACGTTGTGATGTATCTAAAGTAGGCGGGGGAGGAGGGAGAGTCGGTTCACGTTGTAATGTATCTAAAGTAGGCGGGGGAGGGGGGAGAGTCGGTTCACGATGTGATGTATCTAAAGAGGCGGGGGAGGGGGGAGAGTCGGTTCACGATGTGATGTATCTAAAGTAGGCGGGGTAGGGGGAGAGTCGGTTCACGTTGTAATGTATCTAAAGTAGGCGAGGGAGGGGGAGAGTCGGTTCACGTTGTGATGTATCTAAAGTAGGCGGGGGAGGAGGATGGAGAGTCGGTTCACGTTGTGATGTATCTAAAGTAGGCGGGGGAGGAGGGAGAGTCGGTTCACGTTGTGATGTATCTAAAGTAGGCGGGGGAGGAGGGAGAGTCGGTTCACGTTGTGATGTATCTAAAGTAGGCAGGGGAGGAGGGAGAGTTGGTTCACGTTGTAATGTATCTAAAGTAGGCGGGGGAGGGGGGAGGGTCGGTTGATGTTGTGATGTATCTAAAGTAGGCGGGGGAGGGGGGAGAGTCGGTTCACGTTGTGATGTATCTAAAGTAGGTGGGGAGGGGGAGAGTCGGTTCACGTCGTAATGTATCTAAAGTAGGCGAGGGAGGGGGATAGTCGGTTCACGATTTGATGTATCTAAAGTAGGCGGGGGAGGAGGGAGAGTCGGTTCACGTTGTAATGTATCTAAAGTAGGCGGGGGAGTGGGGGGGGGGGAGAGTCGGTTCACGTTGTGATGTATCTAAAGTAGGCGGGGGAGGAGGGAGAGTCTGTTCACGTTGTAATGTATCTAAAGTAGGCGGGGGAGGGGGGAGAGTCGGTTCACGATGTGATGTATCTAAAGTAGGCGGGGGGGGGAGAGTCGGTTCACGATGTGATGTATCTAAAGTAGGCGGGGTAGGGGGAGAGTCGGTTCACGTTGTAATGTATCTAAAGTAGGCGAGGGAGGGGGAGAGTCGGTTCACGTTGTGATGTATCTAAAGTAGGCGGGGGAGGAGGATGGAGAGTCGGTTCACGTTGTGATGTATCTAAAGTAGGCGGGGAGGAGGGAGAGTCGGTTCACGTTGTGATGTATCTAAAGTAGGCGGGGGAGGAGGGAGAGTCGGTTCACGTTGTGATGTATCTAAAGTAGGCAGGGGAGGAGGGAGAGTTGGTTCACGTTGTAATGTATCTAAAGTAGGCGTGGGAGGAGGGAGAGTCGGTTCACGTTGTGATGTATCTAAAGTAGGCAGGGGAGGAGGGAGAGTCGGTTCACGTTGTAATGTATCTAAAGTAGGCGGGGGAGGAGGGAGAATCGGTTCACGTTGTGATGTATCTAAAGTAGGCAGGGGAGGAGGGAGAGTCGGTTCACGTTGTGATGTATCTAAAGTAGGCAGGGGAGGAGGGAGAGTCGGTTCACGTTGTGATGTATCTAAAGTAGGCGGGGGAGGAGGGAGAATCGGTTCACGATGTGATGTATATAAAGTAGGCGGGGGAGGAGGGAGAGTCGGTTCACGTTGTAATGTATATAAAGTAGGCGGGGGAGGGGGGAGAGTCGGTTCACGATGTGATGTATCTAAAGTAGGCGGGGGAGGAGGGAGAGTCGGTTCACGTTTTAATGTATCTAAAGTAGGCGGGGGAGGAGGGAGAATCGGTTTACGGTGTGATGTATATAAAGTAGGCGGGGAGGGGGAGAGTCGGTTCACGTCGTAATGTATCTAAAGTAGGCGAGGGAGGGGGATAGTCGGTTCACGATTTGATGTATCTAAAGTAGGCGGGGGAGGAGGGAGAGTCGGTTCACGTTGTAATGTATCTAAAGTAGGCGGGGGAGTGGGGGGGGGGAGAGTCGGTTCACGTTGTGATGTATCTAAAGTAGGCGGGGGAGGAGGGAGAGTCTGTTCACGTTGTAATGTATCTAAAGTAGGCGGGGGAGGGGGGAGAGTCGGTTCACGATGTGATGTATCTAAAGTAGGCGGGGGAGGGGGGAGAGTCGGTTCACGATGTGATGTATCTAAAGTAGGCGGGGTAGGGGGAGAGTCGGTTCACGTTGTAATGTATCTAAAGTAGGCGAGGGAGGGGAGAGTCGGTTCACGTTGTGATGTATCTAAAGTAGGCGGGGGAGGAGGATGGAGAGTCGGTTCACGTTGTGATGTATCTAAAGTAGGCGGGGGAGGAGGGAGAGTCGGTTCACGTTGTGATGTATCTAAAGTAGGCAGGGGAGGAGGGAGAGTTGGTTCACGTTGTAATGTATCTAAAGTAGGCGTGGGAGGAGGGAGAGTCGGTTCACGTTGTGATGTATCTAAAGTAGGCAGGGGAGGAGGGAGAGTCGGTTCACGTTGTAATGTATCTAAAGTAGGCGGGGGAGGAGGGAGAATCGGTTCACGTTGTGATGTATCTAAAGTAGGCAGGGGAGGAGGGAGAGTCGGTTCACGTTGTGATGTATCTAAAGTAGGCAGGGGAGGAGGGAGAGTCGGTTCACGTTGTGATGTATCTAAAGTAGGCGGGGGAGGAGGGAGAATCGGTTCACGATGTGATGTATATAAAGTAGGCGGGGGAGGAGGGAGAGTCGGTTCACGTTGTAATGTATATAAAGTAGGCGGGGGAGGGGGGAGAGTCGGTTCACGATGTGATGTATCTAAAGTAGGCGGGGGAGGAGGGAGAGTCGGTTCACGTTTTAATGTATCTAAAGTAGGCGGGGGAGGAGGGAGAATCGGTTTACGGTGTGATGTATATAAAGTAGGCGGGGGAGGAGGGAGAGTCGGTTCACGTTGTAATGTATATAAAGTAGGCGGGGGAGAGTCGGTTCACGTTGTAATGCATCTAAAGTAGGCGGGGGAGGGAAGAGAGTCGGTTCACGGTGTGATGTATCTAAAGTAGGCGGGGGAGGGGGGAGGGTCGGTTGATGTTGTGATGTATCTAAAGTAGGCGGGGGAGGGGGGAGAGTCGGTTCACGCTGTGATGTATCTAAAGTAGGTGGGGAGGGGGAGAGTCGGTTCACGATGTGATGTATCTAAAGTAGGCGGGTAGGGGGAGAGTCGGTTCACGTTGTAATGTATCTAAAGTAGGCGAGGGAGGGGGATAGTCGGTTCACGATGTGATGTATCTAAAGTAGGCGGGGGAGGGGGGAGAGTCGGTTCACGTTGTGATGTATCTAAAGTAGGTGGGGAGGGGGAGAGTCGGTTCACGTTGTAATGTATCTAAAGTAGGCGGGGGAGTTGGGGGGGGGGGAGTCGGTTCACGTTGTGATGTATCTAAAGTAGGCGGGGGAGGGGGAGAGTCGGTTCACGTTGTAATGTATCTAAAGTAGGCGAGGGAGGGGGGAGAGTCGGTTCACGTTGTGATGTATCTAAAGTAGGCGGGGAAGGAGGGAGAGTCGGTTCACGTTGTGATGTATCTAAAGTAGGTGGGGAGGGGGAGAGTCGGTTCACGTTGTGATGTATCTAAAGTAGGCGGGGGAGGAGGGAGAGTCGGTTCACGTTGTAATGTATCTAAAGTAGGCGGGGGAGGAGGGAGAGTCGGTTCACGGTGTGATGTATCTAAAGTAGGCGAGGGAGGGGAGAGTCGGTTCACGTTGTAATGTATCTAAAGCAGGCGGGGGAGGAGGGAGAGTCGGTTCACGTTGTAATGTATCTAAAGTAGGCGGGGTAGGAAGGAGAGTCGGTTCACGTTGTAATGTATATAAAGTAGGTGGGGAGGGGGAGTGTCGGGTCTCGTTGTGATGTATCTAAAGTAGGCGGGGAAGGAGGGAGAGTCGGTTCACGATGTGATGTATCTAAAGTAGGCGGGGTAGGGGGGAATTAGGTTCTTGTTGAGATTTATCTAAAGTAGGCGGGGAAGGGGGGAATTCGGTTCACGTTGAGATGTATCTAACGTAGGAGGGGGGGGGGGGGTACGCATAGGATAAATCTTACCTTCTATTCTCTCTCTCATATATATATATATATATCATGTCCCTCATTTTCCGATTGAGAGTTATGTTATAGTTCGGGTATTACGCCTGCATCAGCAACCTCCGTAAGAAACTGCCAAACTTGTTCATATAAATGAGACACGGCCTGAGCGGGACTCGAACCCATGACCATCAGTGATGATAGGTTACAGTGGTATACAAGTCAGCGACCTTAACCACTCGACCACGGAGGCGGACTCCCTGATTGAAAGGTGTCCCTATTACGCTCAAGCAACAAGTAACTTTTATTCACATGTTTGCAGTGGAAACGATATAGGCTTTTGATTGTGCATCTCTAACCGGAAGGTTTAGCTATCCCAAAGTAGCCATTTTGTTCACGTAAACTAGAACCAGACAAATAGTTCAAGCAGTTAGTGACTTTCGCGCATAAGCATAATCATATTATGCTATGTATTTTCTATTTGGGAATACATGATCCATCAAGCTACATCGTGGTCATATTCTGTCTTCTCTTTGCAGGACACCAGGTGGAGAAATGCAAGCTGAACGGCGAGTACGGGCGTTACTGCAAGCAATGCGGGGAATTTACCTTTCAACCTGACCAGAACAAATATGGTGACCAGTGTAGAATCAGGTACGTGTTACAGTCGGTGTTAACGGTGAGCCCGGTCTTTACCGTTAGATAGCATTCTCGTGGATCCATCTTTCAACCCAACCATAACAGGCATGTGTGTGCTTTTTATAATAACGTTTGTCGCACCATTACACTTTTAGTCCTTTGATTTAGTCTCGTTATGACACTTTTTGTTCTAATCACGTGACATACATACTACACGTGACATGCATACTACACATGACATACATACTACTCCAGTTGATATTTGTGGCGAAAGTGCCCGGGTGATGCGTTCAACAGTAGTGACGGATGTGCATACACAAGTTTACTACTGGAACCAACACAATATTATTATTAATAGACACAAAACAAATACATGTGCAGAATAAACAAAGCGACATACATGTACAATATAAAGTGCTAAAAGTTGCATGTCGAAGCATTACTCAGTCAAGAAACAACTTATTCAATTGCGTTTCGCCAAACTAGACGAGATAAAGTTTTGAATTTCGTCGATTTCATAGAGAATAAAAATATTAGTTTGAAATCCTAACGTCGGCCTGGAATTGTCGTGTAACAGGTGGTAATACAGTGCAGCACACGTGCAGTGGTCGGGTTACAATTTGATATGTATATTGTGTGTGTGTGTTTTACGTTTATGAATCGTCGCTACCGGTTGGTTGCCCATATGCGCGACGCCTCCCGAAGAGATTAGTCATTTTAGATATTTGGAGGATAGTGCAATGATACAGACAGATACCCATTCCAGAGTTTCCTCTGGTTCTTTTACGTACACGGTATAAAGCACCGACACGAGTCCTCGGTTTATTGTCTCATACAGATCCGTTATACATGGTGTCTGGCTCGTAATCGATATGTTGTGAGTTCGAAACCTGCCAGAGACACGGTTGTTGTGTCAATTAAATTCCAACTTTGCCTCGTCCCTCTCCCTTATGACGATGTATTCCACAAGGAATGAGGTCTCGTGTGCGACTAAACTAGTGTTGCTATATATTTTCACATTCGAGCTAAACGATAGTTGAAAAAACTATAGTGTCATAGACTCCGGTTTGACAGGAACAACAGACTCGGCTGCTGCTGTTTTTATTGCCGTGTCCGCTGCAAGTATAATTTGTCGCGTAGAGAAAATCAATGTAGACATCATTATATCACACGGGGAACGAGTTTCTGAAGATACGTCGATATAATCCCTAGAGTATTGGAATTAATTGGGGAAATTATCTTAATTAAGTTATTTGATCATCAAAAAGACGGAACAATTGATCCGATAGAATGACCAGGTTGACAGAGAAGCTGCATCATGAGAATATATGGGCGGATTTAAATGGAATCTGCCATTGTCAGTTTTATAGCACACTAATGCGACATCATGCGGTGATAGAGTTGGCATTCGTGAAATGAATACTGTGTCCGCGTTGTAATCGAGAACGTTTGTGAGTTCGAGCACCGTCAAATCAAGGTTGTAATGTACTTATGCAATACTCCCATAATGCCCTTGAGGGGTGATGTATTGCATCAGTGATGAGGTATTGAGATCGATAGAAGTAATGCTGTAGGAACCTGTTTCAAATAACTCGAGCCAAAATAAGCTTTTATAAACTACCCCACTTTGGTTATATGACATGACGGTCGCACAGATACAATTTACTTTCTTTCGTTTACCTATCGACGTCTCGCAAAATGTATCAATTTGTTACCTCCCTTTGTGTATATTATGGTCACATAGTTATTAATTAATTCCCATCGTTTACTAATGTTCCTTCTCTTCTACGTAAGAGATACGTTGACAATATATTAAACATAAGACGGATATTCGAGACAATGGACTGCCTTCGAATATCTACCCGTTATTCTAACACCAGGAAGCCGCATAAGTGCTTGTATTGAAAGTAAGATGATATGTGTATCGGTTAATAACCTAATGATTAGATTTATCACTGTCGAGACGCCATTCATGATGTAAACAAATACTACGATGGAGAGAGGAGGTAGTGCGAGTATACGTGTCTTGCATGTGTGTAACCATTCCTTACAACATGTAACATGCTTGTATTCTAGTACACATACGCTCGATATTCATACTATCATTCTAGCAATATCGGTTGTTCAGATGTTAGTCTTCTGCAGCAGCATCTGTATATATCCCTGCAGCAACACCTGTATATATCCCTGCAGCAAAACCTGTATATATCCCTGCAGCAACACCTGTATATATCCCTGCAGCAACACCTGTATATATCCCTGCAGCAACACCTGTATATATCCCTGCAGCAACACATGTATATATTCCTGCAGCAACACATGTATATATCCCTGCAGCAACACCTGTATATATCCCTGCACCAACACATGTATATATTCCTGTAGCAACACATGTATATATCCCTGCAGCAGCACATGTATATATTCCTGTAGCAACACATGTATATATTCCTGCAGCAACACATGTATATATTCCTGCAGCAACACATGTATATATTCCTGTAGCAACACATGTATATATTCCTGTAGCAACACATGTATATATTCCTGCAGCAACACATGTATATATCCCTGCAGCAACACATGTATATATTCCTGCAGCAACACATGTATATATTCCTGTAGCAACACATGTATATATTCCTGTAGCAACACATGTATATATTCCTGCAGCAACACATGTATATATCCCTGCAGCAACACATGTATATATTCCTGCAGCAACACATGTATATATTCCTGTAGCAACACATGTATATATTCCTGTAGCAACACATGTATATATTCCTGCAGCAACACATGTATATATCCCTGCAGCAACACATGTATATATTCCTGCAGCAACACATGTATATATTCCTGTAGCAACACATGTATATATTCCTGTAGCAACACATGTATATATTCCTGCAGCAACACATGTATATATCCCTGCAGCAACACATGTATATATTCCTGCAGCAACACATGTATATATTCCTGCAGCAGCACCTGTATTTATCCCTGCAGCAGCACATGTATATATCCCTGCAGAAGCACGTGTATATATCCCTGCAGCAAGATCTGTATATATGCCTGCAGCAAGACCTGTATATATCCCTGCAGCAATACATGTATATATCCCTGTAGCAGCATCTGTATATATCCCTGCAGCAGCATCTGTATATATCCCTGCAGCAATACATGTATATATCCCTGCAGCAGCACCTGTATATATCCCTGCAGCAATACATGTATATATCCCTGCAGCAGCACCTGTATATATCCCTGCAGCAATACATGTATATATCCCTGCAGCAGCATCTGTATATATCCCTGCAGCAATACATGTATATATCCCTGCAGCAGCATCTGTATATATCCCTGCAGCAATACATGTATATATCCATGTAGCAGCATCTGTATATATCCCTGCAGCAGCATCTGTATATATCCCTGCAGCAATACATGTATATATCCCTGCAGCAGCACCTGTATATATCCCTGCAGCAGCACCTGTATATATATCCCTGCAGCAGCACCTGTATATATCCCTGCAGCAGCACATGCATATATCCCTGCAGCAGCACCTGTATATATCCCTGCAGAAGCATCTGTATATATTCCTGCAGCAAGACCTGTATATATCCCTGCAGCAGCACCTGTATATATCCCTGCAGCAACACCTGTATATATCCCTGCAGTAACACATGTATATATCCATGCAGCAGCACATGTATATATCCCTGCAGCAGCACCTGTATATATCCCTGCAGCAGCACCTGTATATATCTCCCTGCTGCAGCACATGTATATATATCCCTGCAGCAGCATCTGTATATATCCATGCAACATCTGTATATATCCCTGCAGCAGCACATGTATATATCCATGCATCAGCACATGTATATACCCCTGCAGCAGCACCTGTATATATCCCTGCAGCAGCACCTGTATATATCCCTGCAGCAGCACCTGTATATATCCCTGCAGCAACACCTGTATATATTCCTGCAGCAGCACCTGGATATATTCATGCAGCAGAACATATATATATCCCTGCAGCAGCATCTGTATATATCCCTGCAGCAGCATCTGTATATATTCCTGCAGCAACACATGTATATATCCCTGCTGCAGCACATGTATATATCCCTGCAGCAGCACCTATATATATACCTGCAGCAGCATCTGTATATATTCCTGCAGCAACACATGTATATATCCCTGCAGCAGCACATGTATATTTTCCTGCAGCAACACATGTATATATCCCTGCAGCATCTGTATATATCCCTGCAGCAGCACCTGTATATATCCCTGCAGCAGCACATGCATATATTCCTGCAGCAACACATTTATATATCCCTGCAGCAGCACCTGTATATATCCCTGCAGCAAGATCTGTATATATCCCTGCAGCAGCATCTGTATATATCCATGCAGCAGCACCTGTATATATCCATGCAACATCTGCATATATCCCTGCAGCAAGATCTGTATATATCCCTGCAGCAGCATCTGTATATATCCATGCAGCAGCACCTGTATATATCCATGCAACACATGTATATATCCCTGCAGGAGCACCTGTATATATCCCTGCAGCAGCACCTGTATATATCCCTGCAGCAGCATCTGTATATATTCCTGCAGCAGCATCTGTATATATCCCTGCAGCAATACATGTATATATCCCTGCAGCAGCATCTGTATATATTCCTGCAGCAGCACATGTATATATCCCTGCAGCAAGTCCTGTATATATTACTGCAGCAACACATGTATATATTCCTGCAGCAACACCTGTATATATCCCTGCAGCAACACCTGTATATATCCCTGCAGCAACACCTGTATATATATCCCTGCAGCAGCACCTGTATATATCCCTGCAGCAGCACATGTATATATCCCTGCAGCAGCACATGTATATATCCCTGCAGCAGCACATGTATATATCCCTGCATCAGGATATGTATATATCCCTGCAGCAGCATATGTATATATCCCTGCAGCAGCACATGTATTTATATTCATGTAGCAGCACCTGTATATATCCCTGCAGCAACAACTGTATATATTCCTGCAGCAGCACATGTATATATTCCTGCAGCAGCACATGTATATATCCCTGCAGCAGCACATGTATATATTTCTGCAGCAGCACATATATTTATCCCTGCAGCAGCACATGTATATATGCCTGCAGCAGCACATGTATATATCCCTGCAGCAACACCTGTATATATCCCTGCAGCAGCACCTGTATATATCCCTGCAGCAGCACCTGTATATATCCCTGCAGCAAGTCCTGTATATATTCCTGCAGCAACACATGTATATATTCCTGCAGCAATACCTGTATATATCCCTGCAGCATCACCTGTATATATCCATGCAGCAACACCTGTATATATCCCTGCAGCAACACATGGATATATTCCTGCAGCAACACCTGTATATATCCCTGCAGCAACACCTGTATATATCCCTGCAGTAGCACATATATATATATCCCTGCATCAGCAGCTGTATATATTCCTGCAGCAGCACATATATATATCCCTGCAGCATCTGTATATATCCATGCAACATCTGTATATATTCCTGCAGCAGCACCTGTATATATTCCTGCAGCAGCACCTGTATATATCCCTGCAGCAGCACCTGTATATATCCCTGCAGCAACACCTGTATATATCCCTGCAGCAGCACCTGTATATATCCCTGCAGCAGCACATGTATATATCCCTGCAGCAGCATCTGTATATATCCCTGCAGCAGCATCTGTATATATCCCTGCAGCAGCATCTGTATATATCCGTGCAGCAATACATGTATATATCCCTGCAGCAGCACCTGTATATATCCCTGCAGCAAGTCCTGTATATATTCCTGCAGCAACACATGTATATATTCCTGCAGCAACACCTGTATATATCCCTGCAGCAACACCTGTATATATCCCTGCAGCAACACCTGTATATATCCCTGCAGCAGCACCTGTATATATCCCTGCAGCAGCACATGTATATATCCCTGCATCAGCACATGTATATATCCCTGCAGCAGCATCTGTATATATACCTGCAGCAATACATGTATATATCCCTGCAGCAACACATGTATATATCCCTACAGCAACACATGTATATATCCCTGCAGCAACACATGTATATATCCCTGCAGCAGCACATGTATATATCCCTGCATCAGGATATGTATATATCCCTGCAGCAGCATATGTATGTATCCCTGCAGCAGCACATGTATTTATATTCATGTAGCAGCACCTGTATATATCCCTGCAGCAACACCTGTATATATCCCTGCAGTAGCACATATATATATCCCTGCATCAGCAGCTGTATATATTCCTGCAGCAGCACATATATATATCCCTGCAGCAGCATCTGTATATATCCATGCAACATCTGTATATATTCCTGAAGCAGCACCTGTATATATTCTTGCAGCAGCACCTGTATATATCCCTGCAGCAGCACCTGTATATATCCCTGCTGCAACACCTGTATATATCCATGCAGCAGCACCTGTATATATCCCTGCAGCAGCACATGTATATATCCCTGCAGCAGCATCTGTATATATCCCTGCAGCAGCACTGTATATATCCTGCAGCAATACATGTATATATCCCTGCAGCAGCACCTGTATATATCCTGCAGCAACCTGTATATATCCTGCTGCAGCACCTGTATATATTCCTGCAGCAGCACCTGTATATATTCCTGCAGCAGCACCTGTATATATCCCTGCAGCAGCACATGTATATATCCCTGCAGCAGCATCTGTATATATCCCTGCAGCAACACTGTATATATCCCTGCAGCAGCATTGTATATATCCTGCAGCAACACATGTATATATCCCTGCAGCAGCACCTGTATATATCCCTGCAGCAGCCGTATATATTCCTGCGCAACCTGTATATATCCTGCAGCAGCACATGTATATATCCCTGCAGCAGCACCTGTATATATCCCTGCAGCAGCACCTGTATATATCCCTGCAGCAGCACCTGTATATATCCCTGCAGCAGCACATGTATATATCCCTGCAACAGCACATGTATATATCCCTGCAGCAGCACATGTATATATACCTGCAGCAGCACATGTATATATCCCTGCAGCACACATGTATATATCCCTCAGCACACATGTATATATCCCTGCAGCAGCACATGTATATATCCCTGCAGCAGCACATGTATATATCCCTGCATCAGGATATGTATATATCCCTGCAGCAGCATATGTATGTATCCCTGCAGCAGCACATGTATTTATATTCATGTAGCAGCACCTGTATATATCCCTGCAGCAGCACCTGTATATATCCCTGCAGCAGCACATGTATATATCCCTGCATCAGTCCTGCAGCAGCATATGTATATATCCCTGCAGCAGCACATGTATATATCCCTGCAGCAGCACCTGTATATATTCCTGCAGCAGCTCCTGTATATATGCCTGCATCAGCACCTGTATATATTCCTGCAGCAGCACCTGTAGATATTCCTGCAGCAGCACCTGTATATATTCCTACAGCAGCATCTGTATATGTTCCTGCAGCAGCACCTGTATATATCCCTGCAGCAACACCTGTATATATCCCTGTAGTAGCACCTGTATATATATCCCTGCAGCAGCACATGTATATATTCCTGCAGCAGCACATGTATATATCCCTGCAGCAGCATCTGTATATATCCCTGCAGCAGCACCTGTATATATTCCTGCAGCAGCACCTGTATATATATCCCTGCAGCAGCACATGTATATATCCCTGCAGCAGCACCTGTATATATTCCTGCAGCAGCCCCTGTATATATGCCTGCATCAGCACCTGTATATATTCCTGCAGCAGCACCTGTAGATATTCCTGCAGCAGCACCTGTATATATTCCTACAGCAACATCTGTATATGTTCCTGCAGCAGCACCTGTATATATCCCTGCAGCAGCACCTGTATATATATCCCTGCAGCAGCACCTGTATATATCCCTGCAGCAGCACCTGTATATATCCCTGCAGCAGCACATGTATATATTCCTGCAGCAGCACATGTATATATCCCTGCAGCAGCATCTGTATATATCCCTGCAGCAACACCTGTATATATTCCTGCAGCAGCACCTGTATATATATCCCTGCAGCAGCACATGTATATATCCCTGCAGTAGCACCTGTATATATTCCTGCAGCAGCACCTGTATATATGCCTGCATCAGCACCTGTATATATTCCTGCAGCAGCACCTGTAGATATTCCTGCAGCAGCACCTGTATATATTCCTACAGCAGCATCTGTATATGTTCCTGCAGCAGCACCTGTATATATCCCTGCAGCAGCACCTGTATATATGCCTGCATCAGCACCTGTATATATCCCTGCAGCAGCACCTGTATATATCCCTGCAGCAGCACCTGTATATATCCCTTCAGCAGCACCTGTATATATATCCCTGCTGCAGCACATGTATATATATCCCTGCAGCAGCATCTGTATATATCCATGCAACATCTGTATATATCCCTGCAGCAGCACCTGTATATATTCCTGCAGCAGCACAGGTATATATCCCTGCAGCAGCACCTGTATATATCCCTGCAGCAACACATGTATATATCCCTGCAGCAGCACATGTATATATCCCTGCAGCAGCACATGTATATATCCCTGCCGCAGCATCTGTATATATCCCTGCAGCAGCATCTGTATATATTCCTGCAGCAGCACCTGTATATATTCCTGCAGCAACACATGTATATATCCCTGCAGCAACACATGTATATATCCCTGCAGCAGCATCTGTATATATCCCTGCAGCAGCACATGTATATATCCCTGCAACAGCACCTGTATATATATATATCCCTGCAGCAGCACATGTATATATTCCTGCAGCAGCACATGTATATATCCCTGCAGCAGCATCTGTATATATCCCTGCAGCAGCACCTGTATATATTCCTACAGCAGCACCTGTATATATATATCCCTGCAGCAGCACATATATATATCCATGCAGCAGCACCTGTATATATTCCTGCAGCAGCACCTGTATATATATGCCTGCATCAGCACCTGTAGATATTCCTGCAGCAGCACCTGTATATATTCCTACAGCAGCATCTGTATATTTTCCTGCAGCAGCACCTGTATATATCCATGCAGCAACACCTGTATATATCCCTGCTGCAGCACATGTATATATCCCTGCAGCAAGTCCTGTATATATCCCTGCAGCAGCACCTGTATATATCCCTGCATTAGCAGCTGTATATATTCCTGCAGCAGCACCTGTATATATTCCTGCAACAGCACATGTATATATCCCTGCATCAGCAGCTGTATATATTCCTGCAGCAGCACCTGTATATATTCCTGCAACAGCACATGTATATATCCCTGCAGCAGCAGCTGTATATATTCCTGCAGCAGCACATGTATATATCCCTGCAGCAGCACCTGTATATATCCCTGCAGCAGCAGCTGTATATATTCCTGCAGCAGCACATGTATATATTCCTGCAGCAGCACATGTATATATGCCTGCAGCAGCACCTGTATATATCCCTGCAGCAGCAGCTGTATATATCCCTGCAGCAGCAGCTGTATATATTCCTACAGCAGCACATGTATATAGCCCTGCAGCAGCACCTGTATATATCCCTGCAGGAACACCTGTATATATCCCTGCAGCAGCACCTGTATATATCCCTGCAGCAGCACATGTATATATCCCTGCAGCAGCACCTGTATATATCCCTGCAGCATCAGCTGTATATATTCATAAACATGATGCAGCGAAGACACGCAACATCTCAACCTTAAATTGCTTTATTGATGTAAATTAGTTATGCATTCGTGTTTGAAGACAGATGAGTGAGTCTTCTAACATGCATGATTAAAGAAACTTTGATTAAATGCAAAATACACACTGTAACCTCATTCATAACATACTTTATAAAGTTTCTTTAATTATGCATGTTCTGATAATTTATATGTAAAATGTATGTATATTCTGAAATATTGGAGGATAACTAAAGAATATATATATAGTCGTCGTCATGGCTTCAGGGAGGCTAAATCTTCTTAAATGATTATGATTCTGTTTATATATGTTCCAGTCTAGTTTCTTAGGTTACTGTGACACCAAGGCGAGGTCCTCTCACTCGATCAGGCTGCTTAGGTTGTTGTGACACCAAGGCGAGGTCCTCTCACTCGACCAGGTTGCTTAGGTTACTGTGACACCAAGGCGAGGTCCTCTCACTCGATCAAGTTGCTTAGGTTGTTGTGACACCAAGGCGAGGTCCTCTCACTCGACCAGGTTGCTTAGGTTGTTGTGACATCAAAGCGAGGTCCTCTCACTCGACCAGGTTGCTTAGGTTACTGTGACACCAAGGCGAGGTCCTCTCACTCGACCAGGTTGCTTAGGTTGTTGTGACACCAAGGCGAGGTCCTCTCACTCGACCAGGTTGCTTAGGTTGTTGTGACACCAAGGCGAGGTCCTCTCACTCGACCAGGTTGCTTAGGTTGTTGTGACACCAAGGTGAGGTCCTCTCACTCGACCAGGTTGCTTAGGTTGTTGTGACACCAAGGTGAGGTCCTCTCACTCGACCAGGTTGCTTAGGTTACTGTGACACCAAGGCGAGGTGGTCCTCTCACTCGATCAGGTTGCTTAGGTTACTGTGACACCAAGGCGAGGTGGTCCTCTCACTCGATAAGGTTGCTTAGGTTACTGTGACACCAAGGCGAGGTGGTCCTCTCACTCGATAAGGTTGCTTAGGTTACTGTGACACCAAGGCGAGGTGGTCCTCTCACTCGATAAGGTTGCTTAGGTTACTGTGACACCAAGGCGAGGTGGTCCTCTCACTCGATAAGGTTGCTTAGGTTGTTGTGACACCAAGGCGATGTGGTCCTCTCACTCGATAAGGTTGCTTAGGTTACTGTGCCACCAAGGCGAGGTCCTCTCACTCGATCAGGCTGCTTAGGTTGTTGTGACACCAAGGCGAGGTCCTCTCACTCGATCAGGATGGTTAGGTTGGTGCGACACCAAGACGAGGTCCTCTCACTCGATAAGGTTGCTTAGGCTGTTGTGACACCAATGCGAGGTGGTCCTCTCACTCGATAAGGTTGCTTAGGCTGTTGTGACACCAAGGTGAGGTCCTCTCACTCGATAAGGTTGCTTAGGCTGTTGTGACACCAAGGCGAGGTCCTCTCACTCGATCAGTAGTTTACATAACATATTTGGTATAGTAGGGCTGCGTGTTGGGCCAGGCCCATACTGTACAGCACCCAGCAGCAGCAGTATAGACTGAACAGTTAACATCTAATCTCACGGGTCGGTTTCATCGGAGTAATCAATCCTCCGGATGTCCTTGTAAGTCTAGTGCCAAGATTGGACCGGCTGAGAGGTAGACACATAGCATACCCCTAAGTGCTACGGCAGGAAGTCCCCCGACTCCGGTGCGCACATGCTGATTAGATCGGCCGTGTGATATACCCATAATGCAACGTCGTTTTTTATTTTGCAGACGAACATGTGACAAATATCGAATGGATTACAAGGAATACGGAGACAAGACGAGGAATGCCGAGTGCCAATGTAACCTTGGTTACCACTTCGAGAACGAGGATCAACGCGCATGCGTACCGAACAAGGAGTGCGGAAAAGGATACGGACAGGGTATATTTGGTGAGTGGACGGTGTATATATATGCTTATTAACCTCACCCCGCAAGATACCCACTCCTACGTGCATTATGTGTTAATCGGTTTCGTTAATTTATTTCCGTAACACCGTGTCACTTAATATGACCTTTAGCATATTGTAGGCGAAATGAACAGGTAACACCTGTGTTGGGACGGATTGAATGTAATATCGCAATTTTTTATAAAAAATAAGAAATGTATTACACATTTGTTATCTGCTCATTTAGTCTACAGCATGCTGAAGGTTGAACAACCCAATGTAACCTGATACAACATTAGTATATATAATACAAACACGTACATTAGTATATATAATAAAACACGTACATTAGTATATATAATAAAACACGTACATTAGTATATATAATAAAACACGTACATTAGTATATATAATAAAACACGTACATTAGTATATATAATAAAACACGTACATTAGTATATATAATAAAACACGTACATTAGTATATATAATAAAACACGTACATTAGTATATATAATAAAACACGTACTAGTATATATAATAAAACACATACATTAGTATATATAATAAAACACGCACATCAGTATATATAATAAAACACGTACATCAGTATATATAATAAAACACGTACATCAGTATATATAATAAAACACGTACATCAGTGTATATAATAAAACACGTACATTAGTATATATAATAAAACACGTACATTAGTATATATAATAAAACACGTACATTAGTATATATAATAAAACACGTACATTAGTATATATAATAAAACACGTACATTAGTATATATAATAAAACACGTACTAGTATATATAATAAAACACATACATTAGTATATATAATAAAACACGCACATCAGTATATATAATAAAACACGTACATCAGTATATATAATAAAACACGTACATCAGTATATATAATAAAACACGTACATCAGTGTATATAATAAAACACGTACATTAGTATATATAATAAAACACGTACATTAGTATATATAATAAAACACGTACATTAGTATATATAATAAAACACGTACATTAGTATATATAATAAAACACGTACATCAGTATATATAATAAAACACGTACATTAGTATATATAATAAAACACGTACATTAGTATATATAATAAAACACGTACATTAGTATATATAATAAAACACGTACATTAGTATATATAATAAAACACGTACATTAGTATATATAATAAAACACGTACATTAGTATATATAATAAAACACGTACTAGTATATATAATAAAACACATACATTAGTATATATAATAAAACACGCACATCAGTATATATAATAAAACACGTACATCAGTATATATAATAAAACACGTACATCAGTATATATAATTAAAACACGTACATTAGTATATATAATAAAACACGTACATTAGTATATATAATAAAACACGTACATTAGTATATATAATAAAACACGTACATTAGTATATATAATAAACCGTACATTAGTATAATATAAAACACGTACATTAGTATATATAATAAAACACGTACATTAGTATATATAATAAAACACGTACATTAGTATATATAATAAAACACGTACATTAGTATATATATAATAAAACACGTACATTAGTATATATAATAAAACACGTACATTAGTATATATAATAAAACACGTACATTAGTATATATAATAAAACACGTACATTAGTATATATAATAAAACATGTACATTAGTATATATAATAAAACACGTACATTAGTATATATAATAAAACACGTACATTAGTATATATAATAAAACACGTACATTAGTATATATAATAAAACATGTACATTAGTATATATATAATGAAACACGTACATTAGTATATATAATAAAACATGTACATTAGTATATATATAATGAAACACGTACATTAGTATATATAATAAAACATGTACATTAGTATATATATAATAAAACACGTACATTAGTATATATAATAAAACATGTACATTAGTATATATATAATAAAACACGTACATTAGTATATATAATAAAACATGTACATTAGTATATATATAATGAAACACGTACATTAGTATATATAATAAAACACGTACATTAGTATATATAATAAAACACGTACATTAGTATATATAATAAAACACGTACATTAGTATATATAATGAAACACGTACATTAGTATATATAATAAAACACGTACATTAGTATATATAATAAAACACGTACATTAGTATATATAATAAAACACGTACATTAGTATATATAATAAAACACGTACATTAGTATATATAATAAACACGTACATTAGTATATATAATAAAACACGTACATTAGTATATATAATAAAACACGTACATTAGTATATATAATAAACACGTACATTAGTATATATAATAAAACACGTACATTAGTATATATAAAAAACATGTACATTAGTATATATAATAAACACGTACATAGTATATATAATAAAACACGTACATTAGTATATATAATAAAACACGTACATTAGTATATATAATAAAACACGTACATTAGTATATATAATAAAACATGTACATTAGTATATATATAATGAAACACGTACATTAGTATATATAATAAAACACGTACATTAGTATATATAATAAAACACGTACATTAGTATATATAATAAAACATGTACATTAGTATATATAATAAAACACGTACATTAGTATATATAATAAAACACGTACATTAGTATATATAATAAAACACGTACATCAGTATATATAATAAAACACGTACATTAGTATATATAATAAAACACGTACATTAGTATATATAATAAAACATGTACATTAGTATATATATAATGAAACACGTACATCGGTTGATATAATGAAACACGTACAGTTGATATAATGAAACCCAAACATCATCAGGTGCTCACTGGATGTTCATGTTCGTTGTATCAACTCGTCATAGTAGATATCATTTGTTTTATCGGGTTGCATAGGGTGTGAATGTAAAACTAGCAGTTTTCTTCAATAAATAGACAAGTTTTCCTATAATCAATATAAACCTATATAGTTAGTTAATCAATATTATAATAAAAATGCAGTCGGGGCATGTAATAAATTGTGTTGTTTATTTTTTAGTATTACATAAATTCTATAACTGTTTTTATAGTTTATAGCATGGTTGAGTTTTCGTTTGGCCATTTTATATATTTTTTAAACTTTCGTGTCCTATGTTGGGTTGTAGCTAATGATAACGTTCGTGATTTGATTAAAACGTAGAGTTATTACAGAATTCTATATTACAGTTTATACAAGAGAGACAATTCTTGATTAATATAGCGACTTATAAAAGTTTTTTCTCATAAGACTAGAAGAGTTACTCCCCATGTTATTATTTCCAGAGGATGCGAGACGGACAGGTAAGTTGTTAGTGTGAGCCCCAAAACAAACCAGCAAACCAGACACCAAACCAAGTCCCCTTTTGCTATATACCACCTACATATTTGTAAAATATACAAGTATCGATTTAGCCTGGATCAAACAGCCATTATGTTTTACAGTTTGCATGTTGATTATATAGAACGTTTGTATATGATATATTTGAGATGTTTAGTTAGTTTTATTTTGTTTTAGAAAATTTAATGTACAATAGTGTATTTGAAAATCTTTGTACTTTAATGGATTTATCTATAATGTTATTTATGTGCACTAGATTTGTAAAGGATGCATGTTCCCCTCATGTAGATGCTCTGCTTTTTGAGTATTCCCTGTCCGACTAATTGTATGCTGGTTTAATAGTAAACATTTATCCCCATAGAAATTCTAGCCACCCCCTCATGTATCTCTTTTACAGATACGTCGTAGCATTTTCTGTTATATTTGTGTATACAACAGTGTTGGGCTTTCGTAATGCGGGAGTTCGATTAAGAATTTGTCCGGAAGTCAAATTGCGCATGCGTATAGCGGTAACATGTGACTAATTCTAGATTACTTGTCAATCGAGCAGTTATCACTTGCTAACGCCGTTATGTTTGTTTTCCGGACGAAACCATGGTTCGAGATCGAAGTCTCTCAATGTATATAACAGTTCCGGTAGTTCGGACATACTAGTAATATTTCATCAGTAATTATGTCCCACAGGAAGATCGATTACAGACCATGATGTGATCAGGAAGTCAAATTGAATCACTATCTTGGACGTACTTTGTTTGGTTCTCAGGTCCGCCTCTGTGGTCGAGTGGTTAAGGTCGCTGACTTGAATACCACTGTAACCTATCATCACTGATGGTCACGAGTTCGAGCCATGCTCAGGCCGTGTCTCATTTATATGAAAAAGTTGGCAGTTTCTTACGGAGGTTGGTGTACCAAAGTACTGGTTAACCGCTGGAGCCTGCCCAGGAAAGGTGTTGTTAGGTAAACTGCCCGCCGGCGATATAGCCCGAAATGGTGCTGATGCAGGCGTAAAACCCGAAATATAAATAAATATAAAATTAATTGTTTGGTTCTATGATAGATTTCGATGTTGTTGATTGATCTATCTTGTAACTAAGCTAGAAACCGCACCAATCTCTTCCGGCTACACATCAGTTTGACTTCCGGATTTGACCATGGTAGATCGAACTCTCTTCTAGGCCATAAAACGAGGCATTTACTGATTAATAAACAACATGTCTCGACACCAGAGCATATGTACGATGCTGTTTGCTTTTTAAAGTTAATAAAAAATACATCATATGCGTTTTCTTTTTCGTATGCATTATGTAGTTATAAATTATAATCTAAATCCGTAATATACATGTTCTCATTCGTAATATACACGGGAATTAACATGTCTTCCAAGCAGAACTAACACCACTATTATAAGTTATGTGTGAAGCATATATTTTTGTATCAGCTTTTATTCAACCCTTACACAACTGTTCTTGTCAGAAAGTACTAATTTAGCAAGAAGAGAGTGAGTGCCCCTGTGTAACAACAACATAATTTCGCAAGGTAATAATATGTATGAACACATACTATTAGCTTTTGGTTTAACCATAGTGTGTGACATCATATTAAGGGAGTTGCTATTAATGGCTTATGCTGTGTTGTTGCCAACTATTTACTATTAGAGGATCACAGCAAATTGTCCGTAAACGCATGGTCACAGCGAATCCATGACACATTTGTGCTACGACACCCCACAGATAATTCGGGCAAATCGCCGGTCATCGCATCGTGTAAACGACCTGCCGACATGATGCAAAATTGGACATACGACAGTCTTTTGAGTACACGTGATGGCGCATCTAGGTTTCATTGTGGGGGGGGGGGGGTAGCTTAATAAGTTTGGCCACATCTCTTCTTGCTAAATATTTCTGTGTGTCCCTTAACCAAGAGAATATATTAGTATAATGTTAAATACCTATAAAATATCCAATTGAATGTATAGTCAAACTTATGGAAAATGATTATTTGAAACTTTAGGCAAACTTATGGAAATTAAAGACACACATCAGTGATTGAAAATGTGTTTTAGAACATTTAGACAAACTTCTAGAACATTTAGACAAACTTCTAGAACATTTAGACACACTTCTAGAACATTTACACAACCTTGTGAAAACTTTTGGAATTATTACATAACGCTATGCACTGCAAAGAAACTTCTGGACAAGGTGAACATACCATATGACTGGATGATGTGAACAGACCATAGGACTGGACGATGTGAACAGACCATAGGACTGGACGATGTGAACAGACCATAGAACTGGACGATGTGAACATACCTTAGAATTGGACGATGTCAACAAACCTTAGGACTGGACGATGTCAACAAACCTTAGGACTGGACGATGTCAACAAACCTTAGGACTGGACGATGTCAACAAACATTAGGACTGGACGATGTCAACATACCATAGGACTGGACGATGTCAACAAACATTAGGACTGGACGATGTCAACAAACCTTAGGACTGGACGATGTCAACAAACCTTAGGACTGGACGATGTCAACAAACCTTAGGACTGGACGATGTCAACAAACCTTAGGACTGGACGATGTCAACAGACCTTAGGACTGGACGATGTCAACAAACCTTAGGACTGGACGATGTGAACATACCTTGGGACTGGACGATGTCAACAAACCTTAGGACTGGACGATGTCAACAGACCTTAGGACTGGACGATGTCAACAAACCTTGGGACTGGACGATGTGAACAGACCTTGGGACTGGACGATGTGAACAGACCTTAGGACTGGACGATGTGAACAGACCTTAGGACTGGACGATGTGAACAGACCTTAGGACTGGACGATGTGAACAGACCTTAGGACTGGACGATGTGAACAGACCTTAGGACTGGACGATGTGAACAGACCTTAGGACTGGACGATGTGAACAGACCTTAGGACTGGACGATGTGAATAGACCTTAGGACTGGACGATGTGAACAGACCTTGGGACTAGACGATGTGAACAGACCTTAGGACTGGACGATGTGAACAGACCTTAGGACTAGACGATGTGAACAGACCTTAGGACTGGACGATGTGAATAGACCTTAGGAAAATGTGTACTAGTATTATAGAAAATACAGAATGTAGAGCATGTGCATTAGACATACACATACCCACCAGGGAATGTCTAAATAGAAACTGATGATAAATAATGGAAATGTGAAATGTGTATATGTGAATGCTGGTATTGTGAGGTTGAAACATGTAACATTTGCTGGGGTTTGTGGTACCTGCTTTTAAGTTTTACTGATGCCGTTTTTTAATGTATTTTGTACTTTGGTTATTCGTCAGCTGCACGGTGGTATCTGTGCATGTTTTAAGTGTATGTCTTGTCCGAATATAATACTTACAATATTTGTGCATAAAAACACATTTCACAATATGGGTTGATTCAATAGATGATACATTTTATTGATGATTGTTTGAACAAGCCAATTTCGGATTGACGTTTCGCTTAATTAATGTGGTGCCCGACGCGGGGAAACTACATGTCGGAATGTCATCTATTTTGAAATAGGTTTTGAACCGAACAAATAGAAATGAAAGAAATCAATTTCACAAATATTTTTCGCTTCAAAATTGGATGTTAATTGGGGTTGTTTTACGTAAACAATTCAAATGACACCAACGCAACGTCAACAAAATCCCAATAACCAACGCCAAACACTGACATAAACACGACGTCAACATGTCTTCCCTTTGGCGTCAATATCCGAAAGAAACATTTTAGTTTAAACAATATTTTATTCAAGAATGGTACATAATATAGGAATAGTTGCAATAGCACAGTTAGGATTGGGAGAAAAAGAAACATTTTGGGAACAATTACATTTGTTTCCACCTGTGGATTATTCCACCCGGGTATTGAGCAACAATTACATTTGTTTCCACATGTGGATTATTCCACCCGGGTATTGAGCAACAATTACATTTGTTTCCACCTGTGGATTATTCCACCCTGGTATTGAGCAACAATTACATTTGTTTCCACATGTGGATTATTCCACCCGGGTATTGAGCAACAATTACATTTGTTTCCACATGTGGATTATTCCACCCGGGTATTGAGCAACAATTACATTTGTTTCCACCTGTGGATTATTCCACCCGGGTATTGAGCAACAATTACATTTGTTTCCACATGTGGATTATTCCACCCGGGTATTGAGCAACAATTACATTTGTTTCCACCTGTGGATTATTCCACCCTGGTATTGAGCAACAATTACATTTGTTTCCACCTGTGGATTATTCCACCCTGGTATTGAGCAACAATTACATTTGTTTCCACATGTGGATTATTCCACCCGGGTATTGAGCAACAATTACATTTGTTTCCACCTGTGGATTATTCCACCCTGGTATTGAGCAACAATTACATTTGTTTCCACCTGTGGATTATATATGAACTTTGATAAATCAGTTAATGTGTTTGTCCATGCTTATCATCCACAAACGCTAGTTACTTTAAATCAAGGGAGAACAATAAGGAGGGAGCGAGGTGGAGAGGAATATATATATATATTGAGAAATACGTGACATCATCCAAGATCCGCCACGGAATTGAAAGTTTATGCGTTATATATAGTCGGCATACTCGCATACATCTTCAATACATATCCTTGCTTGATCGGTGTACCCGTAACACTTTGTGTGATTTACGTTTATTTATCGTCGCTACCGGTTGTCCATAGGAGCGACGCCTCCTGAAGAGATTAGTAATTTTAGATGTTGGAGGATAGTGCAATGATACAGACAGAGATCCATTCCAGAGTCTCCTCTGGTTCTTTTGTGCACGATGTAAAGCACCGACACGAGATCTCGGTTTAAAGTCCCATCTGAAAGACTTTTATTTTATTATGGTCAGACGGGAGATCGAACATGAGATCCCTGGATTACCAGTCCAGCGTGTTAATCACTGGACTACACATCCGTCTGTACCCGTAGTATGTGTGTGTGTTTTACGTTTATTTATCGTTGCTACCGGTTGCCCATATGAGCGACGCCTCCTGAAGAGATTAGTCATTTTAGATTTTGAAGGACAGTGCATGATACAGACAGAGATCCATTCCAGAGTCTCCTCTGGTTCTTTTACGTGCACGGTGTAAAGCACCGACACGAGACCTCTGTTTAATGTCTCATCTTGTTAGGGTCAGACGGGGTATCGAACCCGCGATCCCTGGATTACTAGTCCAGCGTGATACCACTGGACTACATATCCGTCTGTTACCCGTAGTACAGTGTGGAGGGTTCAATTATAAATAAATCGATTGTCTGCTGCAATTCAACATTTCTATGCCGAGTGGTTACGGTCGTTGACTTCAAATCAAGTGCCCCCATCATTGCTGGTTCGAAGCCAAATTGTGGTGTCAAATTATTTCATGTGCGGAAGCTATTCCAAGCAATGGCTTGTGGAAGATCAGTGGTTCTACCCAGGTGCTCTTCTGCGCCTGAAATACTGATCGGTACCTAGGGTCTTCCTCCAACAATACTAACTGGAAATTCGCCATACGACCTAGACCTAAGCTTGTGCGACGTTAAACACCCAACGCATACAAAGATGTCCAAGCCACATAGATACGTCCAAGCTACATAGTTACGTCCAAGCCACATAGTTACGTCCAAGCCACATAGTTACGTCCAAGCCATATAGTTACGTCCAAGCCACATAGTTACGTCCAAGCCATATAGTTACGTCCAAGCCACATAGTTACGTCCAAGCCATATAGTTACGTCCAAGCCACATAGTTACGTCCAAGCCACATAGTTACGTCCAAACCATATAGTTACGTCCAAGCCATACAGTTACGTCCAAGCCATATAGTTACGCCCAAGCCATATAGTTACGCCCAAGCCATATAGTTACGTCCAAGCCATATAGTTACGTCCAAGCCATATATTTACGTCCAAGCCATAATTATAGTTGCGTCCAATCCACATAGTTACGTCCAAGCCATATAGTTACGTCCAAGCCAGATAGTTATGTCCAAGCCATATATTTACGTCCAAGCCATAATTATAATTACGTCCAAGCCACATAGTTACATCCAAGCCACATAGTTACGTCCAAGCCATATAGTTGCGTCCAAGCCACATAGTTACCTCCAAGCCAGATAGTTACGTCCAAGCCATATAATTACGTCCAATCCACATAGTTACGTCCAAGCCACATAGTTACGTCCAAACCACATAGTTACGTCCAAGCCATATTGTTACCTCCAATCCACATAGTTACCTCCAAGCCACATAGTTACGTCCAAGCCACATAGTTACATCCAAGCCACATAGTTACCTCCAAGCCACATAGTTACGTCCAAACCACATAGTTACGTCCAAGCCATATTGTTACCTCCAAGCCACATAGTTACCTCCAAGCCACATAGTTACCTCCAAGCCATATAGTTACCTCCAAGCCACATAGTTACCTCCAAGCCACATAGTTACGTCCAAGCCACATAGTTACCTCCAAGCCACATAGTTACGTCCAAACCACATAGTTACGTCCAAGCCATATTGTTACGTCCAAGCCATATAGTTACGTCCAAGCCACATAGTTATGTCCAAGCCACATGCCACATAGTTACGTCCAAGCCACATAGTTACGTCCAAGCCACATAGTTACGTCCAAGCCACATAGTTACGTCCAAGCCACATAGTTATGTCCACGCCACATGCCACATAGTTACGTCCAAGCCACATAGTTACGTCCAAGCCACATAGTTACGTCCAAGCCACATAGTTACGTCCAAGCCACATAGTTACGTCCAAGCCATATAGTTACGTCCAAGCCACATAGTTACCTCCAAGACACATAGTTACGTCCAAACCACATAGTTACGTCCAAGCCATATTGTTACCTCCAAGCCACATAGTTACGTCCAAGCCATATTGTTACCTCCAAGCCACATAGTTACGTCCAAGCCACATAGTTACCTCCAAGACACATAGTTACGTCCAAACCACATAGTTACGTCCAAGCCATATTGTTACCTCCAAGCCACATAGTTACCTCCAAGCCACATAGTTACGTCCAAGCCATATAGTTACCTCCAAGCCACATAGTTACCTCCAAGCCACATAGTTACGTCCAAGCCACATAGTTACCTCCAAGCCACATAGTTACGTCCAAACCACATAGTTACGTCCAAGCCATATTGTTACGTCCAAGCCATATAGTTACGTCCAAGCCACATAGTTATGTCCAAGCCACATGCCACATAGTTACGTCCAAGCCACATAGTTACGTCCAAGCCACATAGTTATGTCCAAGCCACATGCCACATAGTTACGTCCAAGCCACATAGTTACATCCAAGCCACATAGTTACGTCCAAGCCATATAGTTGCGTCCAAGCCACATAGTTACCTCCAAGCCAGATAGTTACGTCCAAGCCATATAATTACGTCCAATCCACATAGTTACGTCCAAGCCACATAGTTACGTCCAAACCACATAGTTACGTCCAAGCCATATTGTTACCTCCAATCCACATAGTTACCTCCAAGCCACATAGTTACGTCCAAGCCACATAGTTACATCCAAGCCACATAGTTACCTCCAAGCCACATAGTTACGTCCAAACCACATAGTTACGTCCAAGCCATATTGTTACCTCCAAGCCACATAGTTACCTCCAAGCCACATAGTTACCTCCAAGCCATATAGTTACCTCCAAGCCACATAGTTACCTCCAAGCCACATAGTTACGTCCAAGCCACATAGTTACCTCCAAGCCACATAGTTACCTCCAAGCCACATAGTTACGTCCAAGCCACATAGTTACCTCCAAGCCACATAGTTACGTCCAAACCACATAGTTACGTCCAAGCCATATTGTTACGTCCAAGCCATATAGTTACGTCCAAGCCACATAGTTATGTCCAAGCCACATGCCACATAGTTACGTCCAAGCCACATAGTTACGTCCAAGCCACATAGTTACGTCCAAGCCACATAGTTACGTCCAAGCCACATAGTTATGTCCACGCCACATGCCACATAGTTACGTCCAAGCCACATAGTTACGTCCAAGCCACATAGTTACGTCCAAGCCACATAGTTACGTCCAAGCCATATAGTTACGTCCAAGCCACATAGTTACCTCCAAGACACATAGTTACGTCCAAACCACATAGTTACGTCCAAGCCATATTGTTACCTCCAAGCCACATAGTTACGTCCAAGCCATATTGTTACCTCCAAGCCACATAGTTACGTCCAAGCCACATAGTTACCTCCAAGACACATAGTTACGTCCAAACCACATAGTTACGTCCAAGCCATATTGTTACCTCCAAGCCACATAGTTACCTCCAAGCCACATAGTTACGTCCAAGCCATATAGTTACCTCCAAGCCACATAGTTACCTCCAAGCCACATAGTTACGTCCAAGCCACATAGTTACCTCCAAGCCACATAGTTACGTCCAAACCACATAGTTACGTCCAAGCCATATTGTTGCGTCCAAGCCATATAGTTACGTCCAAGCCACATAGTTATGTCCAAGCCACATGCCACATAGTTACGTCCAAGCCACATAGTTACGTCCAAGCCACATAGTTATGTCCAAGCCACATGCCACATAGTTACGTCCAAGCCACATAGTTACGTCCAAGCCACATAGTTATGTCCAAGCCATATAGTTACGTCCAAGCCACATAGTTACGTCCAAGCCAAACAGTATTTTTAGTTCCTTAATTTAGCATGGCCATAAAACATGTTTTACCCAGAAGTCCGTGCCTGACATTATACCAAGAAGTTCGTTCTGCATGGCAAGCACAGACACATAAGTCCGTCCTGCCTGTCATGCGCTTAACCTCAGACCCAAAAGTCTGTCCTGCCTCTCAAGCGATTGACCTCATACCCACATGTCCGCACTGCCTGTCAAGCACTTAACTTCAGACCCAGAAGTCCGTCACGCATGACAAGCGATTGGGCTTACACGGGCGTATGCCAAGCTTCCTAATGCTCGGTCTTGAATAAAGTCTCTCTCTCTATATATATATGCAATTATTGAAATTGAAAACAGTTTCCATTGTCTTAGTACAACTTAGTCAACCACAATTTACAAGTGATTGGTGCTTATGTAAATATGTGTTCATAAAAGCAGATTTACAAAACAAATTTCACAACAAACAGTCAAACTAAATTACTACTGACTAATATATGTACGTGTATATACAACACGGTAATCACAATATACTACTGACTAATATATGTACGTGTATATACAACACGGTAATCACAATATACTACTGACTAATATATGTACGTGTATATACAACACGGTGCTCACAATATACTACTGCTGACTAATATATGTACGTGTATATACAACACGGTGCTCACAATATACTACTGCTGACTAATATATGTACGTGTATATACAACACGGTGCTCACAATATACTACTGACTAATATATGTACGTGTATATACAACATGGTGCTCACAATATACTGCTGACTAATATATGTACGTGTATATACAACACGGTGCTCACAATATACTACTGACTAATATATGTACGTGTATATACAACACGGTGCTCACAATATACTACTGCTGACTAATATATGTACGTGTATATACAACACGGTGGTCACACTATACTACTGACTAATATATGTACGTGTATATACAACATGGTGATCACAATATACTACTGACTAATATATGTACGTGTATATACAACACGGTGCTCACAATATACTACTGCTGACTAATATATGTACGTGTATATACAACACGGTGGTCACAATATACTACTGACTAATATATGTACGTGTATATACAACACGGTGGTCACACTATACTACTGCTGACTAATATATGTACGTGTATATACAACACGGTGGTCACAATATACTACTGACTAATATATGTACGTGTATATACAACACGGTGCTCACAATATACTACTGCTGACTAATATATGTACGTGTATATACAACACGGTGCTCACAATATACTACTGACTAATATATGTACGTGTATATACAACATGGTGATCACAATATACTACTGACTAATATATGTACGTGTATATACAACACGGTAATCACAAATTACTACTGACTAATATATGTACGTGTATATACAACACGGTAATCACAATGTCTAATCGGTCGCTACATGGACTATCCATCAATGTGTAGCACATTGCAAATACTTGTATATTGGGACTTTAAATAAAGAATACTAAATACAAGACAAGACAGTGTATGGTGACTTCAGCGATACCCGAAAGTAATACTGTAGTCTGCTACTTACTACGTCACTAACTATTGCTCGTACACAGGGTTGCATATGGGGATACAGCTAGTACATAGGGTTGCATATGGGGATACAGGTAGTACATAGGGTTGCATATGGGGATACAGGGTGTGTTTGTAGATGCCTATATAAATCAATGTTCAACAACATTTTTATTTAGGTATATGTGAGCATTGTATTGGGAAGAACATGTGGTCGGACATACAGGACACGCATTCCAGATGTAAACCGCTCAGAAAGTAAGTATAATATACCAGTACAAAGCGGAGACCACACCTCTCTCATTATCCGTATGGTTGTGATAGTTGAATGACTATGCTCGTGAGTAGCGGATGGTTAACTGTAAAATAAATCTGTAAATTTGGTTAGCATGTGATATTTAGTCGATTGCGCAAGTCACGGTTCAGCGGATGTTTAACTGGAAACGTTTAACCGGAAACTATGTATCTGTAAATTTGGTTAGCCTGTGATATTTGGCCTACTATGCATGTCACCAGATCAGCTTATAGACGAGCTTAAAGTTTTGAGATTAGAGAGAGATCAGTGCAGTGATAATGACTATGACTCGGAATCCGGTACAGCCCTCCACAACATCGGTGCATAATCCGGTACCGCCTGCCACACCATCGGTGCATAATCCGGTACCGCAAGCCACACCATCGGTGCATAATCTGGTACCACTCGTCACACCATTGGTGCAATATCCGGCATCTCCTGCCACACCATCGGAGCATAATCCTGTATCGTCCGTCACACCATCGCTGCATAATTCGGTACCGCCCGCCACACCATCGTTGCATAATCCAGTACCGCCTGCCACACCATCGGTGCATAATCCGGTACCGCCTGCCACACCATCGGTGCATCATCCGGTATCGTCCATCACACCATCGCTGCATAATCCTGTACCGTCTGCCACACCATCGGTGCATAATCCGGTATCGCCCGTCATACCATCGCTGCATAATCCGGTTCCGTCCGTCACACGATCAGTGCATAATCCGGTACCACCCGCCACACCATCGCTGCATAATCCGGTAACGTCCGCCACACCATCGCTGCATAATCCGCTCTCGCCCGCCATACCATCGGTGCATAATCCGGTACCACCCGCCACACCATCGTTGCATAATCCGATACCACTCGCCACACCATCGGTGCATAATCCGGTATCGTCCGCCACACCATCGGTGCATAATCCGGTACCACCCGCCACACCATCGCTGCATAATCCGGTACCGTCCGCCACACCATCGCTGCATAATCCGCTATCGCCCGCCATACCATCGGTGCATAATCCGATACCACCCGCCACACCATAGTACATAGTGCATAATCCGGTACCGCCTGCCACAACAATAACAACAGAGTAAACCAAGAGTTAACCTCCATAAAGAGTAATAACTGAGCAATGCGCCAATACGTGTTTATTGTATACTATTATAATATTTTCCTTTGTATATTCAACAGTTGTGAGAAGGAGAGTCGGTGTACAGTAGTCAAGAGTAACGGGACATTCGACAACAAATGCGGACCAGTAGTACATGGTACGTATATAGTGCATAGTACATAGTGCGGACCAGTAGTACATGGCATGTACATAGTACATAGTGCAGTCCAGTAGTACATGGCACATACATAGTGCGGACCAGTAGTACATGGTACGTACATAGTGCAGTCCAGTAGTACATGGCATGTACATAGTGCAGTCCAGTAGTACATGTCACGTACATAGTACATAGTGCAGTCCAGTAGTACATGGCACGTACATAGTACATAGTGCAGTCCAGTAGTACATGGTACGTACATAGTGCAGTCCAGTAGTACATGGCACGTACATAGTGCAGTCCAGTAGTACATGGCACATACATAGTGCAGTCCAGTAGTACATGGCACGTACATAGTGCAGTCCAGTAGTACATGGCACGTACATAGTGCAGTCCAGTAGTACATGGCACGTACATAGTGCAGTCCAGTAGTACATGGCACGTACATAGTGCAGTCCAGTAGTACATGGCATGTACATAGTACATAGTGCAGTCCAGTAGTACATGACACGTACATAGTGCAGTCCAGTAGTACATGTCACGTACATAGTACATAGTGCAGTCCAGTAGTACATGGCACGTACATAGTACATAGTGCAGTCCAGTAGTATATGGTACGTACATAGTGCAGTCCAGTAGTACATGGCATGTACATAGTGCGGTCCAGTAGTACATGGCACGTACATAGTGCAGTTCAGTAGTACATGGTACGTACATAGTGCAGTCCAGTAGTACATGGTACGTACATAGTGCAGTCCAGTAGTACATGGCACGTACATAGTGCGGTCCAGTAGTACATGGCACGTACATAGTGCAGTCCAGTAGTACATGGCACATACATAGTACATAGTGCGGTCCAGTAGTATATGGCACGTACATAGTACATAGTGCGGTCCAGTAGTATATGGCACGTACATAGTACATAGTGTGGACCAGTAGTACATGGCACGTACATAGTGTAGTCCAGTAGTACATGGCACGTACATAGTACAGTCCCGTAGTACATGGTACGTACATAGTGTGGTCCAGTAGTACATGGCACGTACATACTGCAGTCCAGTAGTACATGGCATGACATAGTGCGGTCCAGTAGTACATGGTAAGTACATAGTGCGGTCCAGTAGTACATGGTAAGTACATAGTGCGGTCCAGTAGTACATGGCATGTACATAGTGCGGTCCAGTAGTACATGGCATGTACATAGTGCAGTTCAGTAGTACATGACACGTACATAGTGCGGACCAGTAGTCATGGCACGTATATAGTGTGGACCAGTAGTACATGGCATGTACATAGTGCAGTTCAGTAGTACATGGTACGTACATAGTGCAGTCCAGTAGTACATGACACGTACATAGTGCGGTCCAGTAGTACATGGCATGTACATAGTGCAGTCCAGTAGTACATGGCATGTACATAGTACATAGTGCAATCCAGTAGTACATGGCACGTACATAGTACATAATGCAGTCCAGTAGTACATGGTACGTACATAGTACATAGTGTGGTCCAGCAGTACATGGCACGTACATAGTATATAGTGTGGACCAGTAGTACAGGGCATGTACATAGTACATAGTGCGGACCAGTAGTGCATGGCACGTACATAGTATATAGTGGGGACCAGTAGTACATGGCACGTACATAGTGCAGTCCAGTAGTACATGGCACGTACATAGTGCAGTCCAGTAGTACATGGCACGTACATAGTGCAGTCCAGTAGTACATAGTGCAGTCCAGTAGTACATGGCATGTACATAGTACATAGTGCAGTCCAGTAGTACATGACACGTACATAGTACATAGTGCAGTCCAGTAGTACATGGCACGTACATAGTACATAGTGCAGTCCAGTAGTACATGGTACGTATATAGTGCAGTCCAGTAGTACATGGCATGTACATAGTGCGGTCCAGTAGTACATGGCACGTACATAGTGCAGTTCAGTAGTACATGGTACGTACATAGTGCAGTCCAGTAGTACATGGCATGTACATAGTGTGGACCAGTAGTACATGGCACGTACATAGTGCAGTCCAGTAGTACATGGCACGTACATAGTGCAGTCCCGTAGTACATGGTACGTACATAGTGCGGTCCAGTAGTACATGGTACGTACATAGTGCAGTTCAGTAGTACATGGTAAGTACATAGTGCGGTCCAGTAGTACATGGCATGTACATAGTGCAGTTCAGTAGTACATGACACGTACATAGTGCAGACCAGTAGTCATGGCACGTATATAGTGTGGACAAGTAGTCATGGCACGTATATAGTGTGGACCAGTAGTACATGGCATGTACATAGTGCAGTTCAGTAGTACATGGTACGTACATAGTGCAGTCCAGTAGTACATGGCACGTACATAGTGCGGTCCAGTAGTACATGGTACGTACATATTGCAGTCAAGTAGTACATGGCACGTTCATAGTGCATAGTGCAGTCCAGTAGTACATGGCATGTACATAGTGCAGTCCAGTAGTACATGGCATGTACATAGTGCAGTCCAGTAGTACATGGTACGTACATAGTGCGGTCCAGTAGTACATGGTACGTACATAGTGCAGTCCAGTAGTACATGGCATGTACATAGTGCGGTCCAGTAGTATATGGCACGTACATAGTACATAGTGCGGACCAGTAGTACATGATACGTACATAGTACATAGTGCAGTCCAGTAGTACATGGCATGTACATAGTACATAGTGTGGACCAGTAGTACATGGCACGTACATAGTACATAGTGTGGACCAGTAGTACATGGCACGTACATATTACATAGTGCGGACCAGTATGGCATGGCACGTACATAGTGAGGACCAGTAGTACATGGCACGTACATAGTACATAGTGCAGTCCAGTAGTACATGGTACGTACATAGTACATAGTGCAGTCCAGTAGTACATGGCATGTACATAGTACATAGTGCAGTCCAGTAGTACATGGCACGTACATAGTGCAGTCCAGTAGTACATGGCATGTACATAGTACATAGTGCAGTCCAGTAGTACATGGCACGTACATAGTACATAGTGCAGTCCAGTAGTACATGGTACGTACATAGTACATAGTGCGGTCCAGCAGTACATGGCACGTACATAGTATATAGTGTGGACCAGTAGTACAGGGCATGTACATAGTGTGGACCAGTAGTACATGGCACGTACATAGTACATAGTGTGGGCCAGTAATACATGGCACATACATAGTACATAGTGCAGTCCAGTAGTACATGGCACGTACGTAGTGCATAGTGCAGTCCAGTAGTACATGGCACGTACATAGTGCATAGTGCAGTCCAGTAGTACATGGCACGTACATAGTACATAGTGCGAACCAGTAGTACATGGCACGTACATAGTACATAGTGTGGACCAGTAGTACATGGCACGTACATAGTGCATAGTGTGGACCAGTAGTACATGGCACGTACATAGTACATAGTGCGGACCAGTATTGCATGGTACGTACATAGTACATAGTGTGGACCAGTAATACATGGCACGTACATAGTGCAGTCCAGTAGTACATGGCACGTACATAATGCATAGTGCAGTCCAGTAGTACATGGCACGTACATAGTACATAATGCGGACCAGTAGTGCATGGCACGTACATAGTACATACTGCGGACCAGTAGTGCATGGCACGTACATAGTATGGACCAGTAGTGCATGGCACATACATAGCATGGACCAGAAGTGCATGGCACGTACATAGTATGGACCAGTAGTGCATGGCACGTACATAGTATGGACCAGTAGTGCATGGCACGTACATAGTGCGGTCCAGTAGTACATGGTACATCATTGTACATAGTGTGGTCCAGTAGTACATGGTACGTACATAGTACTGTCCAGTAGTACATGGTACGTCATTGTACATTGTGTGGACCAGTAGTACATGGCACGTACATAGTGCGGTCCAGTAGTACATGGTACGTCATTGTACATTGTGTGGACCAGTAGTACATGGCACGTACATAGTACGGACCAGTAGTACATGACACGTACATAGTACATAGTGCGGACCAGTAGTACATGACACGTACATAGTACATAGTGCGGACCAGTAGTACATGACACGTATATAGTACATAGTGCGGACCAGTAGTACATGACACGTACATAGTACATAGTGCAGTCCAGTAGTACATGGCATGTACATAGTACATAGTGCGGACCAGTAGTACATGACACGTACATAGTACATAGTGCGGACCAGTATTGCATGGTATGTACATAGTACACACCAGTAGTACATGGCACGTACATAGTACATAGTGCGGACCAGTAGTACATTGCATGTACATAGTACATAGTGTGGTCCAGTAGTACATGGCACGTACATAGTACATAGTGTGGTCCAGTAGTACATGGCATGTACATAGTACGGACCAGTAGTACATTGCATGTACATAGTACATAGTGTGGTCCAGTAGTACATGGCACGTACATAGTGCATAGTGTGGTCCAGTAGTGCATGGCACGTACATAGTGTGGACCAGAAATGCATGGCACGTACATAGTGTGGTCCAGTAGTACATGGCACGTACATAGTGCATAGTGTGGTCCAGTAGTACATGGCACGTACATAGTGTGGTCCAGTAGTACATGGCACGTACATAGTGCAGTCCAGTAGTACATGGCACGTACATAGTACATAGTGTGGACCAGAAGTGCATGGCACGTACATAGTATGGACCAGTAGTGCATGGTACGTACCTAGTACGGACCAGTAGTGCATGGCACGTACATAGTACGAACCAGTAGTGCATGGCAGGTACAAAGTGCGGTCCAGTAGTACATGGTACGTACATAGTGCAGACCAGTAGTACATGGTACGTCATTGTACATAGTGTGGTCCAGTAGTACATGGTACGTACATAGTGCGGACCAGTAGTACATCATACGTATATAGTGAGGACCAGTAGTACATCATATGTACATACTGAGGACCAGTAGTATATGGCACGTACATATTACATAGTGCGGACCAGTAGTGCATGGCACGTACATAGTGCGGACCAGTAGTACATGGCACGTACATAGTACATAGTGTGGTCTAGTAGTACATGGTACGTACATAGTACATACATAGTACATAGTGAGGACCAGTATTTCATGCCACGTACATGGTACATAGTGTGGACAAGTAGTACATGTCACATACATAGTACATAGTGTGGTCCAGTAGTACATGGCACGTACGTAGTACATAGTGTGGACAAGTAGTACATGTCACATACATAGTACATAGTGTGGTCCAGTAGTACATGGCACGTACATGGTGCATAGTGCGGACCAGTAGTGCATGACACGTATATAGTACATAGTGTGGTCCAGTAGTACATGGCACGTACATGGTGCATAGTGCGGACCAGTAGTGCATTGCACGTATATAGTACATAGTGTGGACAAGTAGTGCATGGCACATACATAGTACGAACCAGTAGTGCATGGCACGTACATAGTGCGGACCAGTAGTGCATGGCACGTATATAGTACATAGTGTGGACCAGTAGTACATGTCACATACATAGTACATAGTGTGGTCCAGAAGTACATGACCCGTATATAGTACATAGTGCGGTCCAGTAGTACATGACCTGTATATAGTACATAGTGCGGACCAGTAGTACATGACCCGTATATAGTACATAGTGCGGTCCAGTAGTACATGACCCGTATATAGTACATAGTGTGGACCAGTAGTGCATGGCACGTATATAGTACATAGTGCGGACCAGTAGTACATGGCACGTACATAGTATATAGTGTGGACCAGTAGAACATGGTACGTACCTAGTACATAATGCGGACCAGTAGTGCATGGCACGTACATAGTATATAGTGCGGCCAGTAGTGCATGGCACGTACATAGTACATAGTGTGGACCAGTAGTACATGGTACGTACATAGTATATAGTGTGGACCAGTAGTACATGGCACGTACATAGTATATAGTGCGGACCAGTAGAACATGGTACGTACCTAGTACGGACCAGTAGTGCATGGCACGTACATAGTACGAACCAGTAGTGCATGGCACGTACATAGTATATAGTGCGGACCAGTAGTACATGGCACGTACATAGTATATAGTGTGGACCAGTAGAACATGGTACGTACCTAGTACATAATGCGGACCAGTAGTGCATGGCACGTACATAGTATATAGTGCGGCCAGTAGTGCATGGCACGTACATAGTACATAGTGTGGACCAGTAGTACATGGTACGTACATAGTATATAGTGTGGACCAGTAGTACATGGCACGTACATAGTATATAGTGCGGACCAGTAGAACATGGTACGTACCTAGTACGGACCAGTAGTGCATGGCACGTACATAGTACGAACCAGTAGTGCATGGCACGTACATAGTATATAGTGCGGACCAGTAGTACATGGCACGTACATAGTATATAGTGTGGACCAGTAGAACATGGTACGTACCTAGTACATAATGCGGACCAGTAGTGCATGGCACGTACATAGTATATAGTGCGGCCAGTAGTGCATGGCACGTACATAGTGCGGTCCAGTAGTACATGGTACGTCATTGTACATAGTGTGGTTCAGTAGTACATGGCACGTACATTGTGTGGTCCAGTAGTACATGACACGTACATAGTGCATACCAGTAGTACATGACACGTACATAGTGCATACCAGTAGTACATGACACGTACATAGTGCATACCAGTAGTACATGACACGTACATAGTGCATACGAGTAGTACATGACACGTACATAGTGCGGTCCAGTAGTACATGACACGTACATAGTGCATACCAGTAGTACATGACACGTACATAGTGCATACCAGTAGTACATGACACGTACATAGTGCATACCAGTAGTACATGACACGTACATAGTGCATACCAGTAGTACATGACACGTACATAGTGCATACCAGTAGTACATGACACGTACATAGTGCATACCAGTAGTACATGACACGTACATAGTGCATACCAGTAGTACATGACACGTACATAGTGCGGACCAGTAGTACATGACACGTACATAGTACGGACCAGTAGTACATGACACGTACATAGTACGGACCAGTAGTACATGACACGTACATAGTGCGGACCAGTAGTACATGACACGTACATATATGAATACCGTCTCCAGGGTATTGTTATGTTTAATATATCACTGTACCAGTGTCACCGTGGTCGTCTGCTACCGTCCAGAATCCCCATGTTTCCTGGATCGAATGGAAAGTGGCACACATTCAATGTATGAATATTTAGTCAGATTCCTTATCCAAAGAGCCCTATGTTGCCAACCATGAATGTATGTCCCCCCCCCCCTCCATGCTGTTTTGGCCACAGTATAGAAGCCTGTTTGTATACATCCATAAATCATTTGAATTTGTGTTGTAGATAATTATAACAGATAGTAAACATTTTCTTGAGAACATCTCCCATGCAACACAATGACATACAAGAGCAAAACGTATTAAAGTAATGAGTTTGTGTCATTTTGTCGAGAATCGATTGTATCCTTTAATGCCTGCTGGATTAATCACCCAGCTGCCACGCTGTTCTAGTAAATTAGGCACCTGCTGACTTTGATGGAAATCTTGTTCTATAGTTTCAATCAGACGTGAATAATTATTTTGAGAACATTTTTGCCTTGTATTGTGTCTGTTGCTGCCCACTAATATTTACTGTTCCGATTATTCGAATTCTGAAGGATTTTGTCCAGACTGTGTAACTTAGAATGTTATGTTGCCTTACTGGTATAGGCTGTAATATTACAATACATCTGTATCATCAAGCAGCGTGTAAATGGAGCACAAGTACTTAATATTTTCATTACGTTTCCTTCGATGAATGTATGTGCCCTGATTGTATACAATTTCATATGAGTTTTCAACTAATCATATGTGCATTCGATGTTACGGGCATGTGCATTCAATGTTAATGTTACGGGCATGTGCATTCGATGTTACGGGCATGTGCATTCGATGTTACGGGCATGTGCATTCGATGTTACGGGCATGTGCATTCGATGTTACGGGCATGTGCATTCGCAGTGTTAGGCAGCGTTCGTCGCTAGAAAAGGCGTGTCTGAGAGCTTACGCTGTTCCAAGGATGATCTAATTACCAGATCCCCGCCACACGATACGTCGCAAACGTGGACTAAATACCTTTTAATTGGAATGTGTGATATTTGTCTTTGTCTCATAGTAAAGAATAATTAATGTAGATATAAGTAATGAATCGCGAGTTAATAGTTTCCATTGGGGTATGAATTACATTGGTTGTGTTTAAAGTTACTGTTGGTGCCTTAGACCTACATGCACTATAAACACACTCAATGTAGTTCATACCTCAATGGAAAGTATTAACTCACTTAACTTGATATTCATTGCTTAAATAGAGGTGAAATATGCAATTGAATGGCAATTAAGGAATCTGTAATTAAAATCGTTATGCCATTGACGAATGAACGCTTGAACGTGCAATTTGCAGGGGACGGGCAACACGCTATTCAGTGTAAGGTATTCAGATTTGTTCATACTGTGCGGCGTCTGGTTCGAAACCTTGCATATGCAATTAGCAGGGACAAGTTACGTGCATAATGGAGCATTGACGTTTATCTGTTAATTTCGTATTCAAGAATAAGCAACAAGCTTTTTGCTTTAACTGACCAAACACAGATCGACCACTGATCACACACTGACCAATTATTAAATTTTGTGTTCAAGAATCGTCAGTGTAGTTATGTTGTATATATTTTAGATGTGTCGAAATGTGATATTATACAGTACTCGACTCCCGTTCCCGACACTACCTCGCAGGCAGGACTAATCATAGGGGCTGTATTTGGCTGTTTGGGTGTCTGTCTGTTGTTGCTCTTGATCTTAGTCTGCGTTCTCCGACGCCGACGGGAGATACGGAAGCTTCAATTCCGAACTGAACAATTGGAGGAAATGCTTCCAGAGATTGTGAAAAGATCTAAAACAGAAGAAAAATATTGCAACAAAGGTATGAATGTGTTCATGTACATTTGTTGTCATGGTGACTCATTATTATTTAAAACATGTATAAATCGAAATTATATAATTTTTCCGTACTTTTATCACATGCTTTTAACCCTGCATTCTACATTTTGTAATCTTTTGATTGTTATTGTTATGTGTGTGTTATGTTACATGTTTATGTTTTGAACGTGTAATTTGTATATGATAGGGTGCTCAATAAGAATGGTATAATAATAATTAGTCATATCTGTGTTTTTGTTTTATGGAGTTTGCCTATGTGAATGCAAACACGTATTTGTAATATATCTCTGTATATAATGGGAAATAAGTGTATTCAAAAACAGTACACATGGGCAGAGAGGTAAACTGTTAATTGTTGTCATAGAAACCTATCAATTAAATAGTCCTGCCTTTTATTTATAATTCTTGTTTAATTTCTTAGTACTTGACGCCCTTCAGAAGGAAGTAGAAGACCGGATCAACAACCAAATTTGGGACTTACCCAGGGAACTCTTCCGCAATCATATAGAGCCGGCTAGATATGAGGTACTCGTTGAAAAATATAGAGGTAAGTTCAATGAACACTATGCTCTATATATATGTATGTTTGATACATTCATTTATCATAGTTCCCTTGGTTAATCAGGGTGACGCCTCCATAATTGTATTAGTCCTTTTTGAGAATAGTATGCAAGATGCAGGAGCACTCCATACGTATCCCTGGTTCTTTTACATGCTCGGTGTATAGCACCGATATATCATACATTTGTTTGTATGAAGTGTAGCTCTTTGTATTCTGTGATTTGATTTGTTGTTTTTAGTCTTAGATCTCGGTATGCTATTTTACACCATCTGTATTATCTTTGCAGATCAACAGCATAAGTTTGCCATCAACGGTTATATGCAGGACTGGCGCGGCTGGAAGGGGAACACGGGGGACGCTGTAGAAGAGCTTATCTGCTGTCTACGACATGAAAATGTCAAACGTATGGATATAGTGCTGGAAGTTGTTAACAAGATGAGAGATGGTAAGTTAAACTAATGTGTGTCAACCGTAACAAGATGAGAGATGGTAAGTTAAACTAATGTGTGTCAACCGTAACAAGATGAGAGATGGTAAGTTAAACTAATGTGTGTCAACCCTAACAAGATGAGAGATGGTAAGTTAAACTAATGTGTGTCAACCGTAACAAGATGAGAGATGGTAAGTTAAACTAATGTGTGTCAACCCTAACAAGATGAGAGATGGTAAGTTAAACTAATGTGTGTCAAACCTAACAATCTCGTAACTCATTGCTGGCTGGTAACTTAATATCATACAAGAGATATTTCTACAGTCCAAACACATGTGCTATCCATTATCATGGGCTCTATAAAAGGACAAAGCTGCAACGACACACATCATACACACACAAACTGACCAAACGACAGCCCAACAGACTCTATCCAGTCTCAAACGGAAAATGGAAATGTTGTCAATGGAACAGGATAATCAGAAATCATTGACAGCTAAAACATAAACACATGATTACAAGTTAATGAAACCCTACAGAATGCATGCCTTCCCAGTATTGTCACAATGTTGCTAATAGAGAATTGTGTATAATTGCAGATTTCCCGCAAGTAGATGAATCATACGACAATTCTAACAGACGATCTAAACATGATTCTGCTAAGACATTCTGTGCTAATCTGTTCCCATGTGCTTGCCGCGAGGACAAACAAGATAATTATGAATGCAAGGAAACTTCCAGCAAGCTTCTACCCGATATTGCAATGAATGAAAAAGACAATGGTCACATGTCGTCGCCTGGTGAGTCACCTGGGCCACGTGATCCTCCAAAGGATGGTGGTTCCCTCACACCTGAAGAAGCTGGCGCCATCTATCGTGATGCACCAACTCCTAGTGCTCCAGTTTTGGATGGAAATGACCTTTACCCTGAGATTGAGGTGAAGGGACATCATTTTTATGACCGATCGGACTCCCTACCGGTTCAAGCCAGCAGTTAGGTGCTTAATACATATCGTTACTGCCTAAGATTGTGATTGTAAACATATAGAGGTCACATGTTATAATGACACTAAAAGATTGATTATATCTGGGAAATATAGCGTTGGCTCCAATAGGTATCAACAACACCGCTTCACAGGAAGTCCAATTTGAGTAATCGCATTATTAATACGCCTAGTAAATGGTGAATATTGATATTGTTTTGGAAGGAAGGGTATGACATAGTTATGACCAATAAGACTGTCTATAATTATGTCATAATGATATAAATATCCCAGGTATTGAACTACGTGCCCCACCCATGAGGTGGTAAGGTGTACATTGAAACGAGTGTACTATTTGAAACATTGAACAGTTATAATGGCAGTGGGTTGCAACACCTTGCCAGAGATTGTACAAGACATATCTAGACCTGGAATGTATATAACGCACAGGCAACATGCAGGCTATCCATGTACCACGATGACAAATGTGACGATTCATACTAGACAGACATGAGTTGCAGTAAAAACGCCTGTTTAGACTGTAAGAATGTGCGTTTTAGTCTCAAAGACAACGCATGTGCAGTGATTGAAACGGAAGTTGTTACTGACGCCATTAATATTGTCGGAAATAAAATGTTATTCATTCATGTATGTTTGTACATAGACGTAGTAAGATGGTTTATATATGGATATGGTTTATATATCATCATTACTGTACTATATTATATCATATATATGGAGGTGAGTGTCAATAGCATGCAGTATTCAGTAACAAGTTGTGCACATGTTTGGGAAACAACAACTTGACCTATATGCTACATCAATTAAGATTAAAGGAAGATAGCAACTAAGCAACTTTACAATAATTTATTAGGAATGCAGTTTTCTATTGTTGCAATGAGAGACATCGGTCAGTTACTGCTCCTGATACTCTCTGAAACTAGATAGGTCCTACTAAGTGTTTTACTCTCTGAAACTAGATAGGTCCTACTAAGTGTTTTACTCTCTGAAACTAGATAGGTCCTACTAAGTGTTTTACTCTCTGAAACTAGATAGGTCCTACTAAGTGTTTTACTCTCGGAAACTAGATAGGTCCTACTAAGTGTTTTACTCTCTGAAACTAGATAGGTCCTACTAAGTGTTTTACTCTCGGAAACTAGATAGGTCCTACTAAGTGTTTTACTCTCGGAAACTAGATAGGTCCTACTAAGTGTTTTACTCTCTGAAACTAGATAGGTCCTACTAAGTGTTTTACTCTCTGAAACTAGATAGGTCCTACTAAGTGTTTTACTCTCTGAAACTAGATAGGTCCTACTAAGTGTTTTACTCTCTGAAACTAGATAGGTCCTACTAAGTGTTTTACTCTCGTTGGTTCCTTTGCACAACATGCTAGCAATTTTATTCCACTATCGCTTCTTAAGAGTTTTAAATTACTATATCTCGACAGATCTCATACAGTATATGCAATAGGTACTTATTTCTAATAGAATGTTTTCAGCTAATTAACACAATTTTGATATAATCACATTTATCATACCACAACATCTTGTTTGGGAATAACAGTAAAAACAAAGGATTCTAACTAAAATGACCTATTCACATTTTGGAATAAATCAGACTTTATCTGCCAAGGGAGGTAAGAGAAAATTAGCGATGTCTCTCATTGCTTTAGAATTTTATTACATTTAAATGTATTGGCAATAGTTAATGTAGCTTTGTTGAGAATACGAATGTCTTGATAAATTCTGTATAGATTTTGTAAGCTTTTATGTAGTATATCGTAAAATTCATGGAACAATGTTGATGTTTGACTACGTCGTTTTTTTAGCCTAACACTAGTATCAAACCATTGTATTTATATTTATAAAGAGAACGTACTTTATCCAGGCTTCCTTTGAGAGTTGTGTACTAAGTATCTCCCTTTATATCAGTTGACACAATTTTCCAATGAGTAATGCAAAAAGTATTGCAATATGAAACTAGTCTTTGATTCACACAAAACAACAAAGTGTTGTGATGCAAATATTTATCTGGTTTTTAAATTTATTATATCTAGATCTAGACTTATCTGGATTTTAAATTTATTATATCTAGATCTAGACTTATCTGGATTTTAAATTTATTATATCTAGATCTAGACTTATCTGGATTTTAAATTTATTATATCTAGATCTAGACATGTTTTCGTTGGAAGGCTTAACAAGTACTAATTAAGCAATGTGTGTGACTCAAGGAAACTACATGCGTGCACTGACCGATTATTTAACCCGGGACCCTTTGATTACAAATCCGGCACTTTACCACTGGAGCATGGAAGCCACACTAGTATGGAGTTATGAATAAATGTGACTGTTTGTGTCATTTATGTACACCGAGACGATATTGTAATATTTCCGAGACGATAATGTAATATTTTCGCTACAATATATTATGTTTTATTAATTGTATTTTTTAGTTGGCTCTGTTTTGCATTTTGTTTTTTTCACATGTTAACAAGTCATTCCATTTTCCAGGGACAGTCTGATTCAAGGGTTTAGTCGCTGATAAGCCATCTGGCTAACATTTACCATGTAACTGTTATAATTATGTAGTGTTCTATTGCATGATTGTGTGCACATATGCTGACGTATCTCATGCGATTTAAAATAATTTTCACGAAAACACAATTTATGTAAAAAAATAATATCGGAGTTGGGATATTTCAGATTCCGAACACGGCGTCGGCAATGTTTGTATATCTTAACACCCGAATATCGTATCGAATATAATACACGTTTACACTAATATCATAATTTATTTAACAAGTTGTATCGTCAACATCCCTGATATCGGTCCTCGTCTGTTTTCCGCCTTTGTTTATTCACGTGATTTTTGTTTACTTCCGGTACGCGAATGACGTCATTGCTCTAAAAACAGATGCTTTGGTACTTATGACGTTCACATATTACTTATCAAAGACCAAACTGCGCGTAAAGCAGATACATTTTCACATTTTATTTGAAAGTATGCAAATGTTGATGTTTTCATTAATCTCATTTATGTGTAGCCTAAAAATCCCTTAAACAAAGGTAAATATAAAGAAATATGTGTTTTTTTGTAAAATGAGAAATTGCATCGTCTGCTCAGGAAGGTCACATGATAGTTATGCGACAATGTCATAATGCGCATTGTACAGGTCAATTCAAATATAGTGTTCCTCTTACAGCGTTTTAACATTATTTCTCCAAAAATACTATTGTCCAGGATATTTACTATTTATGCTAATTCAGTTTCATACTGTTTCTTCAAATTCAACCTGGCAGAGGTCTATTCACCAAGTGCACTGACAAATGCATATCAGGCTGTTGGAGACATGGGTTTACCAGTAAAATCGGCAGCAAGACAGTATGTTGTGCCACTCTCACTCCATGTCACAACTTACTTCATATTGAAGAGTAATTATAATTTGTTGGTTGTTAAATTCCTCGTTTCGAGTAACAATTATTACTCATTTCATTTCATTTATTGGCAAATGGCAAAACATTGCCTTTGGCCATTTACAATATAAGTAATAAATAAGGCCAAGACTAATATACATTACAAAATGACATATAAATACATATATCAACAGAATTTCAGCATTCATAATTATGACATATAAACCTTCAATCAATTAGAAGCAGATATATCATCCATGGTTTGTTTGTTTACTTATCTTCATAGATTCATGTATATATTTAGCAGTTTTGTACATAACTTTTTTATTTTCTGTGCACATAATATGTGTAAACTTCAGTACGGATGGCCAAGCAGTGTGAATAACATACTTTGTACGAGTATCAGCATGTCTGGGACAACATAACAAAAAATGATATTCTGATTCTGTAACATTTCTAGTACATAGTTTACATATACGATAGTGTCTGTCAATTCTGGCATATCTTATAAATTCTATTTCAAGATTATGAGAACATATTCTAAAACGTGTTAGTTCTTTTCTTAAATCATTGCTTACTACAACATCAAGGTATCGTTCATACCCAAACTCAGTTTTAAATTTTTCTATAATAATCAAGTTTGAATTCTTGAAGATATTGGTCACGTATACATTTCCTAAACATAGGCATATGGCTTACCGGTAAATTTTGATCAAAATTGTTACAAAATTGTCCAAATCCTAATCTATTAATATAGGCTTTTACACTGTTAGCCCAACTTATATGGTTTGTACTACGACATTGTTCTATACATATTAATCTATACATCTGTGATTCCTGATTTTTCATAATCTTAATCCAATATTTTACAGCACGTTCTTTACTGATTACTGAAAGTGGATACCTACCCAGTTCTCCATATACAGCTAAATTAGGCGTTTGTTGCCGCACCCCTAATATGTGTTTACAAAATCATCTCAGATGCAGCTTGTCTATTAGTTGTATGCGCCCCAAACATCTGAGCCATATAATATTATACCGTAGGTACAAAAAAAAAACCATTGAATCAAAAAGTGATAATTTAGTTTTAATATCTAGATTAACTCTCTGAAAATGGAGAGAAGACTATTATAAGCCTTTAATGCCTGTTCGGTCAAAGTCTTAACAGTAGATAACACGTTTCCCGTATAGGAAAACATGATGCCAAGATAACAAAATATTTATCAACAAGTTCCAGCAACTGTGATTCATGAACTACATTGTCAGTTTCACACCACTTATTAATTCTGTTTCTAAGTGTCAGTGAAAATATGTTTGCAAGAACATTCACGAAGAGTTATCCCTCTATAGTTTGAAGGATTAGTAGTATCACCCTTTGTATATATAGGAACGATAATGCCTTTGCACCATGCATCAGGATAAATACCAGTCATATATCTTGTTGGTCCGCCTCCGTGGGTGTGTGGTTAAGGTCGCTGACTTGTATACCACTGTAACCTATCATCACTGATGGTCACGGGTTCGAGCCCCGCTCAGGCCGTGTCTCATTTATATGAAAAAGTTGGCAGTTTCTTATGGAGGTTGGTGCACCCAAGTACTGGTTAACCGCTGGAGCCTGCCCAGGAAAGGTGTTGTTAGGTAAACTGCCCGCCGGCGATATAGCCCGAAATGGTGCTGATGCAGGCGTAAAACCCGAAATATAACATAAGATATGTTGTTGAATATGGATACTATATATGGACTAATACAATGATTTACAGTCAATACAAAAATCTGAAACATTATTGTTAAAATCACTATTATATCCATGCAGACTACATATTGTTTTAGAAATTTCCTCAACACTTAAAGGTTGATCCAACATTTCAATATTGAGTACAGTCGTTTTCATGATCTCCAGATACATAATTATTGTCTGGTATACTAGATATATTTTTAAAATATTAAACAAAGTCGGTTACACTTACGTCCGGTGAACCTCTTGACGCCATAACAAATACGACATACATTGACAATGTAGTAGACAAACCAATGTTCATAATAAAGGCCAGAATCTCATGAAGCCCATGTAATATCTATAGAGGTGGGATTGATATGGCGACTAATTATCCACAGCATGATAGCTGTCGTTTGTATGTAAATATAATAGTATATTAACCTAAATCTCTATGAAGGAAAGAGTTAGATATAATAGTATATTAACCTAAATCTCTATGAAGGAAAGGGTTAGATATAATAGTATATTAACCTAAATCTCTATGAAGGAAAGGGTTAGATATAATAGTATATTAACCTAAATCTCTATGAAGGAAAGAGTTAACGTATTTCTATATTACTATGCCCAATGTTAATTAGCTTTTTGGAACTTAAATGTAACCAACATGTTTGTTACATGAATTTTCAAGGTCGGCCGAATAACCGGTACGCCAATGGTAACAGTGGAACTTCTAAATAGCATAGTATTTTTGTGATGTGAAATAGTAATCAATTTTTTTTCAAAACTAGTACCGGTATATTATATTTAGAAAGATATAATAATTATTTACACATGCGTAAATAAGTTATGTCTTTCTGAATGGAGGGAAATAAAGTATCCATTTATCTGACTTACTTAATATATACATGTGACGTCTAGTTAAAAAGTGCGCCCAATATATTGCATTCATGAAGTACATGCTTACAGCGCAATATTACTGTATATAATTTACAACTCAATTAATTTATAATAAATGAGAACCCGGTGGTAGCTTGTTACGCTGACCAATCATTAAATGCATCTCACTTCTTTATTTTAATCCGAGTATAACCCAAAGATCAGGCAACCTACTAAAAGTATATATATTTTGCTGAGCTATTCTTTTTTGTTGTTCAATTTTCATTTAATTTGCAATTAAACAAACTTCATTTATATGTGACGTCTTTGCTTCTTACTTTTATTAACTTTTTTAGACAATTAGAGTAAATCCTAGTAGCACTTGTATGATTAAGTTCATCATCTTATCAAGTTGTGATAGCGCAGTGGTAGCATGTTCACTTCAGGTGCGAAATTCTAGGAGTTTGCGCCCCGCTGGAGCCATTATGATTGTGCTCTTAGGATCGAACCCGGGTTTCATTGGTGAGAAGCATGCGCGATAACCACTGCTAATCAGACTAATATATGTTGTAAGAATTTGTTTCGCAATCGAGCTAACATTAATGTGTACAAGTTGTGTCGATCATTGTGATTGATTGGTAAAAATAGCAAAATCCATTAGCGCAGTGAGTTAATTATCATTTAAAACAAACCCTTTTTGTTTGTTGTCTGTCTATTTGAGACGGACGGACATGTAGTGTTCAAATATTAGTGTTTTTATTTTGATTTGTACACATACTTTGTTGAGAGCTGGAACGTGTTATGTTTAGCAGTTTGATTTTATGTCTGATGTGTGTAATATGCTTTTATGTTTATGTACATGAATATGAAGGTTTTTGTTTTATTTTGCTATTGTCCTTAAACATGGTAGACATGTGTACATGTATGTTCAACAAACCATTTGAAACACCAGGTAGTGTTCTATTTACAATCAATTGATGCTTTCATTATCTATTTTGCCACATGAATTTGTTATTGGCTGCCTACATTTCATCCTGATAATAATAACAATAATGATTAACCATTATTGTTGTTATATATGGAACAGTTGGGAAATTATATATGTGTTCGTTCTCTCAATAGAGTGGTGGAACCTATGCTCGGCGTATTCCTATCGCTTAAACATATTTTATTGCCAATATTAAAGTGCTTATACAATATAATACATCATAGCAAACTACAGCATAAATAATGCTCGGCGTATTTTCCCCCATTTACATCCGTATTTAAAATATTTAAATAGTTTTAACATATTTTCGTTGACAGGGGTGAAGCATGGTCCAATAACATTCCGTTGTGCGTACCGGTAGCCTAATGCAACTGTCACCTGACTGCTTCAGTAGCCGAATATAAACAGACAACCTCAGGAAATTTCTTTCCCACCGAAATGTGCGGTTTATCAGCATTTCACGTGGCTATCAGGATTGGAAAAAATATGTACACATAACCAGAAAAAAGTTTCTTATGAGTTGTAATATTGTTAGTTATTGATGTTACTAAGTCAAAATAATATATTCAACATTTACCCATACATAAATAAAACATTTCATGTACAGGTGCTCTAAAGTATCTAGTTCTCCATGGAAACAGGTGCCGTTGCGATAGCTGTATTTAGGCGCATGGTTACGTAATTCACGACTTAAGAAAATAATAATATACGGCAAGAGCATTTAACTTTTTTTATATGCCATGATATGTAGGATTTACGCCGAGCATAGGTTGCACCACTCTAAATTATTTCGGATGGATGGACCTTTAGCAAACGACCAACAACAAACCTGTCTGTCAGATTGCAGGTATTAATATTCTGCAACAAGGTTTTAACAATCCGATAGCCACCCCCCCCCCCCCGCTTGTGGTTATACAGTGATAGCTCCCCGCTTGTGGTTATGTATACAGGGATAGCCCACCCTCTTGTGGCTATACAGGGATAGCTCCCCTAATATGGCTATACATGGATAGCTCCCCTCTTCTGGCTATACATGGATAGCTCCCTCTCTTGTGGCTATACAGTGATAGTTCCCCCTCTTGTGGTTATACAGGGATAGGCCCCCTCTTGTGGCTATACAGGGATAGGTTCCCCTCTTGTGGTTATACAGGGATAGGTTCCCCTCTTGTGGCTATACAGGGATAGGTTCCCCTCTTGTGGCTATACAGGGATAGGTTCCCCTCTTGTGGTTATACAGGGATAGGCCCCCTCTTGTGGTTATACAGGGATAGGTTCCCCTCTTGTGGTTATACAGGGATAGGTTCCCCTCTTGTGGATATACAGGGATAGGTCCCCCTATTGTGGTTATACAGGGATAGGTCCGCCTCTTGTGGTTATACAGGGATAGGTTCCCCTCTTGTGGCTATACAGGGATAGGTCCCCCTATTGTGGTTATACAGGGATAGGTCCGCCTCTTGTGGTTATACAGGGATAGGTCCCCCTATTGTGGTTATACAGAGATAGGTCCCCCTCTTGTGTTATACATGGATAGGTCCCCCTATTGTGGTTATACAGGGATAGGTCCCCCTCTTGTGGCTATGCAGTGATAGCTTGGTGGTGCCAATACCATCAATAATAGGGCACATGAGCCTAACACCACCAATAATTTTAATTTATTCCCTCCAAACAAAACAACATGGATCCAAATGAAAATGAATACCACCGCAAATATTCTTCCTCTAAAAATCTACTCAAGATGGCGCTCTTTACTTATATCTCTTGGATGTTATGTACATGTATATACTTTTTTATAAGAAGTTGAGCTATTATTAGAAAATTACTAAAAATTTGAAAATTGAAATTAAAGACTTATTAAGTTATGTTATGCGCCATATGGACGTTGCAGCCCTGTCACAATTTCTGAAATGGAACGAAAATGAAGAATACATTTTGATATATTTTGCTTGGTCAGTAAAATAAATTTTAACACAGACGATTAAATGGGTCATATTGAGTTTCTGATAATATCAACTGTCATTTTGCCAGTAGTAAATTAGTGAAACATCGACAGACATTCCCCGGGATACGTTGCCTCCACTATTCACCACTGCTATTATTGTAAACAGTATTGTGTTCACTATTTTATTTTGGCCAATACTCGTTCTTCAAGATGAAAGTAATTACTGTGTTCACTTCTTAACTTGGAATATGTTTTGCTATACGAAACCAAATAAATAAATAATCAAAGTATATTTAGATTAATAATTTATGGAGGATTTAGCCAATCGTCATAGGTCATGCATTTAGCCAATCGTCATACGTCATGCATTTAGCTAATCGTCATATGTCATGTGCTTAGCCATTCAGATAAATTGATATGCTTTATGTTGGCTTTGTATATATCTGCAATGTGTACACCTGGCGTGTAGCCTTTGAGACTACTTATTATGCCTGTCATACAGTTTAATTGACATGATTTGGAAATATATCTCCACATACTTGGTATGTCAGTCACATACTGTCTTTTACATGTAGTGCACACACCTAGTATGTACATGTGTAGACCATAGCGCAGTTATGTAAAACCTATGTTGATGAGTGTTCAAAATAAAATGTAAATTAAGACTTGTGACTCTTTAACGGTATCTATCATCATACACGCCATGTTTCATAGTACTCGAAGTAAACATATTAACCATAAGCAAGAGTCGTCATTTGTAAGTATTTCATACAATCGCTCAATGAGTTTGATTTTGAAGTCTAAGATAAGTATTTATAATATCGGGCTTAAAGTTGCATTCATATATATGTGAACTCAACTCAATTCAACTCATTATCCTAATACTTTCTTTCTGTCCATACAATGGGTGGGGTATTAAGCTACACGTGGTAGGCCTATGTCCTATATGTGTATGGCCATCGAGATGTTGCACGGCGAAATCCACTCCATTTGCATGCATGCAATACACATGTTTGCCATTGTCATCAACCTAAACATAGTAAACATCCACAAAAGATAATATAAATAGAAATTTGAATTTCGTATCTACAAATGTAATTGTTATAAAAGGGAAGTAACTTTTAAATGATTTTACTGGATTAACCTAAAATAGAGGGCAATCTTAAACGAAACAAGTTGTTTTATTCCATAATGCGGAGCATTAGTTTTAATGACCATAGCGCACGATCTTGACAAACAAACTTATTTTTAAGCTATTTAAGGTAGCCAATTATAACTAAAAACAAAGCACAATGCATCGCTAAGGAAATATGCATTTTCAAGTTTTAAAGTATAATTTCATATTGCAGCTTATTCTGATGATGTTCATAGAAATATTTATTATAAGCAGATTACGATTTACCAATAAATGGTATTTGCACTTATTGGTCAGATGTCTTGACACACTACATTATACACAGTTTGGTCAAATAACACAGGGAAAGTGGAAGTGAATTCTCGATTTCATATTATATGATACAAATGTATTTTTGTTTTAACAAATTGCTTAGTGTTTGGAATAATTGGTAATTTGGAGAATTTGTGGCGAGTTTGCGATACATAAAAAAAATTATTTTATGAAAAACGTATCCAGAAAACTGTCATCAAGCGAGCCTTTTGTGAGCGTAAAAACATTGGTTTTACTGGACCAGTTTAATTCAAGTTAATATGAAATAAAACCAAGTCGCACATTTTCTTTATCACATTGAGACCATTTTAAAACATTTCACTACGGTTCAGCTAGATTCATTGACCTCACACTCACGCCCCACGATGTTGTTCCTGATAAAACTTCCATTTTCTTTAATTTCAACTTGTATTCAACAAAGCTTAAAAGGCAAATAAATGTTAAGTCTTAAAATTGAAGACGTGTGAATTCATTGACTGGAAGCACGTTTTCGTCCATGTTTTTTGGTAAACACGCAGAGTGATAAAACTCGCATGCTTCGATTTCTTATATTACATGTGTGTAATAAAATGAAATTCGAAGTGGCTATATTGATTCAGATACATGCTAGTTCATGTGATAACATGTTATATTTAATCTGTATATACATTATACAACTTTACATTGTTGTTCACACACTAGAAAGTATCAACTGCAATACATGTATTCTGCAACAAACGTTTTATTCTCTTTCATATGTTTATTTTAACAGATTGTGTTAAATGCTTATGATGTTCATTTAATTGCGTATGAAAATAGTATAACAAAAAATGAAATAAAATATTATTTTCACATTGTTTCTGTACTGAATTAATCCCTATTCACACAAGCACCCAATGTCCAAAATGTTGCGCATAGTGTTCGACTCCCACCTCTCTCTGCTCTCTGTTTAATACATGTTAAGCTAATGATTTCTAGATTGCAAATATATAAGTATAAACTTTAGTTATTTTACAACGATTGCGAAACAAGGTTAGTAGTTAAGGGTGGAGATCTTTACTAGAAAAATGTCAGACCGGGAATTAGGTCAACCGTTTCTGGGTACTGAACAATGTCGGACCGGGTACTAGGTCAACCGTTTCTGGGTACTGAACAATGTCAGACCGGGTACTAGGTAAACCGTTTTTGGGTACTGAACAATGTCAGACCGGGTACTAGGTAAACCGTTTCTGGGTACTGGAAGAATGTCAGACCGGATACTAGGTAAACCGTTTCTGGGTACTGGAACAATGAAAGACCGGGTACTAGGTAAACCGTTTCTGGGTACTGGAAGAATGTCAGACCGGATACTAGGTCAACCGTTTCTGGGTACTGGAACAATGAAAGACCGGGTACTAGGTAAACTGTTTCTGGGTACTGGAACAATGTCAGACCGGATACTAGGTCAACCGTTTCTGGGTACTGGAACAGTGGAAGACCGGGAACTAGGTAAACCATTTCTGGGTACTGGAACAATGTCAGACCGGATACTATGTCAACCGTTTCTGGGTATTGGAACAATGGCATACAGGGTACTAGGTCAACCGTTTATGGGTACTGGGAAGATCTTGGCAAGTTATTGTCATTTACATTCTCGAAATCGATGGGTAAACGAGAAGACATCTTGAAACTAACACATCTTGAAACTAACATAAACGATTCAAAAATGAAATAATTTGACGCTGAAACCTCTTTCACTGGCTCTGAAGACATAGTTGATGATGACAAAGAGGATCATAATGGTGATTAGACTGACCTGGAATCTGGTGACAACGAAGAGGACGATGGGGATTCGTGCAATGATACTGAAGAAAGCTCTCCATTCTCACAAAAGCTATGAACCACGTATTTGGAATCGTGCAACACAACTTTGATGTGACAGTCACCGATCTAGCGCAGAGAAAGCCAACAGGGAGTGCAAAGTTGCATAAGCAGAAATCCTATAAAATGTTGAGGCAAAAAGACAATTAAGAAACAGATACCAGCGATCTATCCGAATGATGGACATTATTAGGAGAGACCTGTTCATAAAAGGATCGTGGATACGGCCATATAATACTCTGAAAACATGAAAATGACGAATCATTGAACTATGCTGTGAAAAAGAGAAGTTACCGTCTTGATCAGAAATTGGATGACTATTTACCTTCTGTTATAAACACTGATAGGTAAACTGTGTTGTGTGTCATTATTGTATTGTGATTATTCACTATGCATTGTTACAATAAATGTAAATTGATATTGTCATTATGTGTAGTCCTTGTTTTGATGTCTGATTATATGTGGAAAAATAAAGTAGGCTGGGATACACCATATAGAACGATCAATGATGGAATATACAGCAATTTACGAACACAAGTATGTTTCACCAGTGAACGGTCCCGCATTCAATAACTAAACACCTTAGACTGTGTATTCTTATGTGCGTTTATGCTATCAGCACATTTATACAGCATATTAGCACATTTCAGTAGCACATTAGCACATATAGCTAACAAAAATAGCACATATGGCAACAGTCGACGTTAATTTATCGTCGCTACCGGTTGCCCATATGAGCGACGCCTCCTGAAGAGATTAGTCATTTTATAGTGTTGGAGGATAATGCAATGATACAGACGGAGACCCATTCCAGTGTCTGCTCTGGTTCTTTTACGTGCACGGTGTAAAGTACCGACACGAGACCTAAAGTCCCATCTGAAAGACTGTTAATTTTATTAGGATCAGACGGAGCATCGAACCTGCAATCCCTGGATTACCAGTCCAGCGTGTTAACCACTGGACTATAGATCCGTCTATGTATATATGTGCACTTGTGGAATCAGGACATTTTATACAGTACATTGGCACACTAGCACATCTGGCTAACCAGTCCAGCGTGTTAACAACTGGACTATTGATCCGTCTATGTATGTATGTGCACTTGTGGAATCAGGACATTTTATACAGTACATTGGCACAATAGCACATCTGGCTAACAATAACAGCACATGAATGGTTGAATAAAAATAAAATAAAACTATGGATTGCTATCAATACCCCTCAAAAAGGGTGGTAATAGTTATTCCCTTGAAGTAAAAGCCAGAGAATGGTTTTTACCTACATGCATTTAATGTTGGTTCACCCAGGAAGATTTGAGATTTTCTGGACGAATGGGAATGTATGTGATAAGAATTACTGCTATGTATTCGTATTATAGGTATTGCAATTGTCCAAAATTGTTTTCAAGGAACTAGCTCCAAACTGTCACTGGTGTGCGCATAGAAATAGAGGCTTGAGCTGGAATCCAGAAATGGACAGGTTATTTACCTAGTTGAAATTCTGCAACAATAATTGGTTCCCATATGATTCACGGATGTTCCAGCAGGAATGTTGTATATACTACATGTATTATGTTGGACAGGATTTTATGTTATTGTCAACATGTTTGCATTTAATTACTAAATTATGCACTTTATAATTAATATACATTCACTCAATACACTACCCGAGTGTGTATTATGCAGAGTGAATTTTCAACCTATTACATATTCATATGTAATATTTATATGTAACAGCTTTTCTTGTTAATCTTAGGCCTACATAGATCAATCTAATTCACACCAGCTTAAACAAAGATTCCATGGTAATCCCATGGGTGATGATATTGGGACATACCCTAGACTGACAAAGATGAACATGGACACAAACTGAAATAACACCATAGATCAACATGGACCCAGACTGACATATTTTCACAGTACTCATAAACGGTTGACCAAGTAACCGGTCTGACATATTCAAGTACTAAAGTACTACTAATGTTTAACAATTTATTTTAATCATTGGCCCGGCTGAAAACGTATATGTTGTTATTCGTGTGGGAGGAAACCGGAGTACATGATGGAAATCCACTTGTATCGTACCATCTCACATACTTCCCCGTCCAATTATCGAACCCGGATTGTACAGGTGTGAACAGTTTTGTTATGTTTTTACGTTTATTTATCGTCGCTACCGGTTGCCCATATGAGCGACGCCTCCTGAAGAGATTAGTTATTTTAGATTTTGGAGGATAGTGCATGATACAGACAGAGACCCATTCCAGAATCTCCTCTGGTTCTTTTACGTGCACGGTGTAACGCACCGACACGAGACCTCGGTTTAACGTCCCATCTGAAAGACTGTTAATTTTATTAGGGTCAGACGGGGGATAGTTTAAACATAATTTATTGCCAAATATATACAGCAAAAGGTTTGGGCCACAAGTGCTATACACATTAGACGGGGGATCGAACCTGCGATCCCTGGATTACCAGTCCAGCGTGTTACCACTGGACTACATATCCGTCTTTCGGTGTGAACAGTCCAACTGTAGCCTTTACTAATGTGCCATATGGCAAGGCGCTTAAATACAAATTGTCTATTCTCTCTTCTTCGTGGCACACGGATTCCACCAGGAATGAGGCATCGATAGCGATATATCAAATGTAGTAACAACTTGTTCGCAATCTATCTAAAACTAAATTTGTAATAACAACCAGAGCTGGACTTGAAAATCCTCAAATCTCTACAACAAATTCAGCAAACGAAATAGTAATTTTATAGTACATTTATTCTTTCAGTTTCCACACTTTCAACTTTCCCTTATCGCCCAACCATAGTGTTCCTGTATTTGCATGGAAACATAGAGCATTTGGACAAGCATGGTTCTCACCTATGAATCTCAGCATATTGCAATCCATATCAAACATTAATAACAATTTAGTCAAATATTCTGTCACAAATATATGTCCATTCGTGTCACAACACAAACCTGATGGCCAGAACTCTATACTTGTACCACTAGGTTTTATCGTCAATGGCAGGCACATTCTAAAATCGTTCTTGTCGAATGACCTTTTGATTTCACCGTTGAAGTTGTCTACGGACAAAAGTTTGCCTTCCTTAGGAAATGTTAGGACATAGTTGTTGTTGATGCTTTGCGCGAGTCTATATACCTTACCGGAATAATTTGAAATAGCGAACCGTTTCAGTTCTTTTCCGTCATAATTATGTTCAATAACAACGACCTCGTTAGGCTGCTGGCTGGTATAATTCGGAGTATCTGTTCCGCAAACTGCAATTGTTTCATTATCTGTACACATGGCTACAGCGTGAAGAAATAGCTTATCATGCAATGCAAACACTTGAACATAGCCGTTCCTCGTAATTTTCAAGCATCTGAGAATGGTACTGTCTGGTGAGGTGGCATATATTCGGCCATCAGCGGACACAGTGATATCGTTGATCTTAAAGTCAGTTGCGATTGTTTTAAGACGGGCACCCGTTTCGTTGAAATTAACAAGTTCATTGCTAACACCAGAACACACCCAAATGTTATCCTTTCCGTTTACTGAATTCAATACAACTGTATTAACTTCGGATGTTGATGTAGGAAAGTATTTCACAAGTGATACCGGATTCTGTATTTCCCCTATGCTATATTGTTTAGACAAGACAATCCCAACCATCTTTTCAATATTACGTTTCATGTCACATTTGTCGGACGTTTCATCCAAAGTCATGCTGTATGTTTCAATTGGGGTTGATACAAACTTAGTTTTGTCAACCGAATCAATGATCATGTCTAAAACCTTCATTTTATTCACCAGTATTTCAACACCATTACTGGAATCAAATTCTTTCAGAGTGTCCTCGCATTTAGCTATGTCTTGTTTACATACCGTTAAGCTAAGTTGCAACAGCGACTCATGTTCATGTAGAATGTTCATGTTTATCGCATGTTTGTTTTGCAACTCTTCCTGTATTACTTCCACGTACTGATTTAGTTCTTCTCGAATCTCTTGAACCCTCTGATCAATAACATCCAGTATCTCATTTCGTCCACGTTTCAGTCGATATTCAACTGTCTGCAAACCATCAATGTTTCTCTGTATCGTGATCACGTTTTGCTTAAGAGTATTCATTGTTTTTTCTAGTGTTGTGCTTTTATTTGTTATATCTAATAAAGAATGGTATTTCTCTCTTCGTAATTTTGACATATTTAGACGTTAAATAGCGGTTCCTGCATAACCTTACAATATCCTTAAAATCAGATATATTATAGAAGATAAGCTCCCGTCCCAATGTTTCCATGCGTAAACGTCTACTGGTTTTCAAATCAAGGAACAACTACTTAAAATAAGCTATTGTATTGATTCATTTATACGTACAGAAATATGCAATATACATTTAAACCATTGATTGATTTTTTATAATAGTCATAAACAATTAAAGTAAACGTGGCATTATACAAATTCAGTAGGACTTTTTAATCTGAAGATCATGTTCTACATTCATGACACACTATTAGTGAATAGGTCACTGTAAACCTATTGAAATGTTGAATCACATGAGCTTGACATTTTATCCATAAGAAGCCAAACGCCATGTACCTCTATCCTAGGACTTGGATATAAAACTAGAGGAGGGTCCTTGAATAGAGGTACAAGGCATTTGTGCCTTGTGTATAACATTTCAAGCGCATGTGGCTGAACTGAATAAACCGCTTGCAGTGTTAGATGAACGCTTATGACCCGTCATAAAACATATCAACATATAATTTTAAATGCATCATCTTGGTCCAACACAAATGAGGTAGATTGTTCCGAAATTTGATAATTATACGCAACATAAGACTTTAGCACTGTTGATCTAAATATGCATACAGTACCGGCAGACCAAACTGTCAGAGTGATCATGCACCGGCTATATAGAGAGTGGATGGCAATGTTACAAGACTTTGCAACAATGCACTACCACGCTCGTCACGGCAACTCAATATCATGACATGGCACTCGGCAATGCATCGCGGGGCTCAACAATACAACAGGATGCTCGACAATGTTAGGCAATAATCAACAATGCAACATGATATTCGACAATGCCAAACATTTCTCAGCAATGCAACATGATGCTCGACAATGATACAGTTTACCACGATATAGATGTATCAAAATATCGTAGTGTCACCATGTGACATCAAGGATAGCTATGCCAGGTATCTCCAGTCACACTGTCAGGCGCCATGTCATATTGTTACGATGTTGTAGACACCGATGTATGCTGTGTACTGTTTGTCTAAGTATCATGTACTCTGTTAGGATCATCGACTCCAATCCTCGACCATTTACGTGCTTTATCGACACATGAAAGTGCGACACGATATCAATGCATTAACATCGTGTCTCAGTGTCGAGCATCGTATCCCGTTGTCGCTATTGCGAGGATTCTGTGAAATGATTATGTGCAATAACAACCGACACACCATTTACGTTGATCGCTGACGTTTTATGTTTTGTTTTTGAAGATTAAAGTCGCACCAACAACTATGTACTAGGGCTACGCTGCAGCTATTATTGTTAGAGGAAGACCCGGGTACCCTTCCGAGCAGAATTGTTCATACACGGACAATACATCCGGGTATAACCACTTGAAAGAATGTGACACTCCTATTGGGATTCGAACATACAGCAGTGAGGGACAAGTGTGCTGATGTTTCCGACAAATGAAAGTTACGATAGTACATCAGTTTCACATATCAACGCACGCAGATAGGGACGTACGATTTGTACGGTCGCTACTCAAGCGATTAATAATAATGGTGTTAAAGCTTGTATCACACGAGTTGTAAATATTAGAAGAAGTTGTATCGATATTAATTACGACCCTTCGGCTCGGGTATAAGTACATTTAACAATATTATACAAAAAATAAACTTTATTACATACAGTGTAGGTAACTAGTTAGGGCATTTTAGAAAATGTCCTAACCATCTGTGAAAAAATTGCTTACCAATAGCTTTCTTCACCAATGTGTTCATATAAGTGTATACTAACACCTCTAAATTGATTCCAACCCAACTCCTTGTGGAAAATCTGGGGAGCTAATCAAAGTTAGGGTACCCGGACGAAAAATAACACCTGAACGAAAAATGAAAAGTTGCCAATATTACCATGTGAGATGTCTAACTAGGGGTTTTGGGTGTGCTGAATCGATTCCAACCATTAGGTCTGAGTAAAAATGACTCCCTGGCCATACAAAACATATACGCCTAGTTTTCGCATGTGCCAAAAACCCGTTATATTGGTATTTTTTATGCGTATCTCAATGGTTGTCTATGGTGGGGTTTTTAGGGTGCTGAATTGATTCCAATCATTCAATTTGGGCTAAACCCACTACAAAAACAGTGTACAAAACACTGCAACATTAATGTTCAATGGGATGGAAGTAGTAGTTGCCACCTCTAGTGTACTATCCCATTACTTCCATTACACCACAGAAGTCCAAGATGGAAGTAGTGATGATAAGATTGATCCTCAAACCTCTGCACTCGTTGTTCCAGAGGAAAGGACAGTTCATCAATTTGTTGGTGATAACATTGTGTCACTGAATGGAAACACAGCATTCCATGCTATGGGCATCATGAATGTATCTTGTCCGGCTTCAGCGACAAGACAAGATAAGCTTCTCGCAACTATCACAAGAAGAAAGATAACAGTTGAGGGGAAAGCAGCAACTATCAAAGCAGCAGAGGTAATAAGTATGTCCTTTGTTCTGAAAAAGAAAGTAGGATTAGCAGACATTCATTTTGTTCCAGTAGCAGATCTCCACCAAGACCTTCAAGCCTTGCTGCAGTGCAGTGGGACATCGCTTGGGCGGCAGGATGGTCTATCAAGAATCACAACCCCACCTTCGAACACCCCAACTGGAATGACTTCATGAAGTCAATACACCAACCTGAATGCAAGAAAAAGTCATTCATTGAGTTTCTTCCTATCATCGAGGGTGATCCAAACGGCTTCAGCACTATCTACACTACTCTAATGGAATGCCTACGCATCAGTCAGTCTGCCGATATGGTTGAAAGCAACTCAGATAGTCCTCCAGTCTCAGGTGTCCATCATCACAAGATTAGGTGCAATCGTGGCAGGGACTCGGGGCTGCACTAGCTGATACAAGTGGTTTACTCTGGCGGCAGCACTGCAGAACACATCATCGCAGGTGGTACTTATGCCAAGACCATCCGGTGCACCTTCTTGCATCTGCAGCAATTACCAAGTTCGCGTTGAGACATGTTGTGTTCAGCGAGCATGAGTCCAAAAACATGAATGTCTTCATCAAGAATGCAAAAGATGTAATTACAATATTTCCTTTCTGTAAATCTCGAACTATCTCTGAATACTCAAATTGCCATGCCGATTGATCTTTTTTCATATTATATATTAATTAATATCAATTTCCAACTTGTAATCCTCAACATGTACACTGTTCGAGCCGAGGATAGTCTCTTCAAGGAGAGGATTGCAGTGAAGTTGAAGTCCTGTGCTGAGGGAGGAAGGACACCTGCACTCTGGGTCTGGGACCATGGCAGAATCGACCTCATCAAGGTGTTATTTAGGTGTGAGCGTATCCCAGATCACACAGGTCACCTCAGCTGCATAATTGCAATGCTCAACACCTTCGCATCAGTACGAGAAGGGAGCAAGGGTGTATGTACAGCTGATGCAGCTGCGACAGGACAGTTTGGTGTTCTAGAACACTCTAACCAAATGCACGGTGTACGGCAACCATGTAGTCATTTTCTCAGACCATTAGTGGTCAGGCCCATGGGACTGGCATCACGATAGAAACCACACTCATGTGTGAGGCCAAGTCCTCAGACGGTCTAAACAGAGGACGTTGCCGGAACGAATCTGCTCATAAGTCTTGGGTTCAGATACTAAACCACTTCTCGTTAAGGAAGGAGGTATGAACAAACGTGGGGTACCTGTCCACGTAGACGTCAATGATGAAGAGCGATGATCATGTTGTCAAGCCATTGTTGGAGAGTTGGAGGATGTCAACCCCTTTGATGCAACACGGGACAGGAAGACCCTGGTATCCTTCTCCACGGAGTTCAGCAGCACTCGTGAGAACCCAGTCAGTGCTGATCAGGCAGAGAACGTTGGCAGAGCGATGCAGGCCAAGATGGATGGCCAAACTTGAAACTAGGCACAAGGTCAAATCGTTAGAGAGTCTCAGAAGTGGACCCAAAGGCAGTGGGGGAGAAGCTGGTTATTGACTCACTGAAGCTGTTCAACCGCATCATCATTATCAGTGAGCGCAAAGTCAAAACAAAGAAGCCCTACGAGTTGAGTTGACACAAACAACGATGTCTCTATTAGACAAAACCCAGAAGTTGCGAAGGCCAGACACGGCAGCACTAGCAAGGGTCCTGAAGGCATTTGTGGAACTTGCTGAATAACCTCCCTGCATGAGCCTGGTGATTGGTGGTGGTTAGCTCCTACACGTCAGGTGGGAGATCAACCTCACCAGGAAGGATATCGCCGAGAGCTACCGCTGGTTTGTGACGTCCATGTAGAGCCAGTGCCTCCGGATCACTGTGTTCTTTGATGGAAACGGCAACTCTACCAAGGACATGATAACATCAGATGAACACAGAATACATGATGCGACATTCAGATATCAAATGCATCACGCCAAGAGAAAAGTACCTCGGCAACAAGAGCAACAAGGCCCAGCTCATTCTGCTACTTGCTGAGACATTCGGTAGAAATGGGATCAATGTACAGCAATGTACCCTGATGATGCAGACACCTATATTGTCCGGAAAGCTCTAGATGAGGCAAGAGAGTTCCCTGTTGAGGTGAGGGCTGAGGACATTGACATCGTGGTCATGCTGATTCATCATGTGGCGGACCACCCAATCGTTCCCTCAACAGCCAAACAAACATCTTAGATGTCAGAAAGATTCGGGAATCCCTCCAAGAGAGATACCAGAAGTATCTGATCCTCTTACACTGCTTCTCTGACTGCGATACAGTGTCCGCGATTTATGGGTTTAGCAAGTTAACTTTGCTAACCAAGTTCTGCAAGACTGACATAGCACAAAGGGTTATGGAAGTGTTTCTGGACATTCGAGCGGAGAAAGATAACATTATCAATGCTATCTATTCAAGCTCATGTTCCGTGGGAAACCACCTGAAGACTTGGGGGACTTGAGATTTGACATATTCAGCAAGCGGGCTGCTGCTGGGAGCATCAAACCTGAGAATTTGCCCCCGACAACAGGAACTGCAACACAGTACTCTCTCTCCGCAAGTGCACATGGTATGTTTATTTATAATTCCGGTAACTGGAGCGTGAAATATTGCGTGATCTCTCGCGACTTGCTATTCCCATAGTTAGACGAAAACCTGTTCAGTGCGAAAACTCTTCACGCCGGGATACTAGAGATTGACTGGTGCTGAAAAGTCCATTATTGGATTATTGAACTATGGATGGAAGCTCAGTGACCGGTGTGTGCCGCTCCCTACACAAGCACCGGATATCATCTGAAGATTGTCAGCTACAACTGTGATAGGGACTTTTTTGTAACACACTCAGGTCCAGGCTCAGGTGCTGCTGTATAACACAAGGAGTCAAGTATATTTCTGCGTGTGGCAACTATCATGGTAACTGTTGTCAGAACATCAACAAGTCATATGATGATAGGAGTGGGTAGTTGAATGAGTAAGGTGAACTACTATAATAAGTGAACTATAAAATTGATTAACAACGATTTCAATTGAAATACATTTCTGTTTGTTATATTGTTATGGCCAGGGAGACATTTCTACTTGGAACTAATGGTTGGAATCGATTCAGCAAACCCAAAAACCCCTAGTTAGACATCTCACATGGTAATATTGGTAACTTTTCATTTTTCGCGTTATTTTTCGTCCGGGTACCCCAACTTTGATTAGCTCCCCAGACATTCCACAAGGATTTGGGTTGGAATAAATTGACAGGTGTTAGTGTACTACACATTGGTGAAGAAAGCTAGTGGTAAGCAATTTTTCACAGATGGTTAGGAAAGTTTCTAAAATGCCCTAACTAGTTACCTACACTGTATGTAATAAAGTTTATTTTTGTATAATATTGTTAAATGTACTTATACCCGAGCCGAAGGGTCGTAATTAATATCGACAGTAATGCCATTCGGTCTAGAGTACACTCGAAATATGAAACAATAGATTCCCCCAAACATGTGTTACAGGGACCTAAAACTATATACATGTATACCCCAAGCATGTGTTACAAAGGGGCGTATAATTATGCATACCCCCAAACCTGTGCTACAGGGGCGTATATAACTATATGTATACCACCAAACCTGGATTACAGGGGCGTATAACTATATATACCACAAAACCTGTATTACAGGGGCGTATAACTATATATACCACAAAACCTGTATTACTGAGAGGTTATCACGTGGCTAGTTTGATATCAGCCTTCGGTCTCAGGCTAGAGCAGGTCGATACCTATGATGATATGAAACTATCCACGTAATCGACGTCTTTATTACTTTGATATGAATTTTAACATTTAATAATCGAATTCCTGCTCTCCGTTATACTTTTATCAGGAATAAATTACAATTACACGAATACGATTGGATGATTACCACGAAACTACAAGCATCTGCTATCAATCATATTTGACATGCAGATACACTACATGATGGAAACAAACCAGCACCGAGTGCACATGTGTTATTTTCGCAGGAATTGGTTAAATACGAGCATTTGACTGTATCAATACTATATGAATACACAGCGTATCAACATGGGTGGTAGCAGGAACCAACCAAATACATCATTGTGGTAAACGTTGTGGTAGGCAAAATAATGGCCAAACAATTACTAAGATTCATATATATATAATAAAGGAGCAAATAACTATATAAAAACTAACAAACATGCATTACAGGTGTGTAGAACTATATATATACCACCAAACATGCATTACAGGTGTGTAGAACTATATATATATCACCAAACATGCATTACAGGTGTGTAGAACTATATATATACCACAAAACTAGTGTTACAGGTGTGAAGAACTATATATATACCACCAAACATGCATTACAGGTGTGTAGAACTATATATATACCACCAAACTAGTGTTACATGTGTGTAGAACTATATATATACCACCAAACATGCATTACAGGTGTGTAGAACTATATATATACCACCAAACTAGTGTTACAGGTGTGTAGAACTATATATATACACCAAACATGCATTACAGGTGTGTAGAACTATATATATACCACCAAACTAGTGTTACAGATGTGTAGAACTATATATATATACCACCAAACTAGTGTTACAGGTGTGTAGAACTATATATATATACCACCAAACTAGTGTTACAGGTGTGTAGAACTATATATATACCACCAAACTAGTGTTACAGGTGTGTAGAACTATATATACCACCAAACATGTATTACAGGTACGTAGAACTATATATATACCACCAAACTAGTGTTACATGTGTGTAGAACTATATATATATACCACCAAACTAGTGTTACAGGTGTGTAGAACTATATATACCACCAAACATGTATTACAGGTAGGTAGAACTATATATATACCACCAAACATGTATTACAGGTACGTAGAACTATATATATACCACCAAACATGTGCTACATGTGTGTAGAACTATATATATATACCACCAAACATGTGTTACAGGTACGTAGAACTATATATACCACCAAACTAGTGTTACAGGTACGTAGAACTATATATATATACCACCAAACTTGTATTACAGGTACGTATAACTATATATACCACCAAACTAGTGTTACAGGTACGTAGAACTATATATATATACCACCACACTTGTATTACAGGTACGTATAACTATATATACTACCAAACATGTATTACAGGTACGTTGAACTATATATACCACCAAACATGTGTTACATGTGTGTAGAACTATATATACCACCAAACATGTGTTACAGGTGTGTAGAACTATATATATACCACCAAACATGTATTACAGGTACGTAGAACTATATATACCACCAAACATGTATTACAGGTACGTAGAACTATACATAGCACCAAACATGTAGTACAGGTACGTAGAACTATATATACCACCAAACATGTATTACAGGTACGTAGAACTATATATACCACCAAACATGTATTACAGGTACGTAGAACTATATATACCACCAAACATGTAGTACAGGTACGTAGAACTATATATACCACCAAACATGTAGTACAGGTACGTAGAACTATATATACCACCAAACATGTATTACAGGTACATAGAACTATATATATATCGCCAAACATGTATTACAGGTACGTAGAACTATATATACCACCAAACATGTATTACAGGTACGTATACCTATATATATACCACCAAACATGTATTACAGGTACGTAGAACTATATATATACCACCAAACATGTATTACAGGTACGTATACCTATATATATATATATACCACCGAACATGTATTACAGGTACATAGAACTATATATATACCACCAAACATGTATTACAGGTACGTAGAACTATATATACCACCAAACTTGTATTACAGGTACGTAGAACTATATATACCACCAAACATGTTTTACATGTGTGTAGAACTATATATACCACCAAACTTGTGTTACAGGTACGTAGAACTATATATATACCACCAAACATGTGTTACAGGTACGTAGAACTATATATACCAACAATCTTGTGTTACAGGTACGTAGAATTATATATACCACCAAACTAGTGTTACAGGTGCGTATAACTATATATATACCAACAAACATGTAGTACAGGTACGTATAACTATATATACCACCAAACATGTATTACAGGTACGTAGAACTATATGTACACCAAACTAGTGCTACAGTTACGTAGCACTATATATACCACCAAACATGTATTACAGGTACGTAGAACTATATATACCACCAAACATGTGCTACATGTGTGTAGAACTATATATACTACCAAACTTGTGCTACAGGTACGTAGAACTATATATATACCACCAAACATGTATTACAGGTACGTAGAACTATATATACCACCAAACTAGTGTTACATGTGTGTAGAACTATATATACCACCAAACATGTATTACAGGTACGTAGAACTATATATACCACCAAACTAGTGTTACAGGTGTGTAGAACTATATATACCACCAAACTAGTGTTACATGTGTGTAGAACTATATATACACAAAACTTGTGTTACAGGTACGTAGAACTATATATATACAACCAAACATGTGTTACAGGTACGTAGAAATATATATATACCACCAAACATGTATTACAGGTACGTAGAACTATATATACCACCAATCTTGTGTTACAGGTACGTATAACTATATATACCACCAAACATGTATTACATGTGTATAGAACTATATATACCACCAAACTTGTGTTACAGGTACGTAGAACTATATATATACCACCAAACATGTGTTACAGGTACGTAGAACTATATATACCAACACTCTTGTGTTACAGGTACGTAGAACTATATATACCACCAAACTAGTGTTACAGGTACGTAGAACTATATATACTACCAAACATGTATTACAGGTACGTAGAACTATATATACCACCAAACATGTGTTACATGTGTGTAGAACTATATATACCACCAAACATGTGATACAGGTGCGTAGAACTATATATACCACGAAACATGTATTACAGGTACGTAGAACTATATATACCACCAAACATGTAGTACAGGTACGTAGAGCTATATATACCACCAAACATGCATTACAGGTACGTAGAACTATATATATACAACCAAACATGTGTTACCACGTACGTAGAAATATATATATACCACCAAACATGTATTACAGGTACGTAGAACTATATATACCACCAATCTTGTGTTACAGGTACGTATAACTATATATACCACCAAACATGTATTACATGTGTGTAGAACTATATATACCACCAAACTTGTGTTACAGGTATGTAGAACTATATATATACCACCAAACATGTATTACAGGTACGTAGAACTATATATACCACCAAACATGTGTTACATGTGTGTAGAACTATATATACCACCAAACATGTGTTACAGGTGCGTAGAACTATATATACCACCAAACTAGTATTACATGTGTGTAGAACTATATATACCACCAAACTTGTGTTACAGGTACGTAGAACTATATATACTACCAAACATGTATTACAGGTACGTAGAACTATATATACCACCAAACATGTGTTACATGTGTGTAGAACTATATATACCACCAAACATGTGTTACAGGTGCGTAGAACTATATATACCACCAAACATGTATTACAGGTACGTAGAACTATATATACCACCAAACATGTAGTACAGGTACGTAGAGCTATATATACCACCAAACATGCATTACAGGTACGTAGAACTATATATATATCGCCAAACATGTATTACAGGTACCTAGAACTATATATACCACCAAACCTGTATTATAGGTACGTAGAACTATATATACCACCAAACATGTATTACAGGTACGTATAACTATATATACCACCAAACATGTATTACATGTGTGTAGAACTATATATACCACCAAACTTATGTTACAGGTACGTAGAACTATATATACCACCAAACTTGTGCTACAGGTACGTAGAACTATATATACCACCAAACTTGTGTTGCAGGTACGTAGAACTATATATACCACCAAACTAGTGTTACATGTGTGTATAACTATATATACCACCAAACATGTGTTACAGGTGCGTAGAACTATATATACCACCAAACATGTATTACAGTTACGTAGAACTATATATACTACCAAACATGTATTACAGGTACGTAGAACTATATATACCACCAAACATGTGTTACATGTGTGTAGAACTATATATACCACCAAACATGTGTTACAGGTGCGTATAACTATATATTCCACCAAACATGTATTACAGGTACGTAGAACTATATATACCACCAAACATGTATTACAGGTATGTAGAACTATATATACCACCAAACATGTATTATAGGTACGTAGAACTATATATATATATCGCCAAACATGTATTACAGGTACGTAGAACTATATATACCACCAAACATGTGTTACATGTGTGAGAACTATATATACCACCAAACTTGTGTTACAGGTACGTATAACTATATATATACCACCAAACATGTATTACAGGTACATATAACTATATATACCACCAATCTTGTGTTACAGGTACGTAGAACTATATAAACCACCAAACATGTATTACAGGTACGTAGAACTATATATACCACCAAACATGTATTACATGTACGTAGAACTATATATACCACCAAACATGTTTTTCATGTGTGAGAACTATATATACCACCAAACATGTGTTACAGGTGCGTAGAACTATATATACCACCAACCATGTATTACAGGTGCGTAGAACTATATATATACCACCAAATATGTGTTACAAGTACGTATAACTATATATACCACCAAACATGTATTACAGGTGCGTAGAACTAAATATATACCACCAAACATGTATTACAGGTGCGTAGAACTATTTATACCACCAAACATGTATTACAGGTGCGTAGAACAAAATATATACCACCAAACATGTATTACAGGTACGTAGAACTATATATACCACCAAACATGTATTACAGGTACGTATAACTATATATACCACCAAACATATATTACAGGTGCGTAGAACTATATATACCACCAAACATGTATTACTGGTACGTAGAATTATATATACCACCAAACTAGTGTTATAGGTACGTAGAACTATATATACCACCACACATGTGTTACATGTGTGTAGAACTATATATACCACCAAACTTGTGTTACAGGTACGTATAACTATATATATACCACCAAACATGTGTTACATAACGTAGAACTATATATACCACCAATCTTGTGTTACAGGTACGTATAACTATGTATACCACCAAACATGTACTACATGGGTGTAGAACTATATATACCACCACACTTGTGTTACAGGTACGTAGAACTATATATACCACTAAACTTGTGTTACAGGTACGTAGAACTATATATACCACCAAACTAGTGCTACAGGTGCGTAAAACTAAATATATACCACCAAACATGTATTACAGGTACGTAGAACTTTATATACCACCAAACATGTATTACAGGTACGTAGAACTATATATACCACCAAACATGTGTTACATGTGTGAGAACTATATATACCACCAAACTTGTGTTCCATGTACGTAGACCAATATATATACCACCAAACATGTATTACAGGTGCGTAGAAATATATATACCACCAAACATGTGTTACTTGTGTGAGAACTATATATACCACCAAACTTGTGTTACAGGTACGTAGAACTATATATATACCACCAAACATATATTACAGGTGCGTACAACTATATATATACCACCAATCTTGTGTTACATGTACGTAGAACAATATATATACCACCAAACATGTATTATAGGTGCGTAGAACTATATATATACCACCAAACATGTATTACAGGTACGTAGAACTATATATACCACCAAACATGTGTTACATGTGTGAGAACTATATATACCACCAAACATGTGTTAAAGGTGCGTAGAACTATACATATTCCACCAAATATGTGTTACAGGTACGTAGAACTATATATACCACCAAACATTTATTACAGGAGAGTAGAACTAAATATATACCACCAAACATGTATTACAGGTGCGTAGAACTATTTATACCACCAAACTAGTGTTACAGCTACGTAGACTTATATATATACCACCAAACATGTGTTACAGGTACGTAGAACTATATATACCACCAAACATGTATTACAGGTACGTAGAACTATATATACCACCAAACATGTGTTACATGTGTGAGAAATATATATACCACCAAACTTGTGTTACAGGTACGTAGAACTATATATATACCACCAAACATGTATTACAGGTACATAGAACTATATATACCACCAATCTTGTGTTACAGGTACGTAGAACTATATATACCACCAAACATGTATTACAGGTACGTAGAACTATATATACCACCAAACATGTATTACAGGTACGTAGAACTATATATACCACCAAACATGTGTTACATGTGTGAGAACTATATATATCACCAAACATGTATTACAGGTACGTAGATCTATATATACCACCAAACATGTATTACAGGTACGTAGAACTATATATACCACCAAACATGTATTATAGGTACGTAGAACTATATATATATATCGCCAAACATGTATTACAGGTACGTAGAACTATATATACCACCAAACATGTGTTACATGTGTGAGAACTATATATACCACCAAACTTGTGTTACAGGTACGTAGAACTATATATATACCACCAAACATGTATTACAGGTACATAGAACTATATATACCACCAATCTTGTGTTACAGGTACGTAGAACTATATAAACCACCAAACATGTATTACAGGTACGTAGAACTATATATAACACCAAACATGTATTACAGGTACGTAGAACTATATATACCACCAAACATGTTTTTCATGTGTGAGAACTATATATACCACCAAACATGTGTTACAGGTGCGTAGAACTATATATACCACCAACCATGTATTACAGGTGCGTAGAACTATATATATACCACCAAATATGTGTTACAAGTACGTAGAACTATATATACCACCAAACATGTATTACAGGTGCGTAGAACTAAATATATACCACCAAACATGTATTACAGGTGCGTAGAACTATTTATACCACCAAACATGTATTACAGGTGCGTAGAACAAAATATATACCACCAAACATGTATTACAGGTACGTAGAACTATATATACCACCAAACATGTATTACAGGTACGTATAACTATATATACCACCAAACATATATTACAGGTGCGTAGAACTATATATACCACCAAACATGTATTACTGGTACGTAGAACTATATATACCACCAAACTAGTGTTATAGGTACGTAGAACTATATATACCACCAAACTTGTGTTACAGGTACGTATAACTATATATATACCACCAAACATGTGTTACAGGTACGTAGAACTATATATACCACCAATCTTGTGTTACAGGTACGTATAACTATGTATACCACCAAACATGTACTACATGGGTGTAGAACTATATATACCACCACACTTGTGTTACAGGTACGTATAACTATATATACCACCAAACTTGTGCTACAGGTGCGTAACACTAAATATATACCACCAAACATGTATTACAGGTACGTAGAACTTTATATACCACCAAACATGTATTACAGGTACGTAGAACTATATATACCACCAAACATGTGTTACATGTGTGAGAACTATATATACCACCAAACTTGTGTTCCATGTACGTAGACCAATATATATACCACCAAACATGTATTACAGGTGCTTAGAAATATATATACCACCAAACATGTGTTACATGTGTGAGACCTATATATACCACCAAACTTGTGTTACAGGTACGTAGAACTATATATATACCACCAAACATCTATTACAGGTGCGTACAACTATATATATATACCACCAATCTTGTGTTACATGTACGTAGAACAATATATATACCACCAAACATGTATTATAGGTGCATAGAACTATATATATACCACCAAACATGTATTACAGGTACGTAGAACTATATATACCACCAAACATGTGTTACATGTGTGAGAACTATATATACCACCAAACATGTGTTAAAGGTGCGTAGAACTATATATATTCCACCAAATATGTGCTACAGGTACGTAGAACTATATATACCACCAAACATTTATTACAGGAGAGTTGAACTAAATATATACCACCAAACATGTATTACAGGTGCGTAGAACTATTTATACCACCAAACTAGTGTTACAGCTACGTATACTTATATATATACCACCAAACATGTGTTACAGGTACGTAGAACTATATATACCACCAAACATGTATTACAGGTACGTAGAACTATAAATACCACCAAACATGTGTTACATGTGTGAGAAATATATATACCACCAAACTTGTGTTACAGGTACGTAGAACTATATATATACCACCAAACATGTATTACAGGTACATAGAACTATATATACCACCAATCTTGTGTTACAGGTACGTAGAACTATATATACCACCAAACATGTATTACAGGTACGTAGAACTATATATACCACCAAACATGTATTACAGGTACGTAGAACTATATATACCACCAAACATGTGTTACATGTGTGAGAACTATATATATCACCAAACATGTATTACAGGTACGTAGATCTATATATACCACCAAACATGTATTACAGGTACGTAGAACTATATATACCACCAAACATGTGTTACATGTGTGTAGAACTATATATACCACCAAACATGTATTACAGGTACGTAGAACTATATATACCACCAAACATGTGTTACATGTGTGAGAACTATATATACCACCAAACATGTATTACAGGTACGTAGAACTATATATACCACCAAACATGTATTACAGGTACGTATAACTATATAAACCACCAAATATATATTACAGGTGCGTAGAACTATATATACCACCAAACATGTATTACTGGTACGTAGAACTATATATACCACCAATCTAGTGTTACAGGTGCGTATAACTATATATATAGCACCAAACATGTATTATAGGTACGTAGAACTATATTTACCACCAAATATGTGTTACATGTGTGTAGAACTATATATACCACCAAACTTGTGTTACAGGTACGTAGAACTATATATATACCACCAAACATGTGTTACAGGTACGTAGAACTATATATACCACCAATCTTGTGTTACAGGTACGTAGAACTATGTATACCACCAAACATGTACTACATGTGTGTATAACTATATATACCACCACACTTGTGTTACAGGTACGTAGAACTATATATACGACCAAACTTGTGTTACAGGTACGTATAACTATATATACCACCAAACTAGTGTTACAGGTGCGTAAAATTATATATATACCACCAAACATGTATTACAGGTACGTTGAACTATATGTACCACCAAACTAGTGTTACAGTTACGTAGAACTATATATACCACCAAACATGTATTACAGGTACGTAGAACTATATATACCACCAAACATGTGTTACATGTGTGTAGAACTATATATACCACCAAACTTGTGTTACAGATACGTAGAACTATATATATACAACCAAACATGTGTTACAGGTACGTAGAACTATATATATCACCAATCTTGTGTTACATGTACGTAGAACTATATATACCACCAAACATGTATTACATGTGTGTAGAACTATATATACCACCAAACATGTGTTACATGTGTGAGAACTATATATATCACCAAACATGTATTACAGGTACGTAGATCTATATATACCACCAAACATGTATTACAGGTACGTAGAACTATATATACCACCAAACATGTATTATAGGTACGTAGAACTATATATATATATCGCCAAACATGTATTACAGGTACGTAGAACTATATATACCACCAAACATGTGTTACATGTGTGAGAACTATATATACCACCAAACTTGTGTTACAGGTACGTAGAACTATATATATACCACCAAACATGTATTACAGGTACATAGAACTATATATACCACCAATCTTGTGTTACAGGTACGTAGAACTATATAAACCACCAAACATGTATTACAGGTACGTAGAACTATATATAACACCAAACATGTATTACAGGTACGTAGAACTATATATACCACCAAACATGTTTTTCATGTGTGAGAACTATATATACCACCAAACATGTGTTACAGGTGCGTAGAACTATATATACCACCAACCATGTATTACAGGTGCGTAGAACTATATATATACCACCAAATATGTGTTACAAGTACGTAGAACTATATATACCACCAAACATGTATTACAGGTGCGTAGAACTAAATATATACCACCAAACATGTATTACAGGTGCGTAGAACTATTTATACCACCAAACATGTATTACAGGTGCGTAGAACAAAATATATACCACCAAACATGTATTACAGGTACGTAGAACTATATATACCACCAAACATGTATTACAGGTACGTATAACTATATATACCACCAAACATATATTACAGGTGCGTAGAACTATATATACCACCAAACATGTATTACTGGGACGTAGAACTATATATACCACCAAACTAGTGTTATAGGTACGTAGAACTATATATACCACCAAACTTGTGTTACAGGTACGTATAACTATATATATACCACCAAACATGTGTTACAGGTACGTAGAACTATATATACCACCAATCTTGTGTTACAGGTACGTATAACTATGTATACCACCAAACATGTACTACATGGGTGTAGAACTATATATACCACCACACTTGTGTTACAGGTACGTATAACTATATATACCACTAAACTTGTGTTACAGGTACGTATAACTATATATACCACCAAACTTGTGCTACAGGTGCGTAAAACTAAATATATACCACCAAACATGTATTACAGGTACGTAGAACTTTATATACCACCAAACATGTATTACAGGTACGTAGAACTATATATACCACCAAACATGTGTTACATGTGTGAGAACTATATATACCACCAAACTTGTGTTCCATGTACGTAGACCAATATATATACCACCAAACATGTATTACAGGTGCTTAGAAATATATATACCACCAAACATGTGTTACATGTGTGAGACCTATATATACCACCAAACTTGTGTTACAGGTACGTAGAACTATATATATACCACCAAACATCTATTACAGGTGCGTACAACTATATATATATACCACCAATCTTGTGTTACATGTACGTAGAACAATATATATACCACCAAACATGTATTATAGGTGCATAGAACTATATATATACCACCAAACATGTATTACAGGTACGTAGAACTATATATACCACCAAACATGTGTTACATGTGTGAGAACTATATATACCACCAAACATGTGTTAAAGGTGCGTAGAACTATATATATTCCACCAAATATGTGCTACAGGTACGTAGAACTATATATACCACCAAACATTTATTACAGGAGAGTTGAACTAAATATATACCACCAAACATGTATTACAGGTGCGTAGAACTATTTATACCACCAAACTAGTGTTACAGCTACGTATACTTATATATATACCACCAAACATGTGTTACAGGTACGTAGAACTATATATACCACCAAACATGTATTACAGGTACGTAGAACTATAAATACCACCAAACATGTGTTACATGTGTGAGAAATATATATACCACCAAACTTGTGTTACAGGTACGTAGAACTATATATATACCACCAAACATGTATTACAGGTACATAGAACTATATATACCACCAATCTTGTGTTACAGGTACGTAGAACTATATATACCACCAAACATGTATTACAGGTACGTAGAACTATATATACCACCAAACATGTATTACAGGTACGTAGAACTATATATACCACCAAACATGTGTTACATGTGTGAGAACTATATATATCACCAAACATGTATTACAGGTACGTAGATCTATATATACCACCAAACATGTATTACAGGTACGTAGAACTATATATACCACCAAACATGTGTTACATGTGTGTAGAACTATATATACCACCAAACATGTATTACAGGTACGTAGAACTATATATACCACCAAACATGTGTTACATGTGTGAGAACTATATATACCACCAAACATGTATTACAGGTACGTAGAACTATATATACCACCAAACATGTATTACAGGTACGTATAACTATATAAACCACCAAATATATATTACAGGTGCGTAGAACTATATATACCACCAAACATGTATTACTGGTACGTAGAACTATATATACCACCAATCTAGTGTTACAGGTGCGTATAACTATATATATAGCACCAAACATGTATTATAGGTACGTAGAACTATATTTACCACCAAATATGTGTTACATGTGTGTAGAACTATATATACCACCAAACTTGTGTTACAGGTACGTAGAACTATATATATACCACCAAACATGTGTTACAGGTACGTAGAACTATATATACCACCAATCTTGTGTTACAGGTACGTAGAACTATGTATACCACCAAACATGTACTACATGTGTGTAGAACTATATATACCACCACACTTGTGTTACAGGTACGTAGAACTATATATACGACCAAACTTGTGTTACAGGTACGTATAACTATATATACCACCAAACTAGTGTTACAGGTGCGTAAAATTATATATATACCACCAAACATGTATTACAGGTACGTTGAACTATATGTACCACCAAACTAGTGTTACAGTTACGTAGAACTATATATACCACCAAACATGTATTACAGGTACGTAGAACTATATATACCACCAAACATGTGTTACATGTGTGTAGAACTATATATACCACCAAACTTGTGTTACAGATACGTAGAACTATATATATACAACCAAACATGTGTTACAGGTACGTAGAACTATATATATCACCAATCTTGTGTTACATGTACGTAGAACTATATATACCACCAAACATGTATTACATGTGTGTAGAACTACATATACCACCAAACTTGTGTTACAGGTACGTAGAACTATATATACCACCAAACTTGTGCTACAGGTACGTAGAACTATATATACCACCAAACTTGTGTTACAGGTATGTAGAACTATATATACCACCAAACTAGTGTTACATGTGTGTAGAACTATATATACTATCAAATATGTGTTACAGGTGCGTAGAACTATATATACCACCAAACATGTATTACAGGTACGTAGAACTATATATACCACCAAACATGTGTTACATGTGTGTAGAACTATATATACCACCAAACATGTATTACAGGTGCGTAGAAATATATATACCACCAAACATGTGTTACATGTGTGAGAACTATATATACCACCAAACTTGTGTTACAGGTGCGTAGAACTATATATATACCACCAAACATCTATTACAGGTGCGTACAACTATATATATACCACCAAACTTGTGTTACAGGTACGTAGAACAATATATATACCACCAAACATGTATTACAGGTGCGTAGAACTATATATATACCACCAAACATGTATTACAGGTACGTAGAACTATATATACCACCAAACATGTGTTACATGTGTGAGAACTATATATACCACCAAACATGTGTTAAAGGTGCGTAGAACTATATATATACCACCAAATATGTGTTACAGGTACGTAGAAATATATATACCACCAAACATTTATTACAGGAGAGTAGAACTAAATATATACCACCAAACATGTATTACAGGTGCGTATAACTATTTATACCACCAAACTAGTGTTACAGCTACGTAGACTTATATATATACCACCAAACATGTGTTACAGGTACGTAGAACTATATATACCACCAAACATGTATTACAGGTACGTAGAACTATATATACCACCAAACATGTGTTACATGTGTGAGAAATATATATACCACCAAACTTGTGTTACAGGTACGTAGAACTATATATATACCACCAAGCATGTATTACAGGTACATAGAACTATATATACCACCAATCTTGTGTTACAGGTACGTAGAACTATATATACCACCAAACATGTATTACAGGTACGTAGAACTATATATACCACCAAACATGTATTACAGGTACGTAGAACTATATATACCACCAAACATGTGTTACATGTGTGAGAACTATATATATCACCAAACATGTATTACAGGTACGTAGATCTATATATACCACCAAACATGTATTACAGGTACGTAGAACTATATATACCACCAAACATGTGTTACATGTGTGTAGAACTATATATACCACCAAACATGTATTACAGGTACTTAGAACTATATATACCACCAAACATGTGTTACATGTGTGAGAACTATATATACCACCAAACATGTATTACAGGTACGTAGAACTATATATACCACCAAACATGTATTACAGGTACGTATAACTATATAAACCACTAAATATATATTACAGGTGCGTAGAACTATATATACCACCAAACATGTATTACTGGTACGTAGAACTATATATACCACCAATCTAGTTTTACAGGTGCGTAGAACTATATATATACCACCAAACATGTATTATAGGTACGTAGAACTATATATACCACCAAATATGTGTTACATGTGTGTAGAACTATATATACCACCAAACTTGTGTTACAGGTACGTAGAACTATATATATACCACCAAACATGTGTTACATGTACGTATAACTATATATACCACCAAACTAGTGTTACAGGTGCGTAAAACTATATATATACCACCAAACATGTAGTACAGGTACGTAGAACTATATATACCACCAAACATGTATTACAGGTACGTTGAACTATATGTACCACCAAACTAGTGTTACAGTTACGTAGAACTATATATACCACCAAACATGTATTACAGGTACGTAGAACTATATATACCACCAACATGTGTTACATGTGTGTAGAACTATATATACCACCAACCTTGTGTTACAGATACGTAGAACTATATATATACAACCAAACATGTGTTACAGGTACGTAGAACTATATATATCACCAATCTTGTGTTACATGTACGTAGAACTATATATACCACCAAACATGTATTACATGTGTGTAGAACTACATATACCACCAAACTTGTGTTACAGGTACGTAGAACTATATATACCACCAAACTTGTGCTACAGGTACGTAGAACTATATATACCACCAAACTTGTGTTACAGGTATGTAGAACTATATATACCACCAAACTAGTGTTACATGTGTGTAGAACTATATATACTATCAAATATGTGTTACAGGTGCGTAGAACTATATATACCACCAAACATGTATTACAGGTACGTAGAACTATATATACTACCAATCATGTATTACAGGTACATATAACTATATATACCACCAAACATGTGTTACATGTGTGTAGAACTATATATACCACCAAACATGTGTTACAGGTGCGTAGAACTATATATACCACCAAACATGTATTGCAGGTACGTAGAACTATATATACCACCAAACATGTATTACAGGTACGTAGAACTATATATACCACCAAACATGTATTACAGGTACGTAGAACTATATATACCACCAAACATGTATTACAGGTACGTAGAGCTATATATATACCACCAAACATGTATTACAGGTACTTAGAACTCTATATATACCACCAAACATGTATTACAGGTACGTATAACTATATATATACCACCAAACTTGTGTTAGAGGTACGTAGAACTTTATATCACCAAACATGTGTTACATGTGTGTAGATCTATATATACCACCAAACTTGTGTTACAGGTACGTAGAACTATATATATACCACCAAACATGTGTTACAGGTACGTATAACTATATATACCAACAATCTTGTGCTACAGGTACGTAGAACTATATATACCACCAAACTTGTGTTACAGGTACGTAGAACTATATATACCACCAAACTAGTGTTACATGTGTGTAGAACTATATATACCACCAAACATGTGTTACAGGTGCATATAACTATATATACCACCAATCATGTATTACAGGTACGTAGAACTATATATACCACCAAACATGTGTTACATGTGCGTAGAACTATATATACCACCAAACTAATGTTACATGTGTGTAGAACTATATATACCACCAAACTTGTGTTACAGGTACGTAGAACTATATATACTACCAAACATGTATTACAGGTACGTAGAACTAAATATACCACCAAACATGTGTTACATGTGTGTAGAACTATATATACCACCACACATGTGTTACAGGTGCGTAGATCTATATATACCACCAAACATGTATTACAGGAACGTAGAACTATATATACCACCAAACATGTATTACAGGTACGTAGAACTATATATACCACCAAACTTGTATTACAGGTACGTATAACTATATATACCACCAAACATGTATTACATGTGTGTAGAACTATATATACCACCAAACTTTTGTTACAGGTACGTAGAACTATATATACCACCAAACTTGTGCTACAGGTACGCAGAACTATATATACCACCAAACTTATGTTACAGGTACCTAGAACTATATATACTACCAAACATGTGTTACAGGTACGTAGAACTATATATACCATCAAACATGTGTTACATGTGTGTAGAACTATATATACAACCAAACTTGTATTACAGGTACGTAGAACTATATATACCACCAAACATGTATTACAGGTACGTAGAACTATATATACCACCAAACATGTAGTACAGGTACGTAGAACTATATATACCACCAAATATGTATTACAGGTACGTAGAACTATATATATATACGACCAACCATGTATTACAGGTACGTAGAACTATATATACCACCAAACATGTATTACAGGTACGTAGAACTATATATACCACCAAACATGTATTACAGGTACGTAGAACTATATATACCACCAAACATGTATTACAGGTACGTATACCTATATATATATACTACCAAACATGTATTCCAGGTACGTAGAACTATATATATACCAACAAACTTGTGATACAGGTACCTAGAACTATATATATACCACCAAACATGTATTACAGGTACATATAACTATATATATACCACCAAACATGTATTACAGGTACGTAGAACTATATATATACCACCAAACTTGTGTTACAGGTACCTAGAACTATATATATATCACCAAACATGTATTACAGGTACGTAGAACTATATATATATATAAATATATATACCATCAAACATGTATTACAGGTACGTAGAACTATATATATATATCACCAAACATGTGTTACTGGTACGTAGCTCTATATATATATATATACCACCAAACATGTATTGCAGGTACGTAGAACTATATATACCACCAAACTTGTGCTACAGGTACGCAGAACTATATATATATCACCAAACTTGTATTACAGGTACGTAGAACTATATATATATATAAATATATATACAATCAAACATGTATTACAGGTACGTAGAACTATATATATATCACCAAACATGTGTTACAGGTACGTAGCTCTATATATATATATACGACCAAAGATGTATTGCAGGTACGTAGAACTATATATACCACCAAACTTGTGCTACAGGTACGCAGAACTATATATACCACCAAACTTCTGTTACAGGTACGTAGAACTATATATACGACCAAACATGTGTTACATGTGTGTATAACTATATATACCACCAAACATGTGTTACAGGTTTGTAGAACTATATATACCACCAAACTTGTATTACAGGTACGTAGAACTATATATACCACCAAACATGTATTACAGGTACGTAGAACTATATATACCACTAAACATGTAGTAGAGGTACGTATAACTATATATACCACCAAACATGTATTACAGGTACGTAGAACTATATATATATACGACCAACCATGTATTACAGGTACGTAGAACTATATATACCACCAAACATGTATTACAGGTACGTAGAACTATATATACCACAAAACATGTATTACAGGTACGTAGAACTATATATACCACCAAACATGTATTACAGGTACGTATACCTATATATATACCACCAAACATGTATTACAGGTGCGTAGAACTATATATACCACCAAACATGTATTACAGGTACGTAAAATTATATATACCACCAAACATGTATTACAGGTACGTAGAACTATATATACCACCAAACATGTATTACAGGTACGTAGAGCTATATATATATACCACCAAACATGTATTACAGGTACTTAGAACTCTCTATATACCACCAAACATGTATTACAGGTACGTATAACTATATATATACCACCAAACTTGTGTTACAGGTACGTATAACTATATATACCACCAAACATGTATTACATGTGTGTAGAACTATATATACTACCAAACTTGTGTTACAGGTACGTAGAACTATATATACCACCAAACATGTGTTACATGTGTGTAGAACTATATATACCACCATACTAGTGTTACATGTGTGTAGAACTATATATACCACCAAACATGTGTTACAGGTGCATATAACTATATATACCAGCAAACATGTATTACATGTGCGTAGAACTATATATACCACCAAACTAGTGTTACATGTGTGTAGAAATATATATACCACCAAACTTGTGTTACAGGTACGTATAACTATATATACTACCAAACATGTATTACAGGTGCGTAGAACTAAATATACCACCAAACATGTGTTACATGTGTGTAGAACTATATATATCACCACACATGTGTTACATGTGCGTAGATCTATATATACCACCAAACATGTATTACAGGTACGTATAACTATATATACCACCAAACATGTATTACATGTGTGTAGAACTATATATACCACCAAACTTGTGCTACAGGTACGCAGAACTATATATACCACCAAACTTGTGCTACAGGTACGCAGAACTATATATACCACCAAACTTCTGTTACAGGTACGTAGAACTATATATACTACCAAACATGTATTACAGGTACGTAGAACTATATATACCACCAAACATGTATTACAGGTACGTAGAACTATATATACCACCAAACATGTATTACAGGTACGTAGAACTATATATACCACCAAACATGTATTACAGGTGCGTAGAACTATATATACCACCAAACATGTATTACAGGTACGTAAAATTATATATACCACCAAACATGTATTACAGGTACGTAGAACTATATATACCACCAAACATGTATTACAGGTACGTAGAGCTATATATATATACCACCAAACATGTATTACAGGTACTTAGAACTCTCTATATACCACCAAACATGTATTACAGGTACGTATAACTATATATATACCACCAAACTTGTGTTACAGGTACGTATAACTATATATACCACCAAACATGTATTACATGTGTGTAGAACTATATATACTACCAAACTTGTGTTACAGGTACGTAGAACTATATATACCACCAAACATGTGTTACATGTGTGTAGAACTATATATACCACCATACTAGTGTTACATGTGTGTAGAACTATATATACCACCAAACATGTGTTACAGGTGCATATAACTATATATACCAGCAAACATGTATTACATGTGCGTAGAACTATATATACCACCAATCTAGTGTTACATGTGTGTAGAAATATATATACCACCAAACTTGTGTTACAGGTACGTATAACTATATATAATACCAAACATGTATTACAGGTGCGTAGAACTAAATATACCACCAAACATGTGTTACATGTGTGTAGAACTATATATATCACCACACATGTGTTACATGTGCGTAGATCTATATATACCACCAAACATGTATTACAGGTACGTATAACTATATATACCACCAAACATGTATTACATGTGTGTAGAACTATATATACCACCAAACTTGTGCTACAGGTACGCAGAACTATATATACCACCAAACTTGTGCTACAGGTACGCAGAACTATATATACCACCAAACTTCTGTTACAGGTACGTAGAACTATATATACTACCAAACATGTATTACAGGTACGTAGAACTATATATACCACCAACCTGTGTTACATGTGTGTAGAACTATATATACCACCAAACATGTGTTAGAGGTGTGTAGAACTATATATACCACCAAACTTGTATTACAGGTACGTAGAACTATATATACCACCAAACATGTATTACAGGTACGTAGAACTATATATACCACCAAACATGTAGTACAGGTACGTAGAACTATATATACCACCAAACATGTATTACAGGTACGTATAACTATACATATATACGACCAACCATGTATTACAGGTACGTAGAACTATATATACCACCAAACATGTATTACAGGTACGTAGAACTATATATACCACCAAACATGTATTACAGGTACGTAGAACTATATATACCACCAAACATGTATTACAGGTACGTATACCTATATATATACCACCAAACATGTATTACAGGTACGTATAACTATATATATACCACCAAACATGTATTCCAGGTACGTAGAACTATATATATACCACCAAACTTGTGATACAGGTACCTATAACTATATATATACCACCAAACATGTATTACAGGTACGTATACCTATATATATACCACCGAACATGTATTACAGGTACATATAACTATATATATATATCACCAAACATGTATTACAGGTACGTAGAACTATATATATACCACCAAACTTGTGTTACAGGTACCTAGAACTATATATATATCACCAAACTTGTATTACAGGTACGTAGAACTATATATATATATAAATATATATACAATCAAACATGTATTACAGGTACGTAGAACTATATATATATCACCAAACATGTGTTACAGGTACGTAGCTCTATATATATATATACGACCAAAGATGTATTGCAGGTACGTAGAACTATATATACCACCAAACTTGTGCTACAGGTACGCAGAACTATATATACCACCAAACTTCTGTTACAGGTACGTAGAACTATATATACGACCAAACATGTGTTACATGTGTGTATAACTATATATACCACCAAACATGTGTTACAGGTTTGTAGAACTATATATACCACCAAACTTGTATTACAGGTACGTAGAACTATATATACCACCAAACATGTATTACAGGTACGTAGAACTATATATACCACTAAACATGTAGTAGAGGTATGTATAACTATATATACCACCAAACATGTATTACAGGTACGTAGAACTATATATATATACGACCAACCATGTATTACAGGTACGTAGAACTATATATACCACCAAACATGTATTACAGGTACGTAGAACTATATATACCACAAAACATGTATTACAGGTACGTAGAACTATATATACCACCAAACATGTATTACAGGTACGTATACCTATATATATACCACCAAACATGTATTACAGGTGCGTAGAACTATATATACCACCAAACATGTATTACAGGTACGTAAAATTATATATACCACCAAACATGTATTACAGGTACGTAGAACTATATATACCACCAAACATGTATTACAGGTACGTAGAGCTATATATATATATACCACCAAACATGTATTACAGGTACTTAGAACTCTCTATATACCACCAAACATGTATTACAGGTACGTATAACTATATATATACCACCAAACTTGTGTTACAGGTACGTATAACTATATATACCACCAAACATGTATTACATGTGTGTAGAACTATATATACTACCAAACTTGTGTTACAGGTACGTAGAACTATATATACCACCAAACATGTGTTACATGTGTGTAGAACTATATATACCACCAAACTTGTGTTACAGGTACGTAGAACTATATATATACCACCAAACATGTGTTACAGGTACGTATAACTATATATACCACCATACTAGTGTTACATGTGTGTAGAACTATATATACCACCAAACATGTGTTACAGGTGCATATAACTATATATATCAGCAAACATGTATTACAGGTACGTAGAACTATATATACCACCAAACATGTGTTACATGTGCGTAGAACTATATATACCACCAAACTAGTGTTACATGTGTGTAGAAATATATATACCACCAAACTTGTGTTACAGGTACGTATAACTATATATACTACCAAACATGTATTACAGGTGCGTAGAACTAAATATACCACCAAACATGTGTTACATGTGTGTAGAACTATATATATCACCACACATGTGTTACATGTGCGTAGATCTATATATACCACCAAACATGTATTACAGGTACGTAGAACTATATATATATATATATATATATATATACGACCAAACATGTACTACAGGTACGTAGAACTATATATACCACCAAACATGTATTACAGGTAGGTAGAACTATATATACCACCAAACATGTATTACAGGTACGTATAACTATATATACCACCAAACATGTATTACATGTGTGTAGAACTATATATACCACCAAACTTGTGTTACAGGTACGTATAACTATATATACCACCAAACTTGTGCTACAGGTACGTAGAACTATATATACCACCAATCTTGTGTTACAGGTACGTAGAACTATGTATACCACCAAACATGTACTACATGTGTGTAGAACTATATATACCACCACACTTGTGTTACAGGTACGTAGAACTATATATACCACCATACTTGTGTTACAGGTACGTAGAAGTATATATACTACCAAACTAGTGTTACAGGTGCGTAAAACTATATATATACCACCAAACATGTAGTACAGGTACGTATAACTATATATACCACCAAACATGTATTACAGGTACGTTGAACTATATGTACCACCAAACTAGTGTTACAGTTACGTAGAACAATATATACCACCAAACATGTATTACAGGTACGTAGAACTATATATACCACCAAACATGTGTTACATGTGTGTAGAACTATATATACCACCAAACTTGTGCTACAGGTACGTAGAATTATATATATACAACCAAACATGTGTTACAGGTACGTATAACTATATATATACCACCAAACATGTATTACAGGTACGTAGAACTATATATACCACCAATCTTGTGTTACATGTAAGTAGAACTATATATACCACCACACATATATTACATGTGTGTAGAACTATATATACCACCAAACTTGTGTTACAGGTACGTAGAACTATATATACCACCAAACTTGTGCTACAGGTACGTAGAACTATATATACCACCAAACTTGTGTTACAGGTACGTAGAACTATATATACCACCAAACTAGTGTTACATGTTTGTAGAACTATATATACTATCAAACATGTGTTACAGGTGCGTAGAACTATATATGCCACCAAACATGTATTACATGTACGTAGAACTATATATACTACCAAACATGTATTACAGGTACATAGAACTATATATACCACAAAGCATGTGTTACATGTACGTAGAACTATATATACCACCAAACATATATTACATGTGTGTAGAACTATATATACCACCAAACTTGTGTTACAGGTACGTAGAACTATATATACCACCAAACATATATTACATGTGTGTAGAACTATATATACTACCAAACTTGTGCTACAGGTACGTAGAACTATATATACCACCAAACATGTGCTACAGGTACGTAGAACTATATATACCACCAAACTTGTGTTACAGGTACGTAGAACTATATATACCACCAAACATGTGTTACAGGTACGTAGAACTATATATACTACCAAACTAGTGTTACAGGTGCGTAAAACTATATATATACCACCAAACATGTAGTACAGGTACGTAGAACTATATATACCACCAAACATGTATTACAGGTACGTTGAACTATATGTACCACCAAACATGTGTTACATGTGTGTAGAACTATATATACCACCAAACTTGTGCTACAGGTACGTAGAACTATATATATACAACCAAACATGTGTTACAGGTACGTATAACTATATATATACCACCAAACATGTATTACAGGTACGTAGAACTATATATACCACCAATCTTGTGTTACATGTACGTAGAACTATATATAGCACCAAACATATATTACATGTGTGTAGAACTATATATAGCACCAAACTTGTGTTACAGGTACGTAGAACTATATATACCACCAAACTTGTGCTACAGGTACGTAGAACTATATATACCACCAAAATTGTGTTACAGGTACGTAGAACTTAATATACCACCAAACTAGTGGTACATGTTTGTAGAACTATATATACTATCAAACATGTGTTACAGGTGCGTAGAACTATATATACCACCAAACATGTATTACATGTACGTAGAACTATATATACTACCAAACATGTATTACAGGTACATAGAACTATATATACCACAAAGCATGTGTTACATGTGTGTAGAACTATATATACCACCAAACATGTGTTACAGGTGCGTAGACCTATATATACCACCAAACATGTATTACAGGTACGTAGAACTATATATACCACCAAACATGTATTACAGGTACGTATAACTATATATAACACCAAACATGTAGTACAGGTACCCAGAACTATATATACCACCAAATATGTATTACAGGTACGTAGAACTATATATATACCACCAAACATGTATTGCAGGTACGTAGAACTATATATACCACCAAACTTGTGCTACAGGTACACAGAACTATATATACCACCAAACTTCTGTTACAGGTACGTAGAACTATATATACTACCAAACATGTATTACAGGTACGTAGAACTATATATACCACCAAACATGTGTTACATGTGTGTAGAACTATATATACCACCAAACATGTGTTACAGGTGTGTAGAACTATATATACCACCAAACTTGTATTTCAGGTACGTAGAACTATATATACCACCAAACATGTATTACAGGTACGTATAACTATATATACCACCACACATGTAGTACAGGTACGTAGAACTATATATACAACCAAACATGTATTACAGGTACATAGAACTATATATATATACGACCAACCATGTATTACAGGTACGTAGAACTATATATACCACCAAACATATATTACAGGTACGTAGAACTATATATACCACCAAACATGTATTACAGGTACGTAGAACTATATATACCACCAAACATGTATTACAGGTACGTTTACCTATTTATATACCACCAAACATGTATTACAGGTACGTAGAACTATATATACCACCAAACATGTATTACAGGTACGTAGAACTATATATACCACCAAACATGTATTACAGGTACGTAGAACTATATATACCACCAAACATGTATTACAGGTACATATAGCTATATATATACCACCAAACATGTATTACAGGTACTTAGAACTCTCTATATACCACCAAACATGTATTACAGGTACGTATAACTATATATATACCACCAAACTTGTGTTACAGGTACGTATAACTATATATACCACCAAGCATGTATTACATGTGTGTAGAACTATATATACCACCAAACTTGTGTTACAGGTACGTAGAACTATATATACCACCAAACATGTGTTACATGTGTGTAGAACTATATATACCACCAAACTTGTGTTACAGGTACGTAGAACTATATATATACCACCAAACATGTGTTACAGATACGTATAACTATATATACCAACAATCTTGTGCTACAGGTACGTAGAACTATATATACCACCAAACTAGTGTTACATGTGTGTAGAACTATATATACCACCAAACATGTGTTACAGGTGCATAGAACTATATATACCAGCAAACATGTATTACAGGTACGTAGAACTATATATACCACCAAACATGTATTACAGGTACATAGAACTATATATACCACAAAGCATGTGTTACATGTGTGTAGAACTATATATACCACCAAACATGTGTTACAGGTGCGTAGACCTATATATACCACCAAACATGTATTACAGGTACGTAGAACTATATATACCACCAAATATGTATTACAGGTACGTATAACTATATATAACACCAAACATGTAGTACAGGTACCCAGAACTATATATACCACCAAACCATGTATTACAGGTACGTAGAACTATATATACCACCAAACATATATTACAGGTACGTAGAACTATATATACCACCAAACATGTATTACAGGTACGTAGAACTATATATACCACCAAACATGTATTACAGGTACGTTTACCTATTTATATACCACCAAACATGTATTACAGGTACGTAGAACTATATATACCACCAAACATGTATTACAGGTACGTAGAACTATATATACCACCAAACATGTATTACAGGTACGTAGAACTATATATACCACCAAACATGTATTACAGGTACATATAGCTATATATATACCACCAAACATGTATTACAGGTACTTAGAACTCTCTATATACCACCAAACATGTATTACAGGTACGTATAACTATATATATACCACCAAACTTGTGTTACAGGTACGTATAACTATATATACCACCAAGCATGTATTACATGTGTGTAGAACTATATATACCACCAAACTTGTGTTACAGGTACGTAGAACTATATATACCACCAAACATGTGTTACATGTGTGTAGAACTATATATACCACCAAACTTGTGTTACAGGTACGTAGAACTATATATATACCACCAAACATGTGTTACAGATACGTATAACTATATATACCAACAATCTTGTGCTACAGGTACGTAGAACTATATATACCACCAAACTAGTGTTACATGTGTGTAGAACTATATATACCACCAAACATGTGTTACAGGTGCATAGAACTATATATACCAGCAAACATGTATTACAGGTACGTAGAACTATATATACCACCAAACATGTATTACAGGTACATAGAACTATATATACCACAAAGCATGTGTTACATGTGTGTAGAACTATATATACCACCAAACATGTGTTACAGGTGCGTAGACCTATATATACCACCAAACATGTATTACAGGTACGTAGAACTATATATACCACCAAATATGTATTACAGGTACGTATAACTATATATAACACCAAACATGTAGTACAGGTACCCAGAACTATATATACCACCAAACATGTATTACAGGTACGTAGAACTATATATATATCGCCAAACATGTAATACAGGTAAGTAGAACTATATATACCACCAAACATGTGTTACAGGTACGTAGCTCTATATATATATATACCACCAAACATGTATTGCAGGTACGTAGAACTATATATACCACCAAACTTGTGCTACAGGTACACAGAACTATATATACCACCAAACTTCTGTTACAGGTACGTAGAACTATATATACTACCAAACATGTATTACAGGTACGTAGAACTATATATACCACCAAACATGTGTTACATGTGTGTAGAACTATATATACCACCAAACATGTGTTACAGGTGTGTATAACTATATATACCACCAAGCTTGTATTACAGGTACGTAGAACTATATATACCACCAAACATGTATTACAGGTACGTAGAACTATATATACCACCACACATGTAGTACAGGTACGTATAACTATATATACCACCAAACATGTATTACAGGTACGTAGAACTATATATATATACGACCAACCATGTATTACAGGTACGTATAACTATATATACCACCAAACATATATTACAGGTACGTAGAACTATATATACCACCAAACATGTATTACAGGTACGTAGAACTATATATACCACCAAACATGTATTACAGGTACGTTTACCTATTTATATACCACCAAACATGTATTACAGGTACGTAGAACTATATATACCACCAAACATGTATTACAGGTACGTAGAACTATATATACCACCAAACATGTATTACAGGTACGTAGAACTATATATATACCACCAAACATGTATTACAGGTACGTATAGCTATATATATACCACCAAACATGTATTACAGGTACTTAGAACTCTCTATATACCACCAAACATGTATTACAGGTACGTATAACTATATATATACCACCAAACTTGTGTTACAGGTACGTATAACTATATATACCACCAAGCATGTATTAAATGTGTGTAGAACTATATATACCACCAAACTTGTGTTACAGGTACGTAGAACTATATATACCACCAAACATGTGTTACATGTGTGTAGAACTATATATACCACCAAACTTGTGTTACAGGTACGTAGAACTATATATATACCACCAAACATGTGTTACAGGTACGTATAACTATATATACCAACAATCTTGTGCTACAGGTACGTAGAACTATATATACCACCAAACTAGTGTTACATGTGTGTAGAACTATATATACCACCAAACATGTGTTACAGGTGCATAGAACTATATATACCAGCAAACATGTATTACAGGTACGTAGAACTATATATACCACCAAACATGTATTACAGGTACGTAGAACTATATATACCATCAAACATGTGTTACAGGTGCGTAGAACTATATATATACTACCAAACATGTATTACAGGTACGTATAACTATATATACCACCAAACTAGTGTTACAGGTGCGTAGAACTATATATACCACCAAACTAGTGCTTCAGGTGCGTAGAACTATATATATACCACCAAACTATTGCTTCAGGTGCGTACAACTATATATATATACCACCAAACTAGTGTTACAGGTACGTGGAACTATATATATATCGCCAAATGGTATTACAGGTGCGTAGAACTATATATACCACCAAACATGTATTACAGGGACGTATAACTATATATACCACCAAACTTGTGCTACACGTACGTAGAACTATATATACCACCAAACTTGTGTTACAGGTACGTAGAACTATATATAACACCAAAGTAGTGTTACATGTGTGTAGAACTATATATACCACCAAACATGTGTTACAGGTGCGTAGAACTATATATACCACCAAACATGTATTACAGGTACGTAGAACTATATAACTACCAAACATGTTGTACAGGTACGTAGAACTATATATACCACCAAAGATGTGTTACATGTGCGTAAAACTATATATACCACCAAACATGTATTACAGGTACGTAGAACTATATATTCTACCAAACATGTAGTACAGGTACGTAGAACTATATATACTACCAAACATGTAGTACAGGTGCGTAGAACTATATATACCACCAAACTAGTGCTTCAGGTGCGTATAACTATATATATATATACCACCAAACTAATATTACAGGTGCGTAGAACTATATATATATCGCCAAATAGTATTACAGGTGCGTAGAACTATATATACCACCAAACATGTATTACAGGTACATAGAACTACGTATACCACCAAACTTGTGTTACAGGTACGTAGAACTATATATACCACCAAACTTGTGCTACAGGTACGTATAACTATATATACCACCACACTTGTGTTACAGGTACGTAGAACTATATATACCACCAAACTAGTGTTACATGTGTGTAGAACTATATATACCACCAAACATGTGTTACAGGTGCGTAGAACTATATATACCACCAAACATGTATTACAGGTACGTAGAACTATATATACTACCAAACATGTAGTACAGGTACGTAGAACTATATATACCACCAAACATGTATTACAGGTACGTAGAACTATATATATATATATATCGCCAAACATGTGTTAGAGGTAGGTAGAACTATATATACCACCAAACTTGTATTACAGGTACGTAGAACTATATATATATATATATATATATACGACAAAACATGTATTACAGGTACGTAGAACTATATATACCACCAAACATGTAGTACATGTACGTAGAACTATATATACCACCAAACATGTATTACAGGTACGTAGACCTATATATATACCACCAAACATTTATTACAGATACGTAGAACTATATATATACCACCAAACATGTATTACAGATACGTAGAACTATATATATACCACCGAACATGTATTACAGGTACATAAAACTATATATATACCACCAAACATGTATTACAGGTACGTAGAACTATATATATATATATCGCCAAACATGTATTAGAGGTACGTAGAACTAAATATACCACCAAACTTGTATTACAGGTACGTAGAACTATATATATATATATATATATATATATATATATATATATATATATATATACGACCAAACATGTATTACAGGTACGTAGAACTATATATACCACCAAACATGTAGTACATGTACGTAGAACTATATATACCACCACACCTGTATTACAGGTACGTAGACCTATATATATACCACCAAACATGTATTACAGGTACGTAGAACTATATATATACCACCAAACATGTATTACAGGTACGTAGAACTATATATATACCACCAAACTTGTGTTACATGTACCTAGAACTATAAATATACCACCACACATGTATTACAGGTACGTATACCTATATATATATACCACCGAACATGTATTACAGGTACATAAAACTATATATATACCACCAAACATGTATTACAGGTACGTAGAACTATATATATACCACCAAACTTGTGTTACAGGTACCTAGCACTATATATATACCACCAAACATGTATTGCAGGTACGTAGAACTATATATATATATACCACCAAACATGTATTACAGGTACGTAGTACTATATATATACCACCAAACATGTATTACAGGTACGTAGCTCTATATATATATATATATATAAACACCACCAAACATGTATTACAGGTACGTAGAACTATATATTTACCACCAAACATGTATTACAGGTACGTAGAACTATATATACCACCAAACATGTATTACATGTGCGTAGACTATATATATATCGCCACATAGTATTACAGGTGCGTAGAACTAAATATATACCACCAAACATGTATTACAGGTGCGTAGAACTATATATACTACCAAACTTGTGTTACAGGTACGTAGCACTATATATATATACCACCACACTTGTGTTACAGGTACGTATAACTATATATATACCACCACACATGTGTTACAGGTGCGTAGAACTATATATACCACCAAACTTGTGGTACAGGTACGTATAATTATATATATACCACCAAACTTGTGTTACAGGTACGTAGAACTTTATATACCACCAAACTTGTGTTACAGGTACGTAGAACTATATATACCACCAAACATGTATTACAGGTACGTAGCACTATATATATATACCACCAAACTAGTGTTACAGGTACGTAGAACTATATATATTTCGCCAAATAGTATTACAGGTGCGTAGAACTATATATATACCACCAAACTTGTGTTGCAGGTACGTAGAACTATATATACCACCAAGCATGTGTTACAGGTACGTAGAACTATATATATACCACCAAACTTGTGTTACAGGTAAGTAGAACTTTATATACCACCAAACTTGTGTTACAGGCACGTATAATTATATATACCACCAAACTAGTGCTACAGGTACGTAGCACTATATATATACCATCAAACTAGTGTTACAGGTACGTAGAACTATATATATACCACCAAACTAGTGTTACAGGTACGTATAACTATATATACTACCAAACTAGTGTTACAGGTACGTAGAACTATATATATACCACCAAACATGTATTACAGGTACGTAGAACTATATATACCACCAAACATGTATTACAGGTACGTATAACTATATATACAACTAAACTAGTGTTACAGGTGCGTATATACCACCAAATATGTATGACAGGTGCGTAGAACTATATATACCACCAAGCTAGTGTTACAGGTGCGTAGACATATATATACCACCAAACTAGTGTTACAGGTGCGTATTATTATATATACCACCAAACTAATACTACAGGTCGGTATAACTATATATACCACCAAACTAATACTACAGGTGCCTAGAACTATATATATACCACCAAACTAGTGCTACAGGTGCGTAGAAATATAAATATCACCACACTTCTGTTACATGTGCGTAGAACTATGCATACCACCACACTAGTTTTACAGATGCGTAGTACAGGCTGTCCGATTATAGTAGTGGTTAGCGCGCTCGCTTCTCACAAAAGCAAGCCGGGTTCGATCCTCGGCATGTAAGTAAGTATGTGCGATGGTACGGTGGTCGCCGGGTCTGACATGTAGGTTTCTCCGGGTACTCCGCCAACGAAGTGATTAATATAAGTTGTTAATACTTGCTTCGCAATCGTTGTATAATAGATAAAAATTAAACGTACGGTGAGTAGTAGATATATATACATATATACCACCAAACTAGTGTTACAAGTCGTAGTAGAACTATGTACCACCAAACCAGTGTTACAAGTCGTAGTAGAACTATATACCACCAAACTAGTGTTACATGTCGTAGTAGAACTATATATACCACCAAACTAGTGTTACAAGTCGTAGTATAACTATATATACCACCAAACTAGTGTTACATGTCGAAGTAGAACTATATACCACCAAACTAGTGTTACAGGTGCGTAGTAGAACTATATATACCACCAAACTAGTGTTACAAGTCGTAGTATAACTATATATACCACCAAACTAGTGTTACAGGTGCGTAGTAGAACTATATATACCACCAAACTAGTGTTACAGGTGTGTAGTAGAACTATGTACCATCAAACTAGTGTTACAGGTGCGTAGTAGAACTATATACCACCAAACTAGTGTTACATGTCGTAGTAGAACTATATACCACCATACTAGTGTTACAAGTGCGTAGTAGAACTATATACCACCAAACTAGTATTACAAGTGCGTAGTAGAACTATGTACCACCAAACTAGGGCTACAAGTGCGTAGTAGAACTATGTACCACCAAACTAGTGTTACAAGTGCGTAGTAGAACTATGTACCACCAAACTAGGGTTACAAGTCGTAGTAGAACTATATACCACCAAACTAGTGTTACAAGTCGTAGTAGAACTATATATACCACCAAACTAGTGTTACAAGTCGAAGTAGAACTATTTACCACCAAACTAGTGTTACAAGTGCGTAGTAGAACTATATACCACCAAACTAGTGTTACAGGTGCGTAGTAGAACTATGTACCACAAAACTAGTATTATAAGTTGTAGTAGAACTATATATACCACCAAACTAGTATTACAAGTGCGTAGTAGAACTATGTACCACCAAACTAGGTTACAAGTGCGTAGTAGAACTATGTACTACCAAACTAGTGTTACAAATGCGTAGTAGAACTATGTACCACCAAACTAGGGTTACAGGTGTGTAGTAGATCTATATATACCACCAAACTAGTGCTACAGGTGTGTAGTAGAACTATATATACCACCAAACTAGTGTTACAAATCGTATTAGAACTATATATACCACCAAACTAGTGTTACAGGTGCGTAGTAGAACTATAAACCATCAAACTAGTGTTACACGTGCGTAGTAGAACTATATATACCACAACACTAGTGATTCAGGTGCGTAGTAGAACTATATATACCACAAAACTAGGGTTACAGGTGCGTAGTAGAACAATATATACCACCAAGCTAGTGTTACAGGTGTGTAATAGAACTATATATACCACCAAACTAGTATTACAGGTGCGTAGTAGAACAATATACCACCAAACTAGTGTTACAGGTGCATAGTAGAACTATATATACCTCCAAACCAGTGTTACAGGTGCGTAGTAGAACTATATACCACCACACTAGTGTTACAGGTGCGTAGTAGAACTATATATACCACCAAACTAGTATTACAGGTGCATAGTAGAACAATATACTACCAAACTAGTGTTACAGGTGCTTAGTAGAACTATATATACCACTAAACTAGTGTTACAGATGCATAGTAGAACTATATATACCACCACACCAGTGTTACAGGTGTGTAATATAACTATATATACCACCAAACTAGTGTTACAGAGGCGTAGTGGAACTATATACCACCAAACTAGTGTAACAGGTGCGTAGTAGAACTATATACCACCAAACTAGTGCTACAGGTGCGTAGTAGAACTATATAAAACCAAATTAGTGTTACAGGTGCGTAGTAGTACTATATATACCACCACAATAGTGTTACAGGTGCATTGTAGAACTATATATACCACCACAATAGTGTTACAGGTGCTTTGTAGAACTATATACCACCAAACTTGTGTTACAGGTGCGTAGTAGAACTATATATACCACCAAACTTGTGTTAATGGTGCGTATTAGAACTATATATACCACCAAACTAGTGTTACAGGTTGGTAGTAGAACTGTATATACCACCAAACTAGTGTTACATGTGCGTATTAGAACTATATACCACCAAACTAGTGTTACAGGTGCGTATTAGAACTATATATACTATCAAACTAGTGTTACAGGTGCGTAGTAAATCTATATATACCACCAAACTAGTGATACAGGTGCGCAGTAGAACTGTATACCACAAAACAACTGTTACAGGTGCGTAGTAGAACTGTATGTACCACCAAACTAGTGATACAGGTGCGTAGTAGAACTGTATGTATCACCAAACTAGTGTTACATGTGCGTAGTAGAACCATATATACCATCAAACTAGTGTTACAGGTGCCTAGGGAAATCTATATATACCACCAAACTAGAGTTACAGGTGCGTAGTAGGACTATATACCACCAAACAAATGTTACAGGTGCGTAGTAGAACTGTATATACCACCGAACTAGTGATACAGGTGCGTAGTAGAACTATATATACCACCACACTAGTGTTACAGGTGTGTAATAGAACTATATATACCACCAAACTAGTGTTACAAGTCGAAGTAGAACTATTTACCACCAAACTGGTGTTACAAGTGCGTAGTAGAACTATATAACACCAAACTAGTGTTACAGGTGTGTAATAGAACTATATATACCACCAAACTAGTGTTACAAGTCGAAGTAGAACTATTTACCACCAAACTAGTGTTACAAGTGCGTAGTAGAACTATGTACCACAAAACTAGTATTATAAGTTGTAGTAGAACTATATATACCACCAAACTAATATTACAAGTGCGTAGTAGAACTATGTACCACCAAACTAGGTTACAAGTGCGTAGTAGAACTATGTACCACCAAACTAGTGTTACAAGTGCGTAGTAGAACTATGTACCACCAAACTAGGGTTACAGGTGTGTAGTAGAACTATATATACCACCAAACTAGTGCTACAGGTGTGTAGTAGAACTATATATACCACCAAACTAGTGTTACAAATCGTATTAGAACTATATATACCACCAAACTAGTGTTACAGGTGCGTAGTAGAACTATAAACCATCAAACTAGTGTTACACGTGCGTAGTAGAACTATATATACCACAACACTAGTGACACAGGTGCGTAGTAGAACTATATATACCACAAAACTAGGGTTACAGGTGCGTAGTAGAACAATATATACCACCAAGCTAGTGTTACAGGTGTGTAATAGAACTATATATACCACCAAACTAGTATTACAGGTGCGTAGTAGAACTATATATACCTCCAAATCAGTGTTACAGGTGCGTAGTAGAACTATATACCACCACACTAGTGTTACAGGTGCGTAGTAGAACTATATATACCACCAAACTAGTATTACAGGTGCATAGTAGAACAATATACTACCAAACTAGTGTTACAGGTGCTTAGTAGAACTATATATACCACCAAACTAGTGTTACAGATACATAGTAGAACTATATATACCACCACACCAGTGTTACAGGTGTGTAATATAACTATATATACCACCAAACTAGTGTTACAGAGGCGTAGTGGAACTATATAGCACCAAACTAGTGTAACAGGTGCGTAGTAGAACTATATACCACCAAACTAGTGCTACAGGTGCGTAGTAGAACTACATAAAACCAAATTAGTGTTACAGGTGCGTAGTAGTACTATATATACCACCACAATAGTGTTACAGGTGCATTGTAGAACTATATATACCACCACAATAGTGTTACAGGTGCTTTGTAGAACTATATACCACCAAACTTGTGTTACATGTGCGTAGTAGAACTATATATACCACCAAACTTGTGTTAATGGTGCGTATTAGAACTATATATACCACCAAACTAGTGTTACAGGTTCGTAGTAGAACTGTATATACCACCAAACTAGTGTTACATGTGCGTATTAGAACTATATACCACCAAACTAGTGTTACAGGTGCGTATTAGAACTATATATACTATCAAACTAGTGTTACAGGTGCGTAGTAAATCTATATATACCACCAAACTAGTGATACAGGTGCGCAGTAGAACTGTATACCACAAATCAACTGTAACAGGTGCGTAGTAGAACTGTATGTACCACCAAACTAGTGATACAGGTGCGTAGTAGAACTGTATGTACCACCAAACTAGTGTTACATGTGCGTAGTAGAACCATATATACCATCAAACTAGTGTTACAGGTGCCTAGGGAAATCTATATATACCACCAAACTAGTGATACAGGTGCGTAGTAGAACTATATATACCACCACACTAGTGTTACAGGTGTATAATAGAACTATATATACCACCAAACTAGTGTTACAGGTGCGTAGTAGAACGATATATACCACCAAACTAGTGTTACAAGTCGTAGTAGAACTATATATACCACCAAACTAGTGTTACAGGTGTGTAGTAGAACAATATATACCACCAAACTAGTGTTACAAGTGCGTAGTAGAACTATTAACCATCAAACTAGTGTTACATTTCGTAGTAGAACTATATATACCACAAAACTAGGGTTACAGGTGCGTAGTAGAACTATATACCACCAAACTAGTGTTACATGTTGTAGTAGAACTATAAATCATCAAACTAGTGCTACAGGTGCGTAGTAGTACTATGTACCACCAAACTAGTGCTACAAGTGCGTAGTAGAACTATAAACCATCAAACTAGTGTTACAGGTGGGTAGTAGAACTATGTACCACCAAACTGGTGATACAGGTGTGTAATAGAACTATATATACCACAAAGCTAGGATTACAGGTGCGTAGTAGAACTATATACCACCAATCTAGTGTTACAGGTGCGTTGTAGAACTATATACCACCAAACTAGTGCTACAGGTGCGTAGTAGAACAATATATGCCACCAAACTAGTGTTAATTGTGCGTATTAGAACTATATACCACCAAACTAGTGTTACATGTGCGTATTAGAACCATATATACCATCAAACTAGTGTTACAGGTGCGTAGTAGAACTGTATATACCATCAAATTAGTGATACAGGTGTGTAATAGCACTATATATACCACAAAGCTAGGATTACAGGTGCGTAGTAGAACTATATACCACCAAACTAGTGATACACGTGCGTAGTAGAACTATATATACCACCAAACTAGGGTTACAGGTGCCTAGTAGAACTATAATACCACCAAACTAGGGTTACAGGTGTGTAATAGAACTCTATATACCACCAAACTAGTATTACAGGTGCGTAGTAGAACAATATACCACCAAACTAGTGTTACAGGTGCATAGTAGAACTATATATACCACCAAACCAGTGTTACATGTGTGTAGTAGAACTATATACCACCACACTAGTGTTACAGGTGTGTATTACAACTATATACCACCAAACTAGTGTTACAGGTTCATATTAGAACTATATATACCACCAAACTAGTGTTACAGGTGCGAAGTAGAACGATATATACCATCAAACTACTGTTACAGGTGCGCAGTAAATCTATATATACCACCAAACTAGTGTTACAGGTGCGTAGTAGAACTATATACCACAAAACCACTGTAACAGGTGCGTAGTAGAACTGTATGTACCACCAAACTAGTGTTACATGTGCGTAGTAGAACCATGTATACCATCAAACTAGTGTTACAGGTGCGCAGGGAAATCTATATATACCACCAAACTAGTGTTACAGGTGTGTAATAGAACTATATATACCACCAAACTAGTGTTAAAGGTGCGTAGTAGAACTATGTACCACCAAACTATTGTTACAAGTGCGTAGTAGAACTATATACTACCAAACTAGTGTTACAAGTGCGTAGTAGAACTATGTACCACCAATCTAATGTTACAAGTGCGTAATAGAACTATATACCACCAACATAGTGCTACAGGTGCGTAGTAGAATTATGTTCCACCAAACTAGAGTTATAAGTTGTAGTAGAACTATATATACCACCAAACTAGTGTTACAAGTGCGTAGTAAAACTATGTACCTCCAAACTAGTATTACAAGTGTGTAGTAGAACTATGTACCACCAAACTAGGGTTACAAGTGCGTAGTAGAACTATGTACCACCAAACTAGTGTTACAAGTGAATAGTTGAACTATGTACCACCAAACTAGGGCTACAAGTCGTAGTAGAACTATATTCCACCAAACTAGTGTTACAAGTCGTAGTAGAACTATATATACCCCCAAACTAGTGTTACAAGTCGAAGTAGAACTATTTACCGCCAAACTAGTGTTACAAGTGTGTAGTAGAACTATATACCACCAAACTAGTGTTACAGGTGCGTAGTAGAACTATGTACCACAAAACTAGTATTATAAGTTGTAGTAGAACTATGTACCACCACACTAGGGTTACAAGTGCGTAGTAGAACTATGTACCACCAAACTAGTGTTACAAGTGCGTAGTAGAAATAGGTACCACCAAACTAGGGTTACAGGTGTGTAGTAGAACTATATATACCACCAAACTAGTGTTACAAATCGTATTAGAATTATATATACCACCAATCTAGTGTTACAGGTGCGTAGTAGAACTATTAACCATCAAACTAGTGTTACACGTGCGTAGTATAACTATATATACTACAACACTAGTGATACAGGTGCGAAGTAGAACTATATATACCACACAACTAGGGTTACAGGTGCGTAGTAGAACTATATATACTACAAAACTAGTGTTACAGGTGCGTAGTAGAACAATATACCACCAAACTAGTGTTACAGGTGCATAGTAGAACTATATATACTTCCAAACCAGTGATACAGGTGCGTAGTAGAACTATATACCACCACACTAGTGTTACAGGTGCGTAGTAGAACTATATATACCACCAAACTAGTATTACAGGTGCATAGTAGAACAATATACCACCAAACTAGTGTTATAGGTGCCTAGTAGAACTATATATACCACCAAACTAGTGTTACAGGTGCATAGTAGAACTATATATACCACCACACCAGTGTTACAGGTGTGTAATAGAACTATATGTACCACCACAATAGTGTTACCGGTGCGTTGTAGAACTATATACCACCAAACTAGTGTTACAGGTGCGTAGTAGAACGATATACTACCAAACTAGTGTTACAAGTTGTAGTAGAACTATATATACCATCAAACTAGTGTTACAGGTGTGTAGTATAACTATATATACCACCAAACTAGTGTTACAAGTCGTAGTAGAACTATATATACCACAAAACTAGGGTTACAGGTGCGTAGTAGAACTATATACTACCAAACTAGTGTTACAAGTCGTAGTAGAACTATATATACCACAAAACTAGGGTTACAGGTGCGTAGTAGAACTATATACCACCAAACTAGTGTTACAAGTCGTAGTAGAACTATAAACCATCAATCTAGTGCTAAAGGTGCGTAGTAGTACTATATATACCACAAAACTAGGGTTACAGGTGCGTAGTAGAACTATGTACCACCAAACTAGTGCTACAAGTGCTTAGTATAACTATAAACCATCAAACTAGTGTTACAGGTGCGTATTAGAACTATGTACCACCAAACTAGTGATACAGGTGCGTAGTAGAACTATATACCACCAAACTAGTGTTACAGGTTCGTATTAGAACTATATATACCATCAAACTAGTGATACAGGTGCGAAGTTGAACGATATATACGATCAAACTAGTGATACAGGTGCGTAGTAAAACTATATACCACCAAACAACTGTTACAGGTGCATAGTAGAACTGTATATACCATCAAACTAGTTTTACAGGTGCGTAGTAGAACTATATATACCACCAAACTAGTGTTAATGGTGCGTATTAGAACTATATACCACCAAACTAGTGTTACAGGTTCATATTAGAACTATATAAAACCAAACTAGTGTTACAGGTGCGAAATATAACGATATACTACCAAACTAGTGTTACAGGTGCGTAGTAGAACTGTATACCACAAAACTAGTGTTACAGGTTCGTATTAGAACTATATATACCACCAAACTAGTGTTACAGGTGCGAAGTAGAACGATATATATCATCAAACTAGTGTTACAGGTGCGTAGTAAATCTATATATACCACCAAACTAGTTTACAGGTGCGTAGTAGAACTGTATACCACAAAACAACTGTTACAGGTGCGTAATAGAACTGTATGTACCACCAAACTAGTGATGCATGTGCGTAGTAGAACTATATACCACCAAACTAGTGTTACAGGTGCCTAGTTAAATCTATATATACCACCAATCTAGTGTTACAGGTGAGTAGTAGGACTATATACCACCAAACAACTGTACAGGTGCGTAGTAGAATTGTATATACCACCAAACTAGTGATACAGGTGCGTAGTAGAACTATATATACCACCACACTAGTGTTACAGGTGTGTAATAGAACAATATATACCACCACAATAGTGTTACCGGTGCGTTGTAGAACTATATACCACCAAACTAGTGTTACAGGTGCGTAGTAGAGCGATATACTACCAATCTAGTGTTACAAGTTGTAGTAGAACTATATATACCACAAAACTAGGGTTACAGGTGCGTAGTGGAACTATATACCACCAAACTAGTGTTACATGTCGTAGTAGAACTATATATACCACAAAACTTGGGTTACAGGTGCGTAGTAGAACTATATACCACCAAACTAGTGTTACAAGTCGTAGTAGAACTATAAACCATCAATCTAGTGCTACAGGTGCGTAGTAGTACTATATATACCACATAACTAGGGTTACAGGTGCGTAGTAGAACTATGTACCACCAAACTAGTGCTACAAGTGCTTAGTAGAACTATAAACCATCAAACTAGTGTTACAGGTGCGTATTAGAACTATGTACCACCAAACTAGTTATACAGGTGTGTAATAAAACTATATATACCACAAAGCTAGGATTACAGGTGCGTAGTAGAACTATATACCACCAATCTAGTGTTACAGGTGCGTAGTAGAACTATATACCACTAAACTGGTGCTACAGGTGCGTAGTAGAACTATATAAAACCAAATTAGTGTTACAGTTGCGTAGTAGTACTATATATACCACGACAATAGTGTTACAGGTGCGTTGTAGAACTATATATACCACCACAATAGTTTTACAGGTGCTTTGTAGAACTAGATACCACCAAACTAGTGTTAATGGTGCGTATTAGAACTATATATACCACCAAACTAGTGTTACATGTGCGTATTAGAACTATATATACCACCACACTAGTGGTACATGTGCGTATTAGAACTATATATACCACCAAACCAGTGTTACAGGTGCGTAGTAGAACTATATAGCACCAAACTAGTGTTACAGGTTCGTATTAGAAATATATAAAACCAAACTAGTGATACAGGTGCGAAGTAGAACGATATATACCACCAAACAAATGTTACAGGTGCGTAGTAGAACTGTATGTACCACCAAACTAGTGATACAGGTGCGTAGTAGAACTATATACCACCAAACTAGTGTTACAGGTTCGTATTAGAACTATATATACCATCAAACTAGTGATACAGGTGCGAAGTAGAACGATATATACGATCAAACTAGTGATACAGGTGCGTAGTAAAACTATATACCACCAAACAACTGTTACAGGTGCATAGTAGAACTGTATATACCATCAAACTAGTGATACAGGTGTGTAATAGAACTATATATACCACAAAGCTAGTGTTACAGGTGCGTAGTAGAACTATATATACCACCAAACTAGTGTTAATGGTGCGTATTAGAACTATATACCACCAAACTAGTGTTACAGGTTCATATTAGAACTATATAAAACCAAACTAGTGTTACAGGTGCGAAGTATAACGATATACTACCAAACTAGTGTTACAGGTGCGTAGTAGAACTGTATACCACCAAACTAGTGTTACAGGTTCGTATTAGAACTATATATACCACCAAACTAGTGTTACAGGTGCGAAGTAGAACGATATATATCATCAAACTAGTGTTACAGGTGCGTAGTAAATCTATATATACCACCAAACTAGTTTACAGGTGCGTAGTAGAACTGTATACCACAAAACAACTGTTACAGGTGCGTAATAGAACTGTATGTACCACTAAATTAGTGATACAAGTGCTTAGTAGAACTATAAACCATCAAACTAGTGTTACATGTGCGTATTAGAACTATGTACCACCAAACTAGTGATACAGGTGTGTAATATAACTATATATACCACAAAGCTAGGATTACAGGTGCGTAGTAGAGCGATATACTACCAATCTAGTGTTACAAGTTGTAGTAGAACTATATATACCACAAAACTAGGGTTACAGGTGCGTAGTAGAACTATATATACCACCACACTAGTGTTACAGGTGTGTAATAGAACAATATATACCACCACAATAGTGTTACCGGTGCGTTGTAGAACTATATACCACCAAACTAGTGTTACAGGTGCGTAGTAGAGCGATATACTACCAATCTAGTGTTACAAGTTGTAGTAGAACTATATATACCACAAAACTAGGGTTTTACAGGTGCGTAGTAGAACTATATACCACCAAACTAGTGTTACAAGTCGTAGTAGAACTATTAACCATCAAACTAGTGTTACATGTCGTAGTAGAACTATATATACCACAAAACTTGGGTTACAGGTGCGTAGTAGAACTATATACCACCAAACTAGTGTTACAAGTCGTAGTAGAACTATAAACCATCAATCTAGTGCTACAGGTGCGTAGTAGTACTATATATACCACAAAACTAGGGTTACAGGTGCGTAGTAGAACTATGTACCACCAAACTAGTGCTACAAGTGCTTAGTAGAACTATAAACCATCAAACTAGTGTTACAGGTGCGTATTAGAACTATGTACCACCAAACTAGTGATACAGGTGTGTAATAAAACTATATATACCACAAAGCTAGGATTACAGGTGCGTAGTAGAACTATATACCACCAATCTAGTGTTACAGGTGCGTAGTAGAACTATATACCACTAAACTGGTGCTACAGGTGCGTAGTAGAACTATATAAAACCAAATTAGTGTTACAGTTGCGTAGTAGTACTATATATACCACGACAATAGTGTTACAGGTGCGTTGTAGAACTATATATACCACCACAATAGTTTTACAGGTGCTTTGTAGAACTAGATACCACCAAACTAGTGTTAATGGTGCGTATTAGAACTATATATACCACCAAACTAGTGTTACATGTGCGTATTAGAACTATATATACCACCACACTAGTGGTACATGTGCGTATTAGAACTATATATACCACCAAACCAGTGTTACAGGTGCGTAGTAGAACTATATAACACCAAACTAGTGTTACATGTTCGTATTAGAAATATATAAAATCAAACTAGTGATACAGGTGCGAAGTAGAACGATATATACCACCAAACAAATGTTACAGGTGCGTAGTAGAACTGTATGTACCACCAAACTAGTGATACAGGTGCGTAGTAGAACTATATACCACCAAACTAGTGTTACAGGTTCGTATTAGAACTATATATACCATCAAACTAGTGATACAGGTGCGAAGTAGAACGATATATACGATCAAACTAGTGATACAGGTGCGTAGTAAAACTATATACCACCAAACAACTGTTACAGGTGCATAGTAGAACTGTATATATCATCAAACTAGTGATACAGGTGTGTAATAGAACTATATATACCACAAAGCTAGTGTTACAGGTGCGTTGTAGAACTATATACAACCAAACTAGTTTTACAGGTGCGTAGTAGAACTATATATACCACCAAACTAGTGTTAATGGTGCGTATTAGAACTATATACCACCAAACTAGTGTTACAGGTTCATATTAGAACTATATAAAACCAAACTAGTGTTACAGGTGCGAAGTATAACGATATACTACCAAACTAGTGTTACAGGTGCGTAGTAGAACTGTATACCACCAAACTAGTGTTACAGGTTCGTATTAGAACTATATATACCACCAAACTAGTGTTACAGGTGCGAAGTAGAACGATATATATCATCAAACTAGTGTTACAGGTGCGTAGTAAATCTATATATACCACCAAACTAGTTTACAGGTGCGTAGTAGAACTGTATACCACAAAACAACTGTTACAGGTGCGTAATAGAACTGTATGTACCACTAAATTAGTGATACAAGTGCTTAGTAGAACTATAAACCATCAAACTAGTGTTACAGGTGCGTATTAGAACTATGTACCACCAAACTAGTGATACAGGTGTGTAATAGAACTATATATACCACAAAGCTAGGATTACAGGTGCGTAGTAGAGCGATATACTACCAATCTAGTGTTACAAGTTGTAGTAGAACTATATATACCACAAAACTAGGGTTACAGGTGCGTAGTAGAACTATATACCACCAAACTAGTGTTACAAGTCGTAGTAGAACTATAAACCATCAATCTAGTGCTACAGGTGCGTAGTAGTACTATATATACCACAAAACTAGGGTTACAGGTGCGTAGTAGAACTATGTACCACCAAACTAGTGCTACAAGTGCTTAGTAGAACTATAAACCATCAAACTAGTGTTACAGGTGTGTAATAAAACTATATATACCACAAAGCTAGGATTACAGGTGCGTAGTAGAACTATATACCACCAATCTAGTGTTACAGGTGCGTAGTAGAACTATATACCACTAAACTGGTGCTACAGGTGCGTAGTAGAACTATATAAAACCAAATTAGTGTTACAGTTGCGTAGTAGTACTATATATACCACGACAATAGTGTTACAGGTGCGTTGTAGAACTATATATACCACCACAATAGTTTTACAGGTGCTTTGTAGAACTAGATACCACCAAACTAGTGTTAATGGTGCGTATTAGAACTATATATACCACCAAACTAGTGTTACATGTGCGTATTAGAACTATATATACCACCAAACTAGTGTTACAGGTGCGTAGTAGAACTATATATACCACCAAACTAGTGTTAATTGTGCGTATTAGAACTATATATACCACCACACTAGTGGTACATGTGCGTATTAGAACTATATATACCACCAAACCAGTGTTACAGGTGCGTAGTAGAACTGTATGTACCACCAAACTAGTGATACAGGTGCGTAGTAGAACTATATACCACCAAACTAGTGTTACAGGTTCGTATTAGAACTATATATACCATCAAACTAGTGATACAGGTGCGAAGTAGAACGATATATACGATCAAACTAGTGATACAGGTGCGTAGTAAAACTATATACCACCAAACAACTGTTACAGGTGCATAGTAGAACTGTATATACCATCAAACTAGTGATACAGGTGTGTAATAGAACTATATATACCACAAAGCTAGTGTTACAGGTGCGTTGTAGAACTATATACAACCAAACTAGTTTTACAGGTGCGTAGTAGAACTATATATACCACCAAACTAGTGTTAATGGTGCGTATTAGAACTATATACCACCAAACTAGTGTTACAGGTTCATATTAGAACTATATAAAACCAAACTAGTGTTACAGGTGCGAAGTATAACGATATACTACCAAACTAGTGTTACAGGTGCGTAGTAGAACTGTATACCACCAAACTAGTGTTACAGGTTCGTATTAGAACTATATATACCACCAAACTAGTGTTACAGGTGCGAAGTAGAACGATATATATCATCAAACTAGTGTTACAGGTGCGTAGTAAATCTATATATACCACCAAACTAGTTTACAGGTGCGTAGTAGAACTGTATACCACAAAACAACTGTTACAGGTGCGTAATAGAACTGTATGTACCACTAAATTAGTGATACAAGTGCTTAGTAGAACTATAAACCATCAAACTAGTGTTACAGGTGCGTATTAGAACTATGTACCACCAAACTAGTGATACAGGTGTGTAATAGAACTATATATACCACAAAGCTAGGATTACAGGTGCGTAGTAGAACTATATACTACCAATCTAGTGTTACAGGTGCGTAGTAGAACTATATACCACCACAATAGTGATACACGTGCGTAGTAGAACTATATATACCACCAAACTAGTGGTACAGGTGCGTTGTAGAACTATATACCACCAAACTAGTGTTACAGGTGCGTAGTAGAACTATATATACAACCAAACTAGTGTTACAGGTGTGTAATATAACTATATATACCACCAAACTAGTATTACAGGTGCGTAGTAGAACAATATACCACCAAACTAGTGTTACAGGTGCATAGTAGAACTATATATAACACCAAACCAGTGTTACATGTGTGTAGTAGAACTATATACCACCACACTAGTGTTACAGGTGTGTATTAGAACTATATACCACCAATCTAGTGTTAGAGGTTCGTATTAGAACTATATATACCACCAAACTAGTGTTACAGGTGCGAAGTAGAACTATATATACCATCAAACTACTGTTACAGGTGCTTAGTAGAACTATACACCACAAAACCACTGTTACAGGTGCGTAGTAGAACTGTATGTACCACCAAACTAGTAATACAGGTGCGTAGTAGAACTATATACCACCAAACTAGTGTTACAGGTGCGTAGGGAAATCTATATATACCACCAAACTAGTTTACAGGTGCGTAGTAGAACTGTTTACCACAAAACAACTGTTACAGGTGCGTAATAGAACTGTATGTACCACTAAATTAGTGATACAAGTGCTTAGTAGAACTATAAACCATCAAACTAGTGTTACAGGTGCGTATTAGAACTATGTACCACCAAACTAGTGATACAGGTGTGTAATAGAACTATATATACCACAAAGCTAGGATTACAGGTGCGTAGTAGAACTATATACTACCAATCTAGTGTTACAGGTGCGTAGTAGAACTATATACCACCACAATAGTGATACACGTGCGTAGTAGAACTATATATACCACCAAACTAGTGGTACAGGTGCGTTGTAGAACTATATACCACCAAACTAGTGTTACAAGTACGTAGTAGAACTATATATACAACCAAACTAGTGTTACAGGTGCGTAGTAGAACTATATATACAACCAAACTAGTGTTACAGGTGTGTAATATAACTATATATACCACCAAACTAGTATTACAGGTGCGTAGTAGAACAATATACCACCAAACTAGTGTTACAGGTGCATAGTAGAACAATATATAACACCAAACCAGTGTTACATGTGTGTAGTAGAACTATATACCACCACACTAGTGTTACAGGTGTGTATTAGAACTATATACCACCAAACTAGTGTTAGAGGTTCGTATTAGAACTATATATACCACCAAACTAGTGTTACAGGTGCGAAGTAGAACTATATATACCATCAAACTACTGTTACAGGTGCTTAGTAGAACTATACACCACAAAACCACTGTTACAGGTGCGTAGTAGAACTGTATGTACCACCAAACTAGTAATACAGGTGCGTAGTAGAACTATATACAACCAAACTAGTGTTACAGGTGCGTAGGGAAATCTATATATACCACCAAACTAGTGTTGCAGGTGCGTAGTAGGACAATATACCACCAAACAACTGTTACAGGTGCGTAGTAGAACTGTATATACCACCAAACTAATGATACTGGTGCGTAGTAGAACTATATATACCACCACACTAGTGTTACGGGTGTGTAATAGAACTATATATACCACCACAATAGTGTTACTGGTGCGTTATAGAACTATATACCACCAAACTAGTGTTACAGGTGCGTAGTAGAACGATATATACCACCAAACTAGTGTTTCAAGTCGTAGTAGAACTATATATACCACCAAACTAGTGTTACAGGTGTGTAATAGAACTATATATACAACCACAATAGTGTTAGTGTTGCGTATTAGAACTATATACCACCAAACTACTGGTACAGGTGCGTAGTAGAACGATATATACCACCAAACTAGTGTTACAAGTCATAGTAGAACTATATATACCACCAAACTAGTGCTACAGGTGCGTAGTAGAACTATATATACCACCAAACTAGTGTTAATGGTGCGTATTAGAACTATATACCACCAAACTAGTGTTACAGGTTCATATTAGAACTATATAAAACCAAACTGGTGTTACAGGTGCGAAGTAGAACGATATACTACCAAACTAGTGTTACAGGTGCGTAGTAGAACTATATATACCACCAAACTAGTGTTACAGGTGCGAAGTAGAACGATATATACCATCAAACTAGTGTTACAGGTGCATAGTAAATCTATATATACCACCAAACTAGTGTTACAGGTGCGTAGTAGAACTGTATACCACAACACAACTGTTACAGGTGCGTAGTAGAACTGTATGTACCACCAAACTAGTGATACAGGTGCGTAGTAGAACTATATACCACCAAACTAGTGTTACATGTGCGTAGTAGAACCATATATACCATCAAACTAGTGTTACAGGTGCCTTGGGAAATCTATATATACCACCAAACTAGTGTTACAGGTGCGTAGTAGGAAAATATACCACCAAACAACTGTTACAGGTGCGTAGTAGAACTGTATATACCACCAAACTAGTGATACAGGTGCGTAGTAGAACTATATATACCACCACACTAGTGTTACAGGTGTGTAATAGAACTATATATACCACTACAATAGTGTTACAGGTGCGTTGTAGAACTATATACCACCAAACTAGTGTTACAGGTGTGTAGTAGAACTATATTTACCACCAAACTAGTGTTACAGGTGCGTAGTAGAACTATTAACCATCAAACTAGTGTTACATGTCGTAGTAGAACTATATATACCACAAAACTAGGGTTACAGGTGCGTAGTGGAACTATATACAACCAAACTAGTGTTACAAGTCGTAGTAGAACTATAAACCATCAAACTAGTGCTACAGGTGCGTAGTAGTACTATATATACCACACAACTAGGGTTACAGGTGCGTAGTAGAACTATGTACCACCAAACTAGTGCTACAAGTGCGTAGTAGAACTATAAACCACCAAACTAGTGCTACAAGTGCGTAGTAAAACTATGAACCATCAAACTAGTGTTACAGGTGCGTAGTAGAACTATGTACCACCAAACTAGTGATACAGGTGTGTAATAGAACTATATATACCACAAAGCTAGGATTACAGGTGCGTAGTAGACCTATATACCACCAATTTAGTGTTACAGGTGCGTTGTAGAACTATATACCACCAAACTAGTGTTACAGGTGCGTAGTAGAACAATATATGCCACCAAACTAGTGTTAATTTTGCGTATTAGAACTATATATACCACCAAACTAGTGTTACATGTGCGTACTAGAACCATATATACCATCACACTAGTGTTACAGGTGCGTAGTAGAACTGTATATACCATCAAACTAGTGATACAGGTGTGTAATAGAACTATATATACCACAAAGCTATGATTACAGGTGCGTAGTAGAACTATATACGACCAAACTAGTGATACACGTGCGTAGTAGAACTATATATACTACCAAACTAGTGTTACAGGTGCGTTGTAGAACTATATATACCACCAAACTAGGGTTACAGGTGCGTAGTAGACCTATATATACCACCAAACTAGGGTTACAGGTGCGTAGTAGAACAATATATACCACCAAACTAGGGTTACAGGTGCGAAGTAGAACGATATATACCATCAAACTACTGTTACAGGTGCGTAGTAAATCTATATATACCACCAAACAAGTGTTACAGGTGCTTAGTAGAACTATATACCACAAAACCACTGTTACAGGTGCGTAGTAGAACTGTATGTACCACCAATCTAGTGATACAGGTGCGTAGTAGAACTATATACCACCAAACTAGTGTTACATGTGCGTAGTAGAACCATATATACCATCAAACTAGTGTTACAGGTGCGTAGGGAAATATATATATACCACAAAACTAGTGTTACAGGTGCGTAGTAGGACTATATACCACCAAACAACTGTTACAGGTGCGTAGTAGTACTATATATACCACAAAACTAGGGTTACAGGTGCGTAGTAGAACTATGTACCACCAAACTAGTGCTACAAGTGCGTATTAGAACTATATACCACCAAACTAGTGTTACAGGTGCTTAGTAGAACTATATATACCACCAAACTAGTGTTAATTGTGCGTATTAGAACTATGTACCACAAAACTAGTGTTACATGTGCGTAGTAGAACCATATATACCATCAAACTAGTGTTACAGGTGCGTAGTAAATCTATATATACCACCAAACTAGTGTTACAGGTGCGTAGTAGAACTGTATATACTATCAAACTAGTGATACAGGTGTGTACTAGAACTATATATACCACAAAGCTAGGATTACAGGTGCGTAGTAGAACTATATACCACCAAACTAGTGATACACGTGCGTAGTAGAACTATATATACCACCAAACTAGGGTTACAGGTGCGTAGTAGAACTATATATACAACCAAACTAGTGTTACAGGTGCACAGTAGAACTATGTATACCACCAAACCAGTGGTACATGTGTGTAATATAACTATATACCACCACACTAGTGTTACAGGTGTGTAGTAGAACTATATACCACCAAACTAGTGTTACAGGTGTGTAGTAGAACTATATACCATCAATCTAGTGTTACAAGTCATAGTAGAACTATATATACCACCAAACTAGTGTTACAGGTGCGTAGTAGAACTATATATACAACAACACTAGGGTAACAGGTGCGTAGTAGAACTATATATACCACCAAACTAGTGTTACAGGTGTGTAATAGAACTATATATACCACCAAACTAGTATTACAGGTGCGTAGTAGAACAATATACCACCAAACTAGTGATACAGGTGCGTAGTAGAACTATATATACCACAACACTAGGGTAACAGGTGCGTAGTAGAACTATATATACCACCAAACTAGTGTTACAGGTGTGTAATAGAACTATATATACCACCAAACTAGTATTACAGGTGCGTAGTGGAACAATATACCACCAAACTTGTGTTACAGGTGCATAATTGAACTATATATACTACCAAACCAGTGTTACAGGTGCGTATTAGAATTATATACCACCAAACTAGTGTTACAGGTGCGTAGTAGAACTATATATACCACCAAATTAGTATTACAGGTGCGTAGTAGAACAATATACCAAGAAACTAGTGCTACAGGTGCATAGTAGAACTATATATACCACCAAACTAGTGTTACAGGTGCTTAGTAGAACTATATACCACCAAATTAGTGTTACAGGTGCATAGTAGAACTATATATACCACCACACCAGTGTTACAGGTGCGTACTAGAACTATATACCAACAAACTAGTGTTACAGGTGCGTAGTAGAACTATATAAAACCAAACTAGTGTTACAAGTGTGAAGTAGAACTATATACGATCAAACTAGTGTTTCAGGTGCGTAGTAGAACCATGTACCACCAAACTAGTGATACAGATGTGTAATAGAACTATATATACCACCAAACTAGTATTACAGGTGCGTAGTAAAACAATATACCACCAAACTAGTGTTACAGGTTCGTGTTAGAACTATATATACCACCACACTAGTATTACAGGTGCGAAGTAGAACGTTATACTACCAAACTAGTGTTACAGGTGCGTAGTAGAACTATATACCACCAAACATCTGTTACAGGTGCGTAGTAGAACTATATATACCACCAAACTAGTATTACAGTTGCGAAGTAGAACGATATACTATCAAACTAGTGTTACAGGTGCGTAGTAGAACTATATACCACCAAACTAGTGTTACATGTGCGTAGTAGAACCATATATACCATCAAACTAGTGTTACAGGTGTGTAGTAAATCTATATATACCACCAAACTAGTGTTACAGGTGTGTAATAGAACTATATATACCACCAAACTAGTATTACAGGTGCGTAGTAAAACAATATACCACCAAACTAGTGTTACAGGTGCGTAGTAGAACGATGTACTACCAAACTAGTGTTACATGTGCGTAGTAGAACTATATACCACCAAACATCTGTTACAGGTGCGTAGTAGAACTATATACCACCAAACTAGTGTTACATGTGCATAGTAGAACCATATATACCATCAAACTAGTGTTACAGGTGCGTAGTAAATCTATATATACCACCAAACTAGTGTTACAGGTGCGTAGTAGAACTATATACCACCAAACATCTGTTACAGGTGTGTAATAGAACTATATATACCACCACAATAGTGTTACAGGTGCGTTGTAGAACTATATACCACCAAACTAGTGTTACAGGTGCGTAGTAGAAATATATATACCACCAAACTAGTGTTACAAGTCGTAGTAGAACTATATATTCCACCAAACTAGTGTTACAGGTGCGTCGTAGAACTATTAACCATCAAACTAGTGATACATGTCGTAGTAGAACTATATATACCACAACACTAGGGTTACAGGTGCTTCGTAGAACTATATACCACCAAACTAGTGTTACAAGTCGTAGTAGAACTATAAGCCATCAAACTAGTGCTACAGGTGCGTAGTAGAACTATATATACCACAAAACTAGGGTTACAGGTGCGTAGTAGAACTATGTACCACCAAACTAGTGATACAGGTGTGTAATAGAACTATATATACAACAAAGCTAGGATTACAGGTGCGTAGTAGAACTATATACCACCAAACTAGTGATACACGTGCGTAGTAGAACTATATATACCACCCAACTAGGGTTACAGGTGCGTAGTAGAACTATATATACAAACAAACTAGTGTTACAGGTGCGTAGTAGAACTATATACCACCAAACTAGTATTACAGGTGCGTAGTAGAACAATATACCACCAAACTAGTGTTACAGGTGCATAGTAGAACTATATATACCACCAAACTAGTGTTACAGGTGTGTAGTAGAACTATATACCACCAAACTAGTGTTACAGGTGCATTGTAGAACTATATATACCACCAAACCAGTGTTACAGGTGTGTAGTAGAACTATATACCACCAAACTAGTGTTACAGGTGCATTGTAGAACTATATACCACCAAACTAGTGTTACATGTCGTAGTAGAACTATATATACCACAAACCTAGGGTTACAGGTGCGTAGTAGAACTATATATACCACCAAACTAGGGTTACAAGTCGTAGTAGAACTATATATACCACAAACCTAGGGTTACAGGTGTGTAATAGAACTATATATACCACCACAATAGTGTTACAGGTGCGTTATAGAACTATATACCACCAAACTAGTGTTACAGGTGCGTAGTAGAACTATATATACCACCAAACTAGTGTTACAAGTCGTAGTAGAACTATATATACCACCAAACTAGTGTTACAGGTGCATGGTAGAACTATATATGTCACCAAACTAGTGTTACAGGTGCGTTGTAGAACAATATACCACCAAACTAGTGCTACATGTCGTAGTAGAACTATATACCATCAAACTAGTGTTACAGGTGCGTAGTAGAACTATATATACCACCAAACTAGTGTTAGTGTTGAGTATTAGAACTATATACCACCAAACTAGTGTTACAGGTTCGTATTAGAACTATATATACCATCAAACTAGTGTTACAGGTGTGTAGTAAAACTATATATACCACCAGACTAGTGTTACAGCTGCGTATTAGAACTATACATACCACCAAACTAGTGTTACATGTGCGTATTAGAACTATATACTACCAAGCTAGTGCTATAGTTGCGTAGAACCACCAAACTATTGTTACAGGTGCGTAGAACTATATCTGTGTGGTTATTCCAGTTTATACAGGGTCTTGTATCTTTGATAACAAACTAGCATGTGTGTGGTTATTCCAGTTTATACAGGGTATTGTATCATTGTTAACATACTAGTATTTGCTTGTTTATTCCAGTTTATGCAGGGTCTTGTATCTTTGTTAACAGACTAGTATTTGTGCGTTTGATCCAGTTCATACTGGATATTGTATCTGTGTTATCAAACTAGTATTTGTGTGCTTATTCCACTTTATGCAGGGTCTTGTATCTGTGTTATTATACTAGAATTTATGTGGTTATTCCAGTATATACAGTGGCTTGTATCTTTGTTAACATATTAGTATTTGTGCTGTAGTTCCAGTTTATACAGGTTCTTCTATATTTGTTAACATACTAGTATTTGTGTTGTTATTCCAGTTAATACAGGGTATTGTATCTGTGTTAACAGACTAGTATTTGTGTGGTTATTCCAGTTTATACAGGGTCTTTTATCATTGTTAACGTACTAGTATTTGTGTGGTTATTCCAGTTCATGCAGGGTCCTGTATCTGTGTTAACATACTAGTATTTTTGTGGTTATTCCAGTTTATACAGGGTATTGTACCTTTGTTAACAAACTAGTATCTGCGTGGTTATTCCAGTGTATACAGGGTCTTGTATCTCTATTAACATACTAGTATTTGTGTGGTTATTCCAGTTCATACCGGATATTGTATCTGTGTTATCAAACTAGTATTTGTGTGCTTATTCTAGTTTATGCAGGGTCTTGTATCTGTGTTAACATACTAGTATTTGTGTGGTTATTCCAGTTGATACAGTGTCTTGTATCTGTGTTTTCATACTGGTATTTGTGTGGTTATTCCAGTTTATACAGTGTCTTGTATCTGTGTTATCATACTAGTATTTGTGTGGTTATTCCAGCTGATACAGTGTCTTGTATCTGTGTTATCATACTAGTATTTGTGTAGTTATTCCAGTTGATGCAGGGTCTTGTATCTGTGTTATCATACTAGTATTTGTGTGGTTATTCCAGTTTATACAGTTTCTTGTATCTGTGTTATCATACTAGTATTTTTGAGGTTATTCCAGTTGATGCAGGGTCTTGTATCTGTGTTATCATACTAGTATGTGTGTGGTTATTCCAGTTTATACTGTGACTTGTATCTGTGTTATCATACTAGTATTTTTGTGGTTATTCCAGTTCATGCAGGGTCTTGTATCTGTGTTATCATACTAGTATTAGTGTGGTTATTCCAGTTTATACAGTGTATTGTATCTTTGTTAACATAGTAGTATTTGTGCGGTTTTTCCAGTTTATACAGAGTATTTTATCTTTGTTAACATACTAGTATTTGTGTGGTTATTCCAGTTAATACAGGGTCTTGTATATTTGTTAACATACTAGTATTTGTGTGGTCATTCCATTTTATACAGGGTCTAGTATCTTTGTTAACATACTAGTATTTTTGCGGTTATTCCAGTTGATGCAGGGTATTGTATATTTGTTAACAAACTAGTATCTGTGTGGTTATTCCAGTTTATACAGGGTCTTGTACCTTTGTTAGCAAACTAGTATTAGTGTGGTTATTCCAATTTATACAGGGTATTGTATCTTTGTTAACATACTAGAATCTGTGGGGTTTTTTCAGTTTATATATGGTCTTGTATCTTTGTTAAAATACTAGTATTTGTGTGGTTATTCCAATTTATACAGGGTCTTGTATCTTTGTTAACATACTAGTATTTGTGTGGTTATTCCAGTTGATGCAGGGTCTTGTATCTTTGTTAACATACCAGAATTTGTGTGGTTATTCCAGTTTATACAGGGTCTTTTATCTTTGTTAACAAGCTTGTATTTGTGTGGTTATTCCAGTGTATGCAGGGTATTGTATCTTTGTTAACAAGCTTGTATTTGTGTGGTTATTCCAGTGTATGCAGGGTATTGTATCTTTGTTAACATACTAATATTTGTGTGGTTATTCCAGTTTATGCAGGGTCTTGTATCTCTATTAACATACTAGTATTTGTGTGGTTATTCCAGTTGATGCATGGTATTGTATCGTGATTAACATACTAGTATTTGTGTGGTTATTCCTGTTGATACAGGGTATTGTATCTTTGTTAACATACTAGTAATTGTGTGGTTATTCCAGTTTATACAGGTTCTTTTATCTTTGTTAACATACTAGTAATTGTGTGGTTATTCCAGTTTATACAGGGTCTTGTACCATTGTTAACATACTAGTATGTGTGTGGTTATTCCAGTTTATGCATGGTCTTGTATCTTTGTTAACATACTAGTATCTTTTTGGTTCTTCCAGTTTATACAGGGTATTGTATCTTTGTTAACAAACTAGTATTTGTGTGGTTATTCCAGTTTATACAGGGTATTGTATCTTTGTTAACGTACTAGTATTTGTGTGGTTTTCCAATTTATGCAGGGTATTGTAACTTGATTAACATACTAGTATTTGTGTGTTTATTCCAGTTGATACAGGGTATTGTATCTTTGTTAAAATACTAGTAATTGTGTGGTTGTTCCAGTTCATACAGGATATTGTATCTGTGCTAACATACTAGTATCTTTGTGGTTGTTCCAGTTTATACAGGGTCATGTATCATTGTTAACATACTAATATTTGTGTGGTTATTCTAGTTTATACAGGTTCTTGTATCTTTGTTAACATATTAGTATTTGTGTGGTTATTCCAGTTTATTCAGTCTAACCCTAGACCCTGTATAAACTGAAACAACGACACAAATACTAGAATGTTAACAAAGATACAATACCCTGTATAAACTGGAACAACGACACAAATACTAGAATGTTAACAAAGATACAATACGCTGTATAAATTGGAACAACCACAACAATTCTAGTATGTTAACAAATATACAATACCCTGTATAAATTGGAACAACCACAACAATTCTAGTATGTTAACAAATATACAATACCCTGTATAAATTGGAACAACCACAACAATTCTAGTATGTTAACAAATATACAAGACTTAACACAAACGACGGAATCACTCGTCAGCATTACAGGGCGAATCTGCTTTGTCAATAAAGAAATAACAAAGTGAATGTGTATATGAGCACATAAACAAACGATTCACATGTCCGGCTAACGCGACAACAAAGAAACAAGGCAAAGTATAAAAGTTACGGCAAACCACAAACAACTGATTCACCCACCCGAACTAACGCGAGAATCTACCATGTCAATACAGAAACAAGGCAAAGTATAAAAGTTACTACATACAACAAACAACTGATTCACCCACCCGAACTAATGCGAGAATCTACCCTGTCAATACAGAAACAAGGCAAAGTATAAAAGTTACTACATACAACAAACAACTGATTCACCCACCCGAACTAACGCGAGAATATACCATGTCAATACAGAAACAAGGCAAAGTATAATAGTTACGGCAAACCACAAACAACTGATTCACCCACCCGAACTAACGCGAGAATCTACCATGTCAATACAGAAACAAGGCAAAGTATAAAAGTTACGGCAAACCACAAACAACTGATTCACCCACCCTAACTAACGCAAGAATATACCATTTCAATACAGAAACAAGGCAAAGTATAAAAGTTACGGCAAACCACAAACAACTGATTCACCCACCCGAACTAATGCGAGAATCCACCCTGTCAATACAGAAACAAGGCAAAGTATAAAAGTTACTACATACAACAAACAACTGATTCACCCACCCGAACTAACGCGAGAATCTACCATGTCAATACAGAAACAAGGCAAAGTATAAAAGTTACGGCAAACCACAAACAACTGATTCACCCACCCGAACTAACGCGAGAATCTACCATGTCAATACAGAAACAAGGCAAAGTATAAAAGTTACTACATACAACAAACAACTGATTCACCCACCCGAACTAACGCGAGAATCTACCATGTCAATACAGAAACAAGGCAAAGTATAAAAGTTACGGCAAACCACAAACAACTGATTCACCCACCCGAACTAACGCGAGAATCTACCATGTCAATACAGAAACAAGGCAAAGTATAAAAGTTACGGCAAACCACAAACAACTGATTCACCCACCCGAACTAATGCGAGAATCTACCCTGTCAATACAGAAACAAGGCAAAGTATAAAAGTTACTACATACAACAAACAACTGATTCACCCACCCGAACTAACGCGAGAATATACCATGTCAATACAGAAACAAGGCAAAGTATAATAGTTACGGCAAACCACAAACAACTGATTCACCCACCCGAACTAACGCGAGAATCTACCATGTCAATACAGAAACAAGGCAAAGTATAAAAGTTACGGCAAACCACAAACAACTGATTCACCCACCCGAACTAACGCAAGAATATACCATTTCAATACAGAAACAAGGCAAAGTATAAAAGTTACGGCAAACCACAAACAACTGATTCACCCACCCGAACTAATGCGAGAATCTACCCTGTCAATACAGAAACAAGGCAAAGTATAAAAGTTACTACGTACAACAAACAACTGATTCACCCACCCGAACTAACGCGAGAATATACCATGTCAATACAGAAACAAGGCAAAGTATAATAGTTACGGCAAACCACAAACAACTGATTCACCCACCCGAACTAACGCGAGAATCTACCATGTCACTACAGAAACAAGGCAAAGTATAAAAGTTACGGCAAACCACAAACAACTGATTCACCCACCCGAACTAACGCAAGAATATACCATGTCAATACAGAAACAAGGCAAAGTATAAAAGTTACGGCAAACCACAAACAACTGATTCACCCACCCGAACTAACGCGAGAATCTACCATGTCACTACAGAAACAAGGCAAAGTATAAAAGTTACGGCAAACCACAAACAACTGATTCACCCACCCGAACTAACGCGAGAATCTACCATGTCAATACAGAAACAAGGCAAAGTATAAAAGTTACTACATACAACAAACAACTGATACACCCACCCGAACTAACGCGAGAATCTACCATGTCAATACAGAAACAAGGCAAAGTATAAAAGTTACGGCAAACCACAAACAACTGATTCACCCACCCGAACTAACGCGAGAATCTACCATGTCAATACAGAAACAAGGCAAAGTATAAAAGTTACTACATACAACAAACAACTGATTCACCCACCCGAACTAATGCGAGAATCTACCCTGTCAATACAGAAACAAGGCAAAGTATAAAAGTTACTACATACAACAAACAACTGATTCACCCACCCGAACTAACGCAAGAATATACCATGTCAATACAGAAACAAGGCAAAGTATAATAGTTACGGCAAACCACAAACAACTGATTCACCCACCCGAACTAACGCGAGAATCTACAATGTCAATACAGAAACAAGGCAAAGTATAAAAGTTACGGCAAACCACAAACAACTGATTCACCCACCCGAACTAACGCAAGAATATACCATTTCAATACAGAAACAAGGCAAAGTATAAAAGTTACGGCAAACCACAAACAACTGATTCACCCACCCGAACTAATGCGAGAATCTACCCTGTCAATACAGAAACAAGGCAAAGTATAAAAGTTACTACATACAACAAACAACTGATTCACCCACCCGAACTAACGCGAGAATATACCATGTCAATACAGAAACAAGGCAAAGTATAATAGTTACGGCAAACCACAAACAACTGATTCACCCACCCGAACTAACGCGAGAATCTACCATGTCAATACAGAAACAAGGCAAAGTATAAAAGTTACTACATACAACAAACAACTGATTCACCCACCCGAACTAACGCGAGAATCTACCATGTCAATACAGAAACAAGGCAAAGTATAAAAGTTACGGCAAACCACAAACAACTGATTCACCCACCCGAACTAACGCGAGAATCTACCATGTCAATACAGAAACAAGGCAAAGTATAAAAGTTACTACATACAACAAACAACTGATTCACCCACCCGAACTAATGCGAGAATCTACCCTGTCAATACAGAAACAAGGCAAAGTATAAAAGTTACGGCAAACCACAAACAACTGATTCACCCACCCGAACTAACGCGAGAATCTACCATGTCACTACAGAAACAAGGCAAAGTATAAAAGTTACGGCAAACCACAAACAACTGATTCACCCACCCGAACTAACGCGAGAATCTGCCATGTCACTACAGAAACAAGGCACAGTATAAAAGTTACTACATACAACAAACAACTGATTCACCCACCCGAACTAACGCGAGAATCTACCATGTCACTACAGAAACAAGGCAAAGTATAAAAGTTACTACATACAACACACAACTGATTCACCCACCCGAACTAACGCGAGAAGCTACCATGTCACTAGAGAAACAAGGCAAAGTATAAAAGTTACTACATACAACAAACAACTGATTCACCCACCCGAACTAACGCGAGAATCTACCATGTCAATACAGAAAGAAACAATGCAAATTATAAAAGTTACGACATACCACAAACAACTGATTACAGACGGATATGTAGTCCAGTGGTAACACGCTGGACTGGTAATCCAGGGATCGCAGGTTCGATCCCCCGTCTGACCCTAATAAAATTAACAGTCTTTCAGATGGGACGTTAACCCGAGGTCTCGTGTCGGTGCTTTACACCGTGCACGTAAAAGAACCAGAGAATATTCTGGAATGGGTTCTTGTCTGTATCATGCACTATCCTCCAAAATCTAAAATAACTAATCTCTTCAGGAGGCGTCGCTCAAATGGGCAACCGTTAGCGACGATAAATAAACGTAAAACACACACACAAACAACTGATTCACCCACCCGAACTAACGCGAGAATCTACCATGTCAATACAGAAAGAAACAAGGCAAAGTATAAAAGTTAGGACATACCACAAACAACTGATTCACCCACCCGAACTAACGCGAGAATCTGGGCACCATGTCAATAAAAAAACAGGGTAATGTTTAAACTGTACGTATAAACCACGTTAGTTAATCATAGTAAATTGTAATTAGTGAAAACACTCAAACAACAATTACAGTGCCATTTGAGTTCAGGTAGATTATATAGATGTAACAAATATACAGGAACAAACTGCCGAATAAGTACGCTACGTAAGGTAAGACGTAAATAATTATGTAATGCATCATGATATATACTGGCAGCTATCACAGTGAACAATATGGTTGATCGGGGGTTTGGTTGTTCGGGGTCTATTGTAACAGCTATATACAGGGAACACTTTGGGTGATCAGGGATTTGGTTGCTCAGGGATTTGGTTGATCAGGAGTTTGGCTGTTCATGGTCTATATTGACAGCTACCACAGGGAGCACTTTGGTTGATCAGGGTTCATGTAACTTCCGGATGGACATTTGAATGCTTGTGTAAATCCTTGAGAGTTCCTCAATTCCCCTAGTACCCTGCAATATAGAACACACAAACCTAAAATTATTTACAGGGTACCTGAGCGGTGGCATGAGCGGTGGCAGAAGCCGTCAGTACTCCATTCTAACAACCAGTACGTCCTGTGTGCACCGGATCGAGCTATCTATTATTTCCTAGTATTATAAGTTTATCTGTTTAGAATATATAGTCCAATGTAAAATTGTACTATGCATTACAAAGGTCATAATAGACAATAGTCGTATAAACTATCCGTCTGAACTTTCCACTCCCCTTTCTACAGTCTCCATTACCACTATTCGTGCCCACCATACCACCCCTGTCTCCACTCTGTCTCCACTCTCCCTTTCCAATCTCCAATCCATTGTCTTCACTCTCTGTCTCCACTACCCGTGTCCAAACTCAATCCCTGTCTCCACTCTCCGTCGTGTCAAATCTCCCTCCCTGCTTCAGCTCACCGTGTATAATCACCCCTCCCATTGTCCAACCATCCGCTCTACCTCCACTCACCATATCCAACACCCCTCCCTGTCTCCAAACCCCTTGTCCAATCTCCCTCCCTGTCTCCACTCTCCGCGGTGTCCAATCTCCCTCTCTTTTTCCACTCACCGTGTCCTATCTCCCACCCCGTCTCCACTCATCGTGTCCAATATCCCTCCCTGTCTCCACACCCCTTGTCCAATCTTCCTCCCTGTCTCCACTCTCCGCGGTGTCCAATATCCCTCCCTGTCTCCACTCACCATCTCCATCATCCACTCTCTTTCTCCACTCTCCGTGTCCATTCTCCACTCCCTGGCTCAACTATCCGTGTCCAATGTCCCGTTCCTGTCTCCATTCACCGTCTCCATCATCCACTATCTAGCTTCACTCCCCGCCGTGTCCAATCTCCGTCCCTTTCTCCACTCTCCACCGTGTTCAATCTCCCACCCCGTCACCACTACTCGTGTCCAATATCCCTCCCTGTCTCCACTCTCCGTCTCCATCACCCACTCTATGTCTCCACTTCCCCGTGTTCAATCTCCCCTGTCTGTCTCAGCTCACCGCCTTGTCCAATATCCCGTCAGTATCTCCACTCACCATCTCCATCATCCACTCTCTTTCTCCACTGTCCGTGTCCAATCTCCCACTCTGTCTCCACTCCGTGTGCCCAATCTCCCTCACTGTTTTCACTCACCGTATCCATCATCCACTATCTGGCTCCACGCCCCGCCGTGTCCAATCTCCCTCCCTTTCTCCACTCCCCACCGTGTTCAATCTCCCACCCCGTCACCACTCACCGTCTCCATCACCCACTCTATGTCTCCACTTCCCCGTGTTAAATCTCCCCTGTCTGTCTCAACTCACCAGCGTGTCCAAACTCCAACCCTGGCCCCATTCTTCACCGTGAACAATCTCCCCCCCCCCTGCCTCCACTCACCGTATCCAGCATCCACTCTCTATCTCAACTCTCCGTGTCCAATCTCCCTCCCTGTCTCCTCTCACTGTCTACATTATCTCCTATTCATCTCCACTCACTGTACCCCCGTGTCTAATCTCCCTCCCTGCCTCCACTCACTGTCTCTAGCATCCACTCACTGACTTCACTCTCCGTGTCCAATATCCCTCCCTGTCTCCACTCACCGTCTCCATCATCCATTCTCTGTCTCCACTCACCGTATCCCCCGTGTCCAATCTCCCTCCCTGTCTCCACCCACCGTGTCCAATCTCCCCCTGTCTCCCCTAACCGTCTCCATCATCCGTTCTCTGTCTCCACTCACTGTACCACCCGTGTCCATTCTACCTCCCTGTCTCCACTCACCGTCTCCATCATCCACTCTCTGTCTCTACTCACCGTATCCCTCGTGTCAAATCTCCCTCCCTGCTTCAGCTCACCGTGTATAATCACCCCTCCCATTGTCCAACCATCCGCTCTACCTCCACTCACCATATCCAACACCCCTCCCTGTCTCCAAACCCCTTGTCCAATCTCCCTCCCTGTCTCCACTCTCCGCGGTGTCCAATCTCCCTCTCTTTTTCCACTCACCGTGTCCTATCTCCCACCCCGTCTCCACTCATCGTGTCCAATATCCCTCCCTGTCTCCACACCCCTTGTCCAATCTTCCTCCCTGTCTCCACTCTCCGCGGTGTCCAATATCCCTCCCTGTCTCCACTCACCATCTCCATCATCCACTCTCTTTCTCCACTCTCCGTGTCCATTCTCCACTCCCTGGCTCAACTATCCGTGTCCAATGTCCCGTTCCTGTCTCCATTCACCGTCTCCATCATCCACTATCTAGCTTCACTCCCCGCCGTGTCCAATCTCCGTCCCTTTCTCCACTCTCCACCGTGTTCAATCTCCCACCCCGTCACCACTACTCGTGTCCAATATCCCTCCCTGTCTCCACTCTCCGTCTCCATCACCCACTCTATGTCTCCACTTCCCCGTGTTCAATCTCCCCTCTCTGTCTCAGCTCACCGCCTTGTCCAATATCCCGTCAGTATCTCCACTCACCATCTCCATCATCCACTCTCTTTCTCCACTGTCCGTGTCCAATCTCCCACTCTGTCTCCACTCCGTGTGCCCAATCTCCCTCACTGTTTTCACTCACCGTATCCATCATCCACTATCTGGCTCCACGCCCCGCCGTGTCCAATCTCCCTCCCTTTCTCCACTCCCCACCGTGTTCAATCTCCCACCCCGTCACCACTCACCGTCTCCATCACCCACTCTATGTCTCCACTTCCCCGTGTTAAATCTCCCCTGTCTGTCTCAACTCACCAGCGTGTCCAAACTCCAACCCTGGCCCCATTCTTCACCGTGAACAATCTCCCCCCCCCCTGCCTCCACTCACCGTATCCAGCATCCACTCTCTATCTCAACTCTCCGTGTCCAATCTCCCTCCCTGTCTCCTCTCACTGTCTACATTATCTCCTATTCATCTCCACTCACTGTACCCCCGTGTCTAATCTCCCTCCCTGCCTCCACTCAATGTCTCTAGCATCCACTCACTGACTTCACTCTCCGTGTCCAATATCCCTCCCTGTCTCCACTCACCGTCTCCATCATCCATTCTCTGTCTCCACTCACCGTATCCCCCGTGTCCAATCTCCCTCCCTGTCTCCACCCACCGTGTCCAATCTCCCCCTGTCTCCCCTAACCGTCTCCATCATCCGTTCTCTGTCTCCACTCACTGTACCACCCGTGTCCATTCTACCTCCCTGTCTCCACTCACCGTCTCCATCATCCACTCTCTGTCTCTACTCACCGTATCCCTCGTGTCAAATCTCCCTCCCTGCTTCAGCTCACCGTGTATAATCACCCCTCCCATTGTCCAACCATCCGCTCTACCTCCACTCACCATATCCAACACCCCTCCCTGTCTCCAAACCCCTTGTCCAATCTCCCTCCCTGTCTCCACTCTCCGCGGTGTCCAATCTCCCTCTCTTTTTCCACTCACCGTGTCCTATCTCCCACCCCGTCTCCACTCATCGTGTCCAATATCCCTCCCTGTCTCCACACCCCTTGTCCAATCTTCCTCCCTGTCTCCACTCTCCGCGGTGTCCAATATCCCTCCCTGTCTCCACTCACCATCTCCATCATCCACTCTCTTTCTCCACTCTCCGTGTCCATTCTCCACTCCCTGGCTCAACTATCCGTGTCCAATGTCCCGTTCCTGTCTCCATTCACCGTCTCCATCATCCACTATCTAGCTTCACTCCCCGCCGTGTCCAATCTCCGTCCCTTTCTCCACTCTCCACCGTGTTCAATCTCCCACCCCGTCACCACTACTCGTGTCCAATATCCCTCCCTGTCTCCACTCTCCGTCTCCATCACCCACTCTATGTCTCCACTTCCCCGTGTTCAATCTCCCCTGTCTGTCTCAGCTCACCGCCTTGTCCAATATCCCGTCAGTATCTCCACTCACCATCTCCATCATCCACTCTCTTTCTCCACTGTCCGTGTCCAATCTCCCACTCTGTCTCCACTCCGTGTGCCCAATCTCCCTCACTGTTTTCACTCACCGTATCCATCATCCACTATCTGGCTCCACGCCCCGCCGTGTCCAATCTCCCTCCCTTTCTCCACTCCCCACCGTGTTCAATCTCCCACCCCGTCACCACTCACCGTCTCCATCACCCACTCTATGTCTCCACTTCCCCGTGTTAAATCTCCCCTGTCTGTCTCAACTCACCAGCGTGTCCAAACTCCAACCCTGGCCCCATTCTTCACCGTGAACAATCTCCCCCCCCCCTGCCTCCACTCACCGTATCCAGCATCCACTCTCTATCTCAACTCTCCGTGTCCAATCTCCCTCCCTGTCTCCTCTCACTGTCTACATTATCTCCTATTCATCTCCACTCACTGTACCCCCGTGTCTAATCTCCCTCCCTGCCTCCACTCAATGTCTCTAGCATCCACTCACTGACTTCACTCTCCGTGTCCAATATCCCTCCCTGTCTCCACTCACCGTCTCCATCATCCATTCTCTGTCTTCACTCACCGTATCCCCCGTGTCCAATCTCCCTCCCTGTCTCCACCCACCGTGTCCAATCTCCCCCTGTCTCCCCTAACCGTCTCCATCATCCGTTCTCTGTCTCCACTCACTGTACCACCCGTGTCCATTCTACCTCCCTGTCTCCACTCACCGTCTCCATCATCCACTCTCTGTCTCTACTCACCGTATCCCTCGTGTCAAATCCCCCTCCCTGTCTCCACCCACCGTGTCCAATCTCCCCCCCACCCAACCCCCCCACCACCCCACCCCCAACCCCCCACCACCACCACACACCCTCTCACTCCCGTGTCCAATCTCCCTCTGTCTCCCTCACTGCTACATACCTATCACTCCACTCACTTACCCCCGTGTCAATCTCCCTCCCTGCCTCCACTCAGTCTCACATCCATCACTGACTTCACTCCCGTGTCCAATCTCCCTCCCTGTCTCCACTCACCGTCTCCATCATCCACTCTCTGTCTCTACTCACCGTATCCCTCGTGTCAAATCCCCCTCCCTGTCTCCACCAACCGTGTCCAATCTCCCCATGTCTCCCCTAACCGTCTCCATCATCCGTTCTCTGTCTCCACTGTCTGTATCTGTATCTGTATCCACTCATCGTGTCCAAGCTCTCTCACTGTTTCCACTCACCAACTCGATCATCAACTCTCTGTATCCACTCCCGGTTTGTGTCCAATCTCCCTCCCTGTCTCCACTCACCGTCTCCATCATCCACTCTCTGTCTCTACTCACCGTATCCCTCGTGTCAAATCCCCCTCCCTGTCTCCACCAACCGTGTCCAATCTCCCCATGTCTCCCCTAACCGTCTCCATCATCCGTTCTCTGTCTCCACTGTCTGTATCTGTATCTGTATCCACTCATCGTGTCCAAGCTCTCTCACTGTTTCCACTCACCAACTCGATCATCAACTCTCTGTATCCACTCCCGGTTCGTGTCCAATCTCCCTCCCTGTCGTTACTCTCCGCTGTGTCCAATATACCTCATTGCCTCCATATATCTTGTCCAAGCACCCTCATTGTCTCCACTCCCGGTGTCCAATCTCCCTCAATGTCTCCTCTCACTGTCTACATTATCTTCTATTCATCTCCACTCACTGTATCCCCCGTGTCCAATCTCCCTCCCCGACTACACACACATCATCTACTCTCTGTCTCCACTCTACGCCGTGTCTAATCTCCCTCCCTGCCTCCACTCACTGTATCTCGAGCATCCATTCAATGACTTCACTCTCAGTGTCCAATATCCCTCCCTGTCTCCACTCACCGTCTCCATCATCCACTATCTGTCTCCACTCACCCTATCCCCCGTGTCCAATCTCCCTCCCTGTCTACACCCACCGTGTCCAATCTCCCTCCCTGTCTCCCCTACCCATATCCATCATCCGTTCTCTGTTTCCACTAACTGTACCCCCGTGTCCAATCTACCTCCCTGTCTCCTCCCACCGTGTCCAATCTCCATCCCTGTCTCCACCCACCGTGTCCAATCTCCCTCCCTGTCTCCACTTACCGTCTCCATCATCCACTCTCTGTCTCCACTCACCGTATCCCCCGTGTCCAATCTCCCTCCCTGTCTCCACCCACCGTGTCCAATCTCCCTCCCTGTCTCCCCTAACCGTCTCCATCATCCGTTCTCTGTCTCCACTGTCTGTATCTGTATCTGTATCCACTCATCGTGTCCAAGCTCTCTCACTGTTTCCACTCACCAACTCGATCATCAACTCTCTGTAACCACTCCCGGTTCGTGTCCAATCTCCCTCCCTGTCTCTACTCTCCGCCGTGTCCAATATACCTCATTGCCTCCATTAATCTTGTCCAAACACACTCATTGTATCCACTCCCCGTGTCCAATCTCCCTCAATGTATCCACTCCCTGTGTACAATACCCCTACCTGTCTCCACTCACCGTCTCCATCACCCACTCTCTGTCTCAACTCGCCGTGTCCAATACCCCACACCGTATGCACCATCCACTCTGTCTCCACTCACCATATGCACAATCCACTCTCTGTTCCCACTCACCGTATGCACCATCCACTCTGTCTCCACTCACCGTATGCACCATTCACTCTCTGTTCCCACTCACCGTATGCACCATCGTGCATAATATATGTAATTTGTTTTGGGGTTCAAAGTCGCCCCAACAGCTTATATTATATGGCTACTCTCCAGATATTAGTTGTGGAGGAAGATGCCGGATGTCACTTCTAGAAGTATTTCACCAGTAGAACCACTAACCTTTCAGCAAAACATGTTACACAGCATCCTCACATGAACTAATTCGACACCCCAGTTGTATTCGAACCTGCATCGGTGGTGGGGCAGTAACGACCGTAACCATTCGGTGGCGGGGCAGTAACGACCGTAACCATTCGGTGGCGGGGCAGTAACGACCGTAACCATTCGAACTGTACACTGACATTATGCTTACGGTTGTTAAATCTTTTAGAAATTGGAACTGCGCAGATAAAATGTTCAAATGACAAACACTCCATCTAATCAAAAGTCATCAAACATATGGTGAGAAATAACAAACAGCTAGACTCTAAACTATATGTAACATGGCCCAATAAGGTGACAACTTACCGGAACATTGGTAGACTATGTACGCTGGTTAATACACTTCGTTTAGCAGCTTCGTCAGTAAACTTTGAACACCATAACTGTAAAATGAAAAGATACTTGTGTCTTGAAACATCGTATCAATTGGGACAGCAAAAGTAAAAGGAAAGGGCGTGTCTTGAATCTTGATAACCTCATAACAATCGGGACACGACACATCGTCTAACACGAACAAAGCATACCGTGAGAGGACATATGTATGTAGGAACACGAACAAAGCATACCGTGAGAGGACATATGTATGTAGGAACACGAACAAAGCATACCGTGAGAGGACATATGTATGTAGGAACACGAACAAAGCATACCGTGATAGGACATATGTATGTAGGAACACGAACAAAGCATTCCGTGATAGGACATATGTATGTAGGGACACGAACAAAGCATACCGTGATAGGACATATGTATGTAGGAACACGAACAAAGCATACCGTGATAGGACATATGTATGTAGGAACACGAACAAAGCATACCGTGATAGGACATATGTATGTAGGGACACAACACATCGTCTAACACGAACAAAGCATACCGAGAGAGGACATATGTATGTAGGAACACGAACAAAGCATACCGTGAGAGGACATATGTATGTAGGGACACACACATCGTCTAACACGAACAAAGCATACCGTGATAGGACATATGTATGTAGGAACACGAACAAAGCATACCGTGATAGGACATATGTATGTAGGAACACGAACAAAGCATACCGTGATAGGACATATGTATGTAGGAACACGAACAAAGCATACCGTGAGAGGACATATGTATGTAGGAACACGAACAAAGCATACCGTGAGAGGACATATGTATGTAGGAACACGACACATCGTCTAACACGAACAAAGCATACCGTGAGAGGACATATGTATGTAGGAACACGACACATCGTCTAACACGAACAAAGCATACCGTGATAGGACATATGTATGTAGGAACACGAACAAAGCATACCGTGATAGGACATATGTATGTAGGAACACGAACAAAGCATACCGTGAGAGGACATATGTATGTAGGAACACGAACAAAGCATACCGTGATAGGACATATGTATGTAGGAACACGAACAAAGCATACCGTGATAGGACATATGTATGTAGGAACACGACACATCGTCTAACACGAACAAAGCATACCGTGAGAGGACATATGTATGTAGGAACACGACACATCGTCTAACACGAACAAAGCATACCGTGATAGGACATATGTATGTAGGAACACGACACATCGTCTAACACGAACAAAGCATACCGTGATAGGACATATGTATGTAGGAACACGAACAAAGCATACCGTGATAGGACATATGTATGTAGGAACACGAACAAAGCATACCGTGATAGGACATATGTATGTAGGAACACGAACAAAGCATACCGTGAGAGGACATATTATGTAGGAACACGAACAAAGCATACCGTGATAGGACATATGTATGTAGGAACACGAACAAAGCATACCGTGATAGGACATATGTATGTAGGAACACGACACATCGTCTAACACGAACAAAGCATACCGTGAGAGGACATATGTATGTAGGAACACGACACATCGTCTAACACGAACAAAGCATACCGTGATAGGACATATGTATGTAGGAACACGACACATCGTCTAACACGAACAAAGCATACCGTGATAGGACATATGTATGTAGGAACACGAACAAAGCATACCGTGATAGGACATATGTATGTAGGAACACGAACAAAGCATACCGTGAGAGGACATATGTATGTAGGAACACGAACAAAGCATACCGTGAGAGGACATATGTATGTAGGAACACGAACAAAGCATACCGTGAGAGGACATATGTATGTAGGAACACGAACAAAGCATACCGTGATAGGACATATGTATGTAGGAACACGAACAAAGCATACCGTGATAGGACATATGTATGTAGGAACACGACACATCGTCTAACACGAACAAAGCATACCGTGATAGGACATATGTATGTAGGGACACGAACAAAGCATACCGTGATAGGACATATGTATGTAGGAACACGAACAAAGCATACCGTGATAGGACATATGTATGTAGGGACACGAACAAAGCATACCGTGAGAGGACATATGTATGTAGGAACACGAACAAAGCATACCGTGATAGGACATATGTATGTAGGAACACGAACAAAGCATACCGTGATAGGACATATGTATGTAGGAACACGAACAAAGCATACCGTGAGAGGACATATGTATGTAGGAACACGAACAAAGCATACCGTGATAGGACATATGTATGTAGGAATACGAACAAAGCATACCGTGATAGGACATATGTATGTAGGAACACGAACAAAGCATACCGTGAGAGGACATATGTATGTAGGAACACGAACAAAGCATACCGTGAGAGGACATATGTATGTAGGAACACGAACAAAGCATACCGTGATAGGACATATGTATGTAGGAACACGACACATCGTCTAACACGAACAAAGCATACCGTGAGAGGACATATGTATGTAGGAACACGACACATCGTCTAACACGAACAAAGCATACCGTGATAGGACATATGTATGTAGGAACACGACACATCGTCTAACACGAACAAAGCATACCGTGATAGGACATATGTATGTAGGAACACGAACAAAGCATACCGTGATAGGACATATGTATGTAGGAACACGAACAAAGCATACCGTGAGAGGACATATTTATGTAGGAACACGAACAAAGCATACCGTGATAGGACATATGTATGTAGGAACACGAACAAAGCATACCGTGATAGGACATATGTATGTAGGAACACGACACATCGTCTAACACGAACAAAGCATACCGTGAGAGGACATATGTATGTAGGAACACGACACATCGTCTAACACGAACAAAGCATACCGTGATAGGACATATGTATGTAGGAACACGAACAAAGCATACCGTGATAGGACATATGTATGTAGGAACACGAACAAAGCATACCGTGATAGGACATATGTATGTAGGAACACGAACAAAGCATACCGTGAGAGGACATATGTATGTAGGAACACGAACAAAGCATACCGTGATAGGACATATGTATGTAGGAACACGAACAAAGCATACCGTGATAGGACATATGTATGTAGGAACACGAACAAAGCATACCGTGATAGGACATATGTATGTAGGAACACGAACAAAGCATACCGTGATAGGACATATGTATGTAGGAACACGAACAAAGCATACCGTGATAGGACATATGTATGTAGGAACACGACACATCGTCTAACACGAACAAAGCATACCGTGATAGGACATATGTATGTAGGAACACGAACAAAGCATACCGTGATAGGACATATGTATGTAGGAACACGAACAAAGCATACCGTGATAGGACATATGTATGTAGGAACACGAACAAAGCATACCGTGAGAGGACATATGTATGTAGGAACACGAACAAAGCATACCGTGATAGGACATATGTATGTAGGAACACGAACAAAGCATACCGTGAGAGGACATATGTATGTAGGAACACGAACAAAGCATACCGTGATAGGACATATATATGTTGATACGAACAAAGCATACCGTGATAGGACATATGTATGTAGGAACACGAACAAAGCATACCGTGAGAGGACATATGTATGTAGGAACACGAACAAAGCATACCGTGAGAGGACATTGTATATAGGAACACACACATCGTCTAACACGAACAAAGCATACCGTGAGAGGACATATGTATGTAGGAACACGACACATCGTCTAACACGAACAAAGCATACCGTGATAGGACATATGTATGTAGGAACACGACACATCGTCTAACACGAACAAAGCATACCGTGATAGGACATATGTATGTAGGAACACGAACAAAGCATACCGTGATAGGACATATGTATGTAGGAACACGAACAAAGCATACCGTGATAGGACATATGTATGTAGGAACACGAACAAAGCATACCGTGAAGGACATATTTATGTAGGAACACGAACAAAGCATACCGTGATAGGACATATGTATTTAGGAACACGAACAAAGCATACCGTGATAGGACATATGTATGTAGGAACACGACACATCGTCTAACACGAACAAAGCATACCGTGAGAGGACATATGTATGTAGGAACACGACACATCGTCTAACACGAACAAAGCATACCGTGATAGGACATATGTATGTAGGAACACGACACATCGTCTAACACGAACAAGCATACCGTGATAGGACATATGTATGTAGGAACACGAACAAAGCATACCGTGATAGGACATATGTATGTAGGAACACGAACAAAGCATACCGTGAGAGGACATATGTATGTAGGAACACGAACAAAGCATACCGTGAGAGGACATATGTATGTAGGAACACGAACAAAGCATACCGTGAGAGGACATATTTATGTAGGAACACGAACAAAGCATACCGTGATAGGACATATGTATGTAGGAACACGAACAAAGCATACCGTGATAGGACATATGTATGTAGGAACACGACACATCGTCTAACACGAACAAAGCATACCGTGATAGGACATATGTATGTAGGGACACGAACAAAGCATACCGTGATAGGACATATGTATGTAGGAACACGAACAAAGCATACCGTGATAGGACATATGTATGTAGGGACACGAACAAAGCATACCGTGAGAGGACATATGTATGTAGGAACACGAACAAAGCATACCGTGATAGGACATATGTATGTAGGAACACGAACAAAGCATACCGTGATAGGACATATGTATGTAGGAACACGAACAAAGCATACCGTGATAGGACATATGTATGTAGGAACACGAACAAAGCATACCGTGATAGGACATATGTATGTAGGAATACGAACAAAGCATACCGTGATAGGACATATGTATGTAGGAACACGAACAAAGCATACCGTGAGAGGACATATGTATGTAGGAACACGAACAAAGCATACCGTGAGAGGACATATGTATGTAGGAACACGAACAAAGCATACCGTGATAGGACATATGTATGTAGGAACACGAACAAAGCATACCGTGATAGGACATATGTATGTAGGAACACGACACATCGTCTAACACGAACAAAGCATACCGTGATAGGACATATGTATGTAGGAACACGACACATCGTCTAACACGAACAAAGCATACCGTGATAGGACATATGTATGTAGGAACACGAACAAACATACCGTAAGGACATATTATTAGAAACGAACAAAGCATACCGTGAAGACATATAGTAGGAACACGAACAAAGCATACCGTGAAGGACATATGTATGTAGGAACACGAACAAAGCATACCGTGAAGGACAAAACACACAAAAACAACAATGTAGGAACACGACACATCGTCTAACACGAACAAAGCATACCGTGATAGGACATATGTATGTAGGAACACGAACAAAGCATACCGTGAGAGGACATATTTATGTAGGAACACGAACAAAGCATACCGTGATAGGACATATGTATGTAGGAACACGAACAAAGCATACCGTGATAGGACATATGTATGTAGGAACACGACACATCGTCTAACACGAACAAAGCATACCGTGAGAGGACATATGTATGTAGGAACACGACACCTCGTCTAACACGAACAAAGCATACCGTGATAGGACATATGTATGTAGGAACACGACACATCGTCTAACACGAACAAAGCATACCGTGATAGGACATATGTATGTAGGAACACGAACAAAGCATACCGTGATAGGACATATGTATGTAGGAACACGAACAAAGCATACCGTGATAGGACATATGTATGTAGGAACACGAACAAAGCATACCGTGATAGGACATATGTATGTAGGGACACGAACAAAGCATACCGTGAGAGGACATATGTATGTAGGAACACGAACAAAGCATACCGTGATAGGACATATGTATGTAGGAACACGAACAAAGCATACCGTGATAGGACATATGTATGTAGGGACACGAACAAAGCATACCGTGATAGGACATATGTATGTAGGAACATGAACAAAGCATACCGTGATAGGACATATGTATGTAGGAACACGAACAAAGCATACCGTGATAGGACATATGTATGTAGGAACACGAACAAAGCATACCGTGAGAGGACATATGTATGTAGGAACACGAACAAAGCATACCGTGAGAGGACATATGTATGTAGGAACACGAACAAAGCATACCGTGAGAGGACATATGTATGTAGGAACACGAACAAAGCATACCGTGAGAGGACATATGTATGTAGGAACATGTAGCTAGGCTTATAGGTTTTTTTTAACTTTATTTATTTTACAACGATTGCGTAGCAAGTTTCAACAACTTATATTCATCACACTCATTGGCTCGGATTATGTGGTCATTCATGTGGGAGGAAACCGTAGTACCCGGAGAAAACCCACCTGTCCGATCTGGCGACTATCGTACCATATCACATACTTCCCGGTCCGAGGATCGAACCCGTGTCGCATTGGTGAGAAGTGAATGCGCTAACCACTGCGCTAATCAGACAGCCACGCCAAACTGACATATTGCATGTACGTGTAGGTGAACATTCGACAATACAGATACACAAGTTGTCCATGACTTGAACAACATAGCAGAAACAATCACACATAGGAAGTCAAAGACGCACAGCATAAGCCATAGCATACCGTTTATTACAAACCACACATTCTCCAATTAAATTGGAACAGGATTATTGCTCATAGTCCAACAGACATTTCGTGATAAAACCAGCCAGCCACGTCTATGATAATCCATATATATCTACTTCAAATTACTAAGTAGCAAAACTGAGGGTCAGAATAATTTTAAAAATGAGATCATGGGTTCACGATGGGTTTCGGTTTCAACATGTTTTAACTCCCAATATTGTGAAATTAATATATCGTAAATCCAAATATTATGTAATTCACATAAATTATATATACACATACAATTATTTACTCTACAGGTCTGATCCTAATACAATTAACAGTCGTTCAAATGGGACTTTAAACCGAGGTCTCGTGTCGGTGCTTTACACCGTGCACATAAAAGAACCAGACTGTGTCTCTGTCTGTATCATTGCACTATCCTCCACACATCTCAAATGACAAATCTCTTCAGGAGGCGTCGGTAGCGACGATAAATAAACGTAAAACACACACTATACAGAAACATGAACACAATGACAGAAATGCTGACAATTCTCCTCCGCAACGACACATATATTACTATAACGATGTGAACAAAAAATGCAAGTCTTTGTTTCTTCGGTGAAAACACATACTAATATAGAACGGATTGTTCAGACTGAAATATACCTGTGCCGTGTTGATGAAGAATAGTTGTTCATCAGTATACTTTGATAGACCAGGTAGTCGTATATCCATACCATTGTTTTCCTTAAGCCACAGTTTGTAGGCCTGAATGTAAAACTCGTGATATTCTGATATACTGCGGTATTACATGTATTTATGAAATATAAGACATGCATGGCAAGCTATTATACAAGGGCGTTTGTGGCAAGGTGATATAATGGGGTATTTTTACAAAATAGAGAACTTGGTGGTAGTGTGGTGAGGTCATATAATGCTGTCTTTTACAAAACAAAGGACGTACACGTGTGTCATTTGGTGATGTTATAATCCAATCTTTTACTAAATAATAAAGAGTTGGTGGAATTCGGTGGTAGCTGCGTTCGCCTGAAGGCGCGAACGATCCGGAGTGTACCCAGTTGTTGCCGTTACGATTGTGTCCTTAGGCAAGGCACTTAAATTCCACATTTCCTCTTCTCTCTCCTTCGTCGCGATGGATTCCATCAGGAATGCGTTATCATGAGTGATTAATACAGGTTGTAGGAACTTAGTTCGCAATCGAGCTGAAGTAAATGTATATAAACTAATACAGTAAAACTATAATACAATATTTCACAAAATAAAGCATGCGTGTATTAACGTGATATAATACGGTCATTAAAGCGACATTAGGAGGCCTTAATGATGCTTATTTCAGGATACACACATTGTATTACGCTTCGATGTTGACCATATTTACATTATGTTGTTAAGTCAACAAGCTATTAATTGAAATATTCAGTTTTTGAGGGAAATAAGTCGAAAGAAATTATAAAATATAATAGGAAATTACGTTATGTATTAATTTGTGTGATCACCGATATAGTGTGAGGAGTGAGGAGGATATAGTGTGAGGAGTGAGGAGGATATAGTGTGAGGAGTGAGGAGGATATAGTGTGAGGAGTGAGGAGGATATAGTGTGAGGAGTGAGGAGGATATAGTGTGAGGAGTGAGGAGGATATAGTGTGAGGAGTGAGGAGGATATAGTGTGAGGAGTGAGGAGGATATAGTGTGAGGAGTGAGGAGGATATAGTGTGAGGAGTGAGGAGGATATAGTGTGAGGAGTGAGGAGGATATAGTGTGAGGAGTGAGGAGGATATAGTGTGAGGAGTGAGGAGGATATAGTGTGAGGAGTGAGGAGGATATAGTGTGAGGAGTGAGGAGGATATAGTGTGAGGAGTGGGAGGATATGTGTGAGGAGTGAGATATAGTGTGAGGAGTGAGGAGGATATAGTGTGAGGAGTGAGGAGGATATAGTGTGAGGAGTGAGGAGGATATAGTGTGAGGAGTGAGGAGGATATAGTGTGAGGAGTGAGGAGGATATAGTGTGAGGAGTGAGGAGGATATAGTGTGAGGAGTGAGGAGGATATAGTGTCGCTTTAAGAAGATGGAAACATTCCACCATACCAGATTATATCAAATTGATATATAATACAGACAGAGGCTCGTACCAGGTGACTTTGTTTGATACCTCCAATATCAGCAATGTTTTCACTGAGTGTTGTATTACCATTTATCTGCAATATAAAATGTAATTTTACTCATAATGTGGGAACTTATTTAATTTTCTTATTGTTAATGGGTAATTCAACTTATATGCATACATAGACACTTGTTTGGTACCTCAAATTCGTGGTGGTAACTTAGATAGATAGATAGATTTATTTCGGCAAGGAATGCATATATGGATCTAAACCAACATGTAGAGTATATAAAGAAACATATCACATGCATGAGAATAAATATACCTTCTCTGTGGCCTAGGTGTTAATGCGTCAGGGGTTCGTTCTGAGCAGCCAGCTAGTTAAATAATGGTTATCGATTGCCTACCAGCCTGGCGCCTGGCATACAAGTATAGGATTCGGAAAGTACTGATGTTCATAAAAAGAGGTGTCTCATAAGTCAGAAATGGCTGGCCCTTTAAATAGGGGTAACACTATAATAAACAAACACTTTACTTTATACCATGGTATAAACAGGGACACCAACACCGAGGATAATACAAAAAGAGACATCTTATTTATATTGCGGTTCACTGTGATACAGGGTGGCATTTAACATTTAAATTACTTCAATGAATTAAGAATTTAACATAATAACATTAAAAAAATAGTTTTACATCCAAGTATCTTACACATTAAAATTATAATTCTATTAAATATGTAAGTAATATCACAGGGCAAGCTTAGTATAAATATCACAGATAACAGTTGTACTTAATACTGATTTCTAAGGATTAAAATAGTATTAATACTAAAGAAATTGGAGATTGACTTAAAAATTATTATTAGAATAAAACTAAATCCTATGCCGAAAAAACATACAATCTAAATTAAATATTATGACAAATGTTCCAGCAAATAATTGTTCACAGTTGCTTTAAAAGTAGATCATTTATCTTACATATTGATGATATAATGTATATAATTTACAACATGTGGGGTAATGTACGTTCACAACTGATGCTGGGCACTTCACATTATTTGGTGATTTTAAAACATGTTGGGGTATCGTACGTTCATATTGGATGACTTTCCAGAAAGGGTTAGCTATCATAAAGCAATCTTAATGTATAAAACGCGCAATGGACTAGCACTTGTGATCATCCTCCAATCTCCAACTTTGTCCTCCTAAGCCAAATACTGAACTATTTAAACACGTTGTCTTATATTCAGGGTCGTGCTTGTAGAAGTCCCTCCCTTATCAAAATAGCACATTATGTTCCAAGCTTTACATATCAGGATGTGCAAAGAACAGACCAATAACCTAATAAACTAATAAATTATAGTTAAACATGATTATTATGTAGTGAGCGTCAGTTGCACTACTTGTGGTTGTGGAGGTTGAGGTCCACCCCCACCCCCAATAATGGATAATCAATAATCATTAATCAATAAATCGATAATCAATATTCGACCGGATGACCGAGTCTATTTTCATGCCAAATATTTTCGCTCCAAATTTCAACAACAAAAAATTTGTGCCAAATTTCAAAAATATATTTTCGCGCCATTTGTCCAACAAAATATTTCCCGCTAAAATTGAATACTATCTATTTTCGCGTCACGTAGTAAATCGTCATGCATACGTTCTTCATATTTAGTTCACTGTTTTATACATATATACACAGATATCAAGCCGACACTGGGTTTTGTGCGTATCCGCGTTGCTCTATCTTCCCAGAGTGCATCCTCGGCGATATTCACACCCTCTTCAGCACACATACGTACCTCATACGTGCTCCTATATATACGCTATACTATTGTACATACGCTAATAACGAACCCATGTTTATAGACCATTGTTGTCGGTGTAAATAGGGCAATCTCATGTATACTAGTATGAACGAGTCTCTGAGTGTAGATACATCGTATATAGCTACGGTGATGAAAACTGAGTTACTCATTAGCTCGTGCATCATTAGCACCCCTACATACTTCGTACGTACCCGTCATTGCGACAAACAAGCTCAGTGCGTACAATTCATAGGGTATACTCAAATATATACCAAGTCTACTACTGATCCACCATTCTAGACACAATTTACTATGAGGAGTAGATATGTTTCAATGAGGAGTTGAAAAGAGTAGCGAGGAGTTAAAACGGGGACTATAAGCGTGTGTATGGTCATTATATAGGTTGTTTTATGTATAATTATATACACACACGTATCGTCCGCTCAAGCTCAATTCAAACACCAGTGCATTTTATATACAGTAACACAAGTTCAAATATTATTAAGTTCGTTTATTCGTACACGAACTATTAATATTCATATGGTAAACAGGCCTAAATACTGCTAGTTCCAGCCCGCTCCTCCTACTTCCTGTGTATGATCCGAATTTCTGTCAGTGTCCTTATCTTTACATCCACTCGTGGTTATTTCCGGAAGTTCGAAATGTTTCAGAACCGTTTCGAACAAGTATTTTCTCTGATTAATGGCGTATTTTCATGCCTCCTCTTTATTGTAGCCATCAATCATCTTTAGATCTGCTGCAGTGTTCCTAGTCGCAGTATAAACGGGATCGCGTAGGAGGACATTCATCCATTCCACTTTAACATGAAATCCTCCGCCATTTTCATCCTGTACTTGGATCTCATATTCCGGAATACCGTCCGCCTAGCAACGATTTCAGTAGCACCCTCCGTGCGCATGTAGTCCTCAAATCCAGATTGACACTGACTAAATACTCTGTCTAAGATACATAACCACGGATCGATAGCATCAGGATCCTCTATTTGGCTGGAATCTTCTCCATGACTGGAATCTTCGCCACTCACGTCATCGGAGTCTGACCTATCAACATCATCGGTCGTACCCAATATAACCTTCTCGTATTCATTCTCGTCATCGACGTGAAGGGATCGTTTATGTCGAAGCATACTGTCTTTTCGCTCGTATCGTTTCGAGCAAATATCGCAACTGTACATGTTTAGGTATCATTAAAGAGCGAGGAGGAGTGCCTTTACTATATATAAAGTTCTTCAAAGCCGCACGATATTTATGCACAGGGAAGCAATTCGAAATAACAGTATTCGTCTGAAAACGAAATTATACGGTATGGATGTTTGCCATATAGTCAATCTATAATATACAGAAACGGATGTAACGCTATCTTACCGGAACCGGATATACAGCAATCACACCGGAACCGGACACCCCCTTTAACCTCATTTGACTCCTCTCATAATTAATGAGGAAACGGAGAAACAAGTGAGGTGGTGGGTTAGAAACGCGCATGCGCACGAAAACCAGTGTCGGCTTGTTGATGAATGAATCATGACCACGTGACTCTTACGATCAGATCCAAACAGCGTCCTCCAGCGACAACGATATAAGCCAACGCCTTGTTATTGTACACTTAGTCCTTATGCTATCTGTTTATATATGTATAAAACAGTGAACTCGATATGAAGAACTTATACGTGACGATTTACCACGTTACGCGAAAATAGATAGTATTCAATTTTAGCGGGAAAGATTATTTTTTGACAATTGGCGTGAACATATATTTTTGAAATTTGGCGCCAAAATTATTTGGCGCGAACATATTTTGGCGGGGAAATATTTGGCGCGAAAAAAATTGGCGCGAAAATAGACGGGTCACCTGGTCGATTATTGATTATCGATTTATTGATTATCGATTATTGATGATCGATTATGGGGGGGCCTCAACCTCCACAACCACAACCACAAGTAGTGCACTACATACTACTTACATGTATATAAGTATTAGTTCTTGCAGCTTATATCTTATTTCCTATGAAAGTTTTACTGGTCATTGTTTACATGTTTCATTGTGCTAGTTGCATGTTTTAATTTATTTAGGGGCTCATGGTAGATTGACTTAATTGTTCAAATGAGTCCTCTAGTTAAATAAAGTATTTTATTATTATTATTATTATATCGATCCTGGGCTCTTGACTTTCTTTATATTACAACACGTCGGGTAGCTTACGTTCATATTTATTTTGGGTACTTCAAAGTCACTGTAGTGATTTATAACACAAGCTGCTCTCTCGTTATAATTTTCCATAGAGAAATTGCTCCACCAATTATGCAGCAAACCATTCTCGTCAAATGCACGACCTGGGGATAGAAGATATAATAAGAAGACGGTACAAACAAATGATGATATGAAAAGCTCGCATAGAGTTAAGATAAACCAAGATGACCTGGAGGAAGAAGTCAGTAAAAGAAAGGTTGTTGACGGTTGACATTGGTAGAGCGTTGGAAGTTTGTGACGGTTTGGTATTTTGTGATGGGTAGACAATTTTTAAAGGGTGATCTACAGTTGGTGAAGGTATGTCTGTTGCTTATGGTTTGACAGTTGTGGATAGAAGGCGCACACTGATTCGTCGCATTTCTTATAATACCACACATCTATGGGTGGGAATAGCAAAGTTCGTTGAAGACAATACAATGTACTTAAATTTATAAGACGTGTATAAAAGATATGATATACACACTATATACTTATATAAATATGGAATATTGTGAAGTACACACCTGACGCATCGTAGCCGTGGGTTATTTCATGTCCAATAACCAAGCCAATACCACCAAAGTTAATAGAGCTTAAAAAATAATAGATATGAGTTATTACGTGTATATTAACCAATCAAATACCACTACTGTTAACACGATAATAAAGGTCATATTATATAATAGCACACTAGTAATGGCCCGACTAACTGAGAAGATGGAACTATGTGGTGTCCAACATGGGACCGTGGCAGCATTACATACACAGTTCCAGTCCTACAACTTGTGCTCAGGGGGTCGGCACTTTGCTGGATGGTGATAGTGTCTTTCTTTAGTGTCCTGGAGCAAAACCCATTATAAATGTATTCATTATAGATATAGATGAATTCATTATAGATATAGATGAATTCATTATATATATAGATGAATTCATTATAGATATAGATGAATTCATTATATATATAGATGAATTCATTATAGATATAGATGAATTCATTATATATATAGATGAATTCATTATAGATATAGATGAATTCATTATAGATATAGATGAATTCATTATAGACATAGATGAATTCATTATAGATATAGATGAATTCATTATATATATAGATGAATTAATTATATATATAGATGAATTAATTATAGATATAGATGAATTAATTATAGATATAGATGTATCCATTATATATATAGATGAATTCATTATAGATATAGATGTATCCATTATATATATAGATGTATTCATTACAGATAAACAACTGGCCATTACTATTCGCCTAGCAATTTGTACCCTCTAAACAATAATAATCAGAATACAATGTACTTTATTTTCCTCCAAATCATGCAGCCTATTTATATATGTATGCATGCATTTTATGCTAATAAATATGACTAAGTTATAAAACAATTTAATTAGAGACATCGGTGGCTTTTCTATTACATCCCTTGGCAGATAACGTCCGATATATCACGAACTGTATTTCGGTCCTTTTCGTTGGAATCCTTTGTTTTTACCGTTAGATAAATTTCGGTAAGGAATCCATACATGAACATGTAAACCATCATGTACAGTATATAAAGAAACTATAATATACATTAAAATAAATATACCATGGTATGCACACGAACACCGAGGATAATACAAACAGAGATAACTCTTATTTCCACTGCAGTCCTCTGTGCTGGTAGCATGACACAGGGTGACATTTATAATTTATATTACTTCAATGAATTAAGAATTTAACAATGATTGCATATAGCATAATAAAAATAAACATTTAGTTTTACATCCAAGTATCTTACACATTAAAATTATAATTTTATTAAATATGTAAGTAATACCACAGAGCAAGCTTAGCATAAATATCACAGATAACAGTTGTACTTAATACTGATTTCTAAGGATTAAAATAGTATTAATACTAAAGGAATTGGAGATTGACTTAAAAATTACTATGAGAATAAAACCAAATCCTATGCCGAAAAAATTACAATATAATTTTACGGGCTGGCAAATTGTTCCATAATGTGCACCCTGTATAACAGTTCTAAGTACTTTGATGCAAAACCTTTCACCTTAGGGACAGCAACGGTACCCTTGTGACTAAACCTGGTCCTGTATGAATGAACAGTGTCCTGTCCTCTCAAATAGTCAGGGACCAATCCATGCTTAACATTGGACACATGGCCCAGAAAATGTGATGTACACGATTATTGACTGGTAGCCAGTTTAGAGAGCGTAATTGTTCTGGTCCAATGTGACGTGACACATAGGACAACTCTCATTAACATGTTGTGTGTGGTTTGGAGCATGTTTTTAACATCTTTGTCAGGCCATGGTACCATATATAACCAAGCAAAAGACTCAGTTGTCTATGGCAACCACTGTGTCAATGTCTACCAGCCACTGCCTGACAATATGTAGATCATTCTTCAGTGACCTTTCAATATCAGATTTACATTTACCAGAAACAAGTATACAAGAGCCGTCTGCATTTAACAGGAGCTTGTTTTTAACTACGGCAGACATGCCATTGGTTTAAAAATATTTTATTTATCAAGATAAACATGACATATAACATCTGTACATATAACATCCATACAATACTACTATCAAGACAAGTGGATTGAATTGAAAGCTACAGGAGCTTAAACATGCCATTAACATATATAAGGAATAACAAGGGACCGAGTAAGGACCTTGTGGACCTCCACATTATGTAGGAGCAGTACCTGAATGTGTACTTGATATATCAACACGTTGATGTCTAACTGTTTACTTAAACTTTGTGGAAGTAGTGATAGCGCAGTGGATGCGCATTCGCTTCAGGTACGAAAGGTCCGGAGTGCGAGCCCCGCTTGGGCCGATACGATTGTGCCCTTAGGCAAGGCATTTAAATTCCACATTGCCTCTTCTCTCTCCTTCATGGCGATGAATTCCATCAGGAATGAGGTCTCGAGAGTGATTAATATAAGTTGAAAAAACTTGTTTCTCATTCGTGCTAAAATAAATGTGTATATACTTAAACCACCGTAAACTATCATCACCAAGACCGGCTGCGTCAAGTTCCATGCGAGGAATAGAGTGATCGACTGTGTCGAACGCTTTCTGCAGGTCTAGGAGAATCATCACTATAACATTACCGTTATCCATTTCCATCCTAATATAATCAATCAGATGTCCGTCGAACAACTTCGTATGTCGTATACAACCGTTTCATATATTTTAGATACAATACTCGATCGACACCGGAAGGTAGTTACCGACATAGGTTTTGTCATTTTTCTTAAAATAGGAACAACTCTAGCAGACTTGAGATCAAATGGAACCACACCCTGTATGAGAGACAGATTGATAACATGAGTTAGGGGTTGATAATTAATTATTGAGGAGCCATCTATCACAAAGCATGAGGGGATACCTACTAAGCATGTGGCTTTATTAGCTAATTAAAATATTTCAGTACTTGATTCTCAGAAACTAATGAGTAAGGGTGACTATTTAAAGAATTAACACCTAAACTAACATACAAATTAGTGACAACAGATTTTCACTAGTCGGTAACTTTTCAACAATCTTCGATGCAAGCTTCAATGCAATTGCAGTATACACATTTGTTAAAAGAATCAGCAATAGTTTCCTTATCAAAACATATATTGCCATCAATATTGAGACACACATTAGAACCTGAAGTAAACAACCATTTTTTAGATGGCAAACAAATATTTTTAGAATAGACCAATGTGACTTAGAATCATTTTTATTTACTTCGAGATATTCTGTGAAAATACTTTTCTTAGCTGAATCAATTGAGTTATTGAGTCTTGGTTTCGCAATAACTTGAATGAATTAAAATTGCCAACACTTCTATCTTTTCTATAATTGTTAAGCATTAGATTGTTTAAGTGGTCTATAAATTACACCACAAAGTATTGGTTTTGATTTTGGCAAGAGTAGTTCGAGCCACGTTGCTTCTAGTTCTGCATGATCCAGATCACTTCGTATGTTAAACGATAAACAATTGCGTACGTAGGTCAGCACACCACCGTGCCGATTTCTATCTACAGACGGATCTGTAGTTCAGTGGTTAACACCTTGGACCGGTAATCCAGGGATCGCAGGTTCGATCCCCCATCTGACCATAATAATAGATGGGACTTTAAAGCGATGTCTCGTGTCGGTGCTTTACACCGTGCACGTAAAGGAACCAGAGGAGACCCTGTATGCTTGCACTATGTTCCAAACATCTAAAATGACTAATCTCTTCAGGAGGCGTTGCTCATATGGGCAACCGGTAGCGACGATAAATAAACGTAAAACACAAACGATTTCTATCCCTGCTGTGTATTAAGTAATCACCAATATACACAACCGGTACTGTATCATCCAACCATGTTTAGCTGTTGTTCCATAACCAGATGTTGCAGAATGATAAATGTGATTTTATCAAAATCATGTTAATTAGTTGATAGCAAGTGTTTACAGATAAGTACCCATTGGATATACTGTAGGATATCTGTTGATATAGTAATTTAATAATAATAAGATGAGAAAGTGTGTGAAAATTAATAACATTGTATGCAAAGGAAACAACCATAAAAACAGAGTAAACCACTCAAAAGGACGATATACGTTTAGCGAGTATTGCTATCAAGCTCCTAGCCTGGGTTCCAGTCTGTCTATTTTTCACTTTTTAACTTCTGGCAAAATGACAGCCTGGGGAAACTTGATTTCCGATCATAGCGCCATCTACATACACCCTCATTTATGAAGGTGTATATTTGAAGAACGACAACTCTTCTCTACAAGATACTATCGCTAAATATAGAAACGGAATTCTATCGGAAATCGCCAAAAAGGCACGATTATACACGATCATTACCGAATATACACGAATGATCCCGTATCCTCATTTACATCGCACACTTATAATTTGCCATTTTTGTGTTATATCGACGAGATGGCGGATTTTAACTATTAAGTTTAAGTAGTAATGTGTCGATTCGGCGTAATTGAAGTAAGGATGGCTTAAATCTTGAATAAATATGTCAAATCAGACGCACATTGTACTTTTTAAAACTATTTATCGTTCCGTTGACTCGTAAACAATGGCGGCCAATTAAAAAGTTTATCAACATTGCAGTTCCTCGATTTCGATTCAAGTACGTCAATAATTAAGTCACGTGCTAATACATCTATTAATAGGATTAATGCTAGTCAATAATTACACGGACAATCCGTCCAGTTTCCCCAGGCGTTGATATTATCAAAAGCTCAATACGGCCCAATTAATAGTCTCGGTGTTAAACTATATTTATTTGACTGACCAGGCAAAATATATCGACGCCGGTTCACAGGCTATCAAGCTCCATTTGATAGCCTGTTAATTTCTATTAGATGTACATTATATATATAATAAGGGAGTCATTTATTCATAGCGACTTCAATTTCATAACTAAGTAACTGTTTTCAACCTTTCTAAATTTCGAAGAGTTTATACATTTATAATTTAGAATATTTGTTCATTACAAGTAAGCTAATCAAATATTTTATATTATATCTTTACGCAGACAATTACTGCCATTCAGGCTAGATACTTATTATGCAAACATGTCCAGTTACATTTGTAGTTAACATTAGATAATTTCCGTCATTGCAAATTAGTTGTTTCTTACGTGTAGTATATTTCATATGGGTTCACCTACGTGTAATATATTTCATATGGGTTCACCTACGTGTAGTATATTTCGTATGGGTTCACCTACGTGTAGTATTTTTCATATGGGTTCACCTACGTGTAGTATATTTCGTATGGGTTCACCTACGTGTAGTATATTTCATATGGGTTCACTTACGTGTAGCATATTTCATATGGGTTCACTTACGTGTAGTATATTTCATATGGGTTCACTTACGTGTAGTATATTTCATATGGGTTCACCTACGTGTAGTATATTTCATATGGGTTCACCTACGTGTAGTATATTTCATATGGGTTCACTTACGTGTAGTATATTTCATATGGGTTCACTTACGTGTAGTATATTTCATATGGGTTCACCTACGTGTAGTATATTTCATATGGGTTCACCTACGTGTAGTATATTTCATATGGGTTCACCTACGTGTAGTATATTTCATATGGGTTCACTTACGTGTAGTATATTTCATATGGGTTCACTTACGTGTAGTATATTTCATATGGGTTCACTTACGTGTAGTATATTTCATATGGGTTCACCTACGTGTAGTATATTTCATATGGGTTCACCTACGTGTAGTATATTTCATACGGGTTCATTTTATGTTGAATGTGACATTCATTGTGCGGCGGTTTCTACGTCATTTATGGAAGAAAACAGCTTTCATTAATGATTTCCACAATCCAGGCCATAAACCAGTCAACATGTTTACACATGTTACATGTTACATGTTTACGGTGCACGCACGCAGGCAATAATCCCGACACCCTCAGGGAGTAGAACCCCAGCCTGTAAGACATGTGCCACTGGGTTCAAGGTCTGGCTTGCCTCACATTTGTTTTCTCTGTAACGTCTTTTGACCATATATTGTGATATACAGAAGAGTGTTGCAGCATACCCGACATGTAACTAGTTTATACAAATCTGTTTTAGTTCGATTGCGAAACAAGTTTTTATAATATTATGTTAATCACTCTCGAGATCCCATTCCTGATGGAATCCATTACGACGAGTGAAATAGAAGAGGGCACAATCACACCGGCTCCAGTAGAGCGCGAACTCCAGGCCTCTCATACCTAAAGCGAACGCGCTACCACTGCGCTATCACTGCGCTACCACTGCGCTACCACTGCGCTATCACGACTTCCATGATGTAACTAGCTACCTCCCTGGGTACTTACGCTGGGTACTTACGCTGGGTAGTTAATATGGTAGTAAGGACTTTGAGTACTTACGCTGGGTAGTTAATATGGTAGTATGGACTTTGCAATATGCCAGCAGGAAACACTATAATAAATAATATGATATAAACATTTTTAATTTCAAATCGTTTTAAATTTAAAATTACACAGCTCTGGCGGCTATGCAAACTGTTTAGATAATTAAAACAAATTTATGTTAGCTCGATTGCGAAACCACTTGTTACAACATTTGTTGTATCACTAAAGTGACCAATCAAAGAAAGAGCGGGGAAGTTAGTGATCCGACATGTATATGTTTTGCCTAATGGCTCAATCGTATATAACGAATTATGTAGTCCAGTGGTAACACGCTGGACTGGTAATCCAGGGATCGCAGGTTCGATCCCCCGTCTGACCATAATAAAAATTAACAGTCTTTCAGATGGGACTTTACACCGAGGTCTCGTGTCGGTGCTGTACGCCGAGGTCTCGTGTCGGTGATGTACGCCGAGATCTCGTGTCGGTGCTGTACACCGAGGTCTCGTGTCGGTGCTGTACACCGAGGTCTCGTGTCGGTGCTGTACACCGAGGTCTCGTGTCGGTGCTGTACACCGAGGTCTCGTGTCGGTGCCTGTACACCGAGGTCTCGTGTCGGTGATGTACGCCGAGGTCTCGTCTCGGTGCTGTACACCGAGGTCTCGTGTCGGTGGTGTACGCCGAGGTCTCGTGTCGGTGCTGTACGCCGAGGTCTCGTGTCGGTGCTGTACGCCGAGGTCTCGTGTCGGTGCTGTACGCCGAGGTCTCGTGTCGGTGCTGTACGCCGAGGTCTCGTGTCGGTGCTGTACGCCGAGGTCTCGTGTCGGTGTTGTACGCCGAGATCTCGTGTCGGTGCTGTACACCGAGGTATCGTGTCGGTGCTGTACGCCGATGTCTCGTGTCGGTGCTGTACGCCGAGGTCTCGTGTCGGTGATGTACGCCGAGGTCTCGTGTCGGTGCAGTACACCGAGGTCTCGTTTCGGTGCTGTACGCCGAGGTCTCGTGTCGGTGCTGTACGTCGAGGTCTCTTGTCGGTGCTGTGCGCCGAGGTCTCGTGTCGGTGATGTACGCCGAGGTCTCGTGTCGGTGCTGTACACCGAGGTCTCGTGTCGGTGCTGTACGCCGAGGTCTCGTGACGGTGATGTACGCCGAGGTCTCGTGTCGGTGCTGTACACCGAGGTCTCGTGTCGGTGCTGTACGCCGAGGTCTCGTGTCGGTGCTGTAGGCCGAGATCTCGTGTCGGTGCTGTACACCGAGGTCTCGTGTCGGTGCTGTACACCGAGGTCTCGTGTCGGTGCTGTACACCGAGGTCTCGTGTCGGTGCTGTACACCGAGGTCTCGTGTCGGTGCTGTACACCGAGGTCTCGTGTCGGTGATGTACGCCGAGGTCTCGTCTCGGTGCTGTACACCGAGGTCTCGTGTCGGTGGTGTACGCCGAGGTCTCGTGTCGGTGCTGTACGCCGAGGTCTCGTGTCGGTGCTGTACGCCGAGGTCTCGTGTCGGTGCTGTACGCCGAGGTCTCGTGTCGGTGCTGTACGCCGAGGTCTCGTGTCGGTGTTGTACGCCGAGATCTCGTGTCGGTGCTGTACACCGAGGTATCGTGTCGGTGCTGTACGCCGATGTCTCGTGTCGGTGCTGTACGCCGAGGTCTCGTGTCGGTGATGTACGCCGAGGTCTCGTGTCGGTGCAGTACACCGAGGTCTCGTTTCGGTGCTGTACGCCGAGGTCTCGTGTCGGTGCTGTACGTCGAGGTCTCTTGTCGGTGCTGTGCGCCGAGGTCTCGTGTCGGTGATGTACGCCGAGGTCTCGTGTCGGTGCTGTACACCGAGGTCTCGTGTCGGTGCTGTACGCCGAGGTCTCGTGACGGTGATGTACGCCGAGGTCTCGTGTCGGTGCTGTACACCGAGGTCTCGTGTCGGTGCTGTACGCCGAGGTCTCGTGTCGGTGCTGTAGGCCGAGATCTCGTGTCGGTGCTGTACACCGAGGTCTCGTGTCGGTGCTGTACACTGAGGTCTCGTGACGGTGCTGTACACTGACGTATCGTGTCGGTGCTGTACACCGAGATCTCGTGTCGGTGCTGTACACCGAGGTCTCGAGTCGGTGCTGTACGCCGAGGTCTCGTGTCGGTGCTGTACACCGAGGTCTCGTGTCGGTGCTGTACACCGAGGTCTCGTGTCGGTGCTGTACACCGAGGTCTCGTGTTGGTGCTGTACACCGATGTCTCGTGTCGGTACTGTACGCCGAGGTCTCGTGTCGGTGCTGTACACCGAGGTCTCGTGTCGGTGCTGTACACTGAGGTCTCGTGACGGTGCTGTACACTGACGTATCGTGTCGGTGCTGTACACCGAGATCTCGTGTCGGTGCTGTACACCGAGGTCTCGTGTCGGTGCTGTACACCGAGATCTCGTGTCGGTGCTGTACACCGAGGTCTCGTGTCGGTGCTGTACGCCGAAGTCGTGTCGGTGATGTACACCGAGGTCTCGTGTCGGTACTGTACACCGAGGTCTCGTGTCGGTGCTGTACGCCGAGGTCTCGTGTCGGGGCTGTACACCGAGGTCTCGTGTCGGTGCTGTACACCGAGGTCTCGTGTCGGTGCTGTACACCGATGTCTCGTGTCGGTGCTGTACGCCGAGGTCTCGTGTCGGTGCTGTACACCGAGGTCTCGTGTCGGTGCTCTACACCGAGGTCTCGTGTCGGTGCTGTACACCGAGGTCTCGTGTCGGTGCTGTACACCGTGCACGTAAAATAACCTGAGGAGACCCTGGAATTACACTACCAAAAATCTAAAATAACTAATCTCTTCAGGAGGCGTCGCTCATATGGGCAACCGGTAGCGACGATAAATAAACGTAAAACACACACACTCCACACTGTTTAGATAATAACACATATGTTATATTAACAGAATAATATTATGCATAAAATAAAGTGTGTAGGCAATGCTAAATACAAATAACTTATTGACAAGAGGCTTTGTGCAATTCACAACAAGGGCAAGTAGTTGCGGAACGTATGAATTGGCATTAGCAAATATAGTCGGCATGTTTCAATTAACATTTCTAATGAGTTCTAAATGAATTTCATGGAACAATAATTCATAGAGTAAGACTTTTAATCAATACACAACTGTCTTACATTGAATTATAAGCTGAACCATCAGCAGGGGCGAGTGATTACGATCGTTCACTTACATTGAATTATAAGCTGAACCATCAGCAGGGGCGAGTGGTTACGATCGTTCACTTCAAATCACGTGCCCTTCACCACTGTAATTTCGAATCCAATTTGTGGTATCAAATTGTGCCATGTGAGGAAGCTATCGAGCTGCCTTGTGGGAGGTCGGTGGTCATACCCGGGTTCCAGTATGGGTGCCCATCCATGCCTGAATTACTGTTCGGAGGGCCACCGAGTCTTCCTCCACCACGTTGGAGAGTCGCTATACGACCTAAGCTATTGGTGAAAGCATAAACCCCAAAACAAACATTCCATAACAACTAGATATATGTGTAGTTAATATATTATTCTCTACGTATTCTGGCGTGTCATCTATTTCACCTTTCACTAATAAAACTGTTTTACCTATTGCATTAAGGCCGCTATGGTAGAAGGCGTTGACAATTGCTGGTCTCTCTGGCCACCTGACAAGGAAACAAAGCGACACAATCCATTATCAATATTAAAACATTCATCGCTGTTAATCATATAGTCATGTTGAAACTGATTTCTAAACAAATGACGATCATATGTAGTATTAGTATTACACATGTTTTGCCGCAACGCAATCAGTATTACATGTTTTGCAACAACGCAATCAGTATTACACACGTTTTGCAACAACGCAATCAGTATTACACACGTTTTTTTAAAAACGCAATCAGTATTACACGTTTTGCAACAACGCAATCAGTATTACACACGTTTTGCAACAACGCAATCAGTATTACACACGGTTTGCAACAACGCAATCAGTATTACACACGTTTTTTAAAAACGCAATCAGTATTACACACGTTTTACAACAACGCAATCAGTATTACACACGTTTTGCAACAACGCAATCAGTATTACACACGGTTTGCAACAACGCAATCAGTATTACATGTTTTGCAACACCGCAATCAGTATTACACACGTTTTGCAACAACGCAATCAGTATTGCATGTTTTGCCGCAACGCAATCAGTATTACATGTTTTGCAACAACGCAATCAGTATTACATGTTTTGCCTCAACGCAATCAGTATTACATGTTTTGCCGCAACGCAATCAGTATTACACACGTTTTGCAACACACAGTATTACACACGTTTTGCAACAACGCAATCAGTATTACACACGTTTTGCAACAACGCAATCAGTATTACACACGTTTTGCAACAACGCAATCAGTATTACACACGTTTTGCAACAACGCAATCAGTATTACACACGTTTTGCAACAACGCAATCAGTATTACACACGCTTTGTAACAACGCAATCAGTATTACATGTTTTGCCGCAACGCAATCAGTATTACACACGTTTTGCAACACACAGTATTACACACGTTTTGCAACAACGCAATCAGTATTACACACGTTTTGCAACAACACAATCAGTATTACACACGTTTTGCAACAGCGCAATCATTATTACACGTTTTGCAACAACGCAATCATTATTACACGTTTTGCAACAACGCAATCAGTATTACATGTTTTGCAATAACGCAATCATTATTACATGTTTTGCAACAACGCAATCATTATTACACGTTTTGCAACAACGCAATCATTATTACACGTTTTGCAACAACGCAATCATTATTACACGTTTTGCAACAACGCAATCCGTATTACACGTTTTGCAACAACGCAATCAGTATTACACACGTTTTGTAACAACGCAATCAGTATTACACACGTTTTGTAACAACGCAATCAGTATTACACACGTTTTGTAACAACGCAATCAGTATTACACACGTTTTGCAACAACGCAATCAGTATTACACACGTTTTGCAACAACGCAATCAGTATTACACACGTTTTGCAACAACGCAATCAGTATTACACACGTTTTGCAACAACGCAATCAGTATTACACACGTTTTGCAACAACGCACTCAGTATTACACACTTTGCAACAACGCAATCATTATTACACACGTTTTGCAACAACGCAATCAGTATTACACGTTTTGCAACAACGCAATCATTATTACACGTTTTGCAACAACGCAATCATTATTACACGTTTTGCAACAACGCAATCAGTATTACACGTTTTGCAACAACGCAATCATTATTACACGTTTTGCAACAACGCAATCATTATTACACGTTTTGCAACAACGCAATCATTATTACACGTTTTGCAACAACGCAATCATTATTACATGTTTTGCAACAATGCAATCATTATTACACGTTTTGCAACAACGCAATCATTATTACACGTTTTGCAACAACGCAATCAGTATTACATGTTTTGCAACAACGCAATCAGTATTACACGTTTTGCAACAACGCAATCATTATTACATGTTTTGCAACAACGCAATCATTATTACACGTTTTGCAACAACGCAATCATTATTACATGTTTTGCAACAACGCAATCAGTATTACACGTTTTGCAACAACGCAATCATTATTACACGTTTTGCAACAACGCAATCAGTATTACACGTTTTGCAACAACGCAATCAGTATTACATGTTTTGCAACAACGCAATCAGTATTACATGTTTTGCAACAACGCAATCAGTATTACACGTTTTGCAACAACGCAATCAGTATTACACACGTTTTGCAACAAAGCAATCGATTATTTCTAAAAAGTTGTAATTTAGTTGAGTTGAATAATATGTAATTTTATTTCGACTAGGTTAGTCTATTTTCGTTAGACTCTCCGCAGCTCCAATTCTCCGCAACAAGCATGCCATCAATGGAATTACTTAATGTGCGTACATCACTTTTGACATGTTTTTATTAACAAACTTTAAACTTTATTGATTTAACAATGATTGCGGAGCAAGTTTTAACAACTTACATGAATCACTCTCGTTGTCATTCCCACCTGTCCGATCTGGCGACAACCGTGTGATCTCACATAATTCCCGGTCCGAGGATCGAAAGTGGGTTGCATTAGTGAGAAGCGAGCACATTATCATTGTGCATGTATTTATTAATAGTGCTGGCATAACACACACGACACTCGCATACACTGCACTCGTTGAACAGAAATATATATTTAAGTGTTTTATTAACATTAAAGCTTGATTGCATTATTAAAAGTTCTATCTGAATATAGCTCTCAAATATTACTGACATAGTGACAAAGTAACGGACGTTATTCTCTGGTGCGTACTGGATGTTAAGATGCAATAAGATATACACCATAGACTCAACAACATAAATATCCATTTCAAATATCCATTTCAGTCGTTAATAGTGTTGCTTCATTCAGCAATTAGCATTTACAGTTCGAATTGAATTTAACTTCACTAGGTACATAATAAACCATAATGAATAAGAATATATATGTATACTTCTCGTAACTGGGTTGGCGCAGTTCGGATAATTGCTTAAGTCCCACATATCGACGTATACTCCGCAGGTTCTCAAAGAAATTTGTAGCAGATACTGAAACCTATAAAATACATATACAATAATGTGTATTAGACAACATCTACATATCCACGGATACAACTGGCGTAACCATTAATGTCTGAAGTATCATACCAGATAACGAAAGGCCGTGATTAGGGATCACGTGCATGTTGGAATCGACAATGGTATTGTATGGTTGGAATATCTTGGCAATACTAATTGTTTCAATTTGATAAATACATAAACAATAAATTAAAATAAAGTATATTGGTAGAGAAACACATACATGTTGGCAAAGAATTAAGTAATTATAAGTTGTTACAATTCATAAGGCTAAATTCTGCAAGTGTGACCGAGGTCTCCGTTGCCGGGTTATTCTGCAAGTGTGACCGGGGTCTCCGTTGCCGGGTTATTCTGCAAGTGTGACCGGGGTCTCCGTTGCCGGGTTATTCTGCAAGTGTGACCGGGGTCTCCGTTGCCGTGTTATTCTGCAAGTGTGACCGGGGTCTCCGTTGCCGGGTTATGGCAGTTGACTTCAAATGACTTTCCCATCACCACTGTATTTCGCATCCCACTGTGGCTGGGTGTACGTCTACCCGAATGCATCCCACTGCGGCCGGGTGTAGGTCTACCCGAGTGCATCCCACTGTGTCCGGGTGTACGTCTACCCGAGTGCATCCCACTGTGGCCGGGTGTAGGTCTACCCGAGTGCATCCCACTGTGGCTGGGTGTACGTCTACCCGAGTGAATCCCACTGTGGCCGGGTGTACGTCTACCCGAGTGCATCCCACTGTGGCCGGGTGTACGTCTACCCGAGTGCATCCCACTGTGGCCGGGTGTAGGTCTACCCGAGTGCATCCCACTGTGGCCGGGTGTACGTCTACCCGAGTGCATCCCACTGTGGCTGGGTGTACGTCTACCGAGTGCATCCCACTGTGGGCGGGTGTACGTCTACCCGAGTGCATCCCACTGTGGCTGGGTGTACGTCTACACGAGTGCATCCCACTGTGGGCGGGTGTACGTCTACCCGAGTGCATCCCACTGTGGCCGGGTGTACGTCTACCCGAGTGCATCCCACTGTGGCTGGGTGTACGTCTACCCGAGTGCATCCCACTGTGGCCGGGTGTACGTCTACCCGAGTGCATCCCACTGTGGCCGAGTGTACGTCTACCCGAGTGCATCCCACTGTGGCCGGGTGTACGTCTACCCGAGTGCATCGCACTGTGGCCGGGTGTAGGTCTACCCGAGTGCATCCCACTGTGGCCGGGTGTAGGTCTACCCGAGTGCATCCCACTGTGGCCGGGTGTACGTGTACCCGAGTGCATCGCACTGTGGCCGGGTGTAGGTCTACCCGAGTGCATCCCACTGTGGCCGGGTGTTGAATTCTGGAAGCTATCCAGTTGCTTACAGGAGGTCGATAGGTCTACCCGAGTGCACGTCGGAAATACTGGTCGATGGGGCACGGTGTCTTCCACCATCAATACTAACTGGAGAGTAGTCATATGACTTAACCTGTTAATGCGACTTAAAACACGTACACAAACAAATACAGAAAAGTATATCCGTGACAAAAGTGCAACATCCGGCGTTCCACGTACCCTAAATACAAATGAACGTTCGTATGGAATGGCATATACATAGTAAAATAACTCACATGTAAAACATTATCATGATGTGATGATATTTTTATTTGGATTTGCTCTGTGCGTAATGGATATACAATATATGCCTTACTTTGAGTAGGTATGAAATACTTACATTAGAATATGCATCTGTTAGAATAGTGTCATTAAAGATGAAATTTGGAAACCCAATCAGTGATTTCATCGCCTCCAACTGTAAGAGAAATCGTATCATATAGTCATATAGTGGCTTCTCGAGGCATTATGTTAATTAGATACCGTTCTGTTCACGCACAACATACAATTTTCGAATGTTTACTCAACCTTAATGGCAATCGTAAAACACAGGACCACTTGAAATTTCAAAAATGTTGGTAAATTACGGATACTGAAAGGAGCAAGATACTAAATTACAATATAGAAACTAGCCTCACATCAGACGACTGGGCTAAATATGTACATAAATGTCTTGAAGCGTACCAACAATTAAGGGGACATCATTATGTCGAGTTCAATATTGCTGAGGTTCTGGAAGTGATTATATGGTCTGTAACTATCTAATGCGGGGGGGGGGGTAGCATTAATTGGTTTGTCAAATGAAATAAATTATCAAATGTTTTAGTGCTGCTTATTATGAGTAGCTTAATAGTTTTTGTGAAGTTGAATGTAGGTCGTCCATGACACTATAATAAGGCAATTCTAAGACTAGTCCAGTGTGTTTATCTAAATAGGATGTCGATATTGCAATTATCACATTATTAAGTAACTTACCCACTAGTGGTTCATTAAAAGTAATACAAACTATAATAAAAATGCTATTTGTTGTCGCGTGTTCCGTAATAGTAACACAGTCATGGCCTCATAGCTATACCTCGAGAATAGGGTGACCTCACATGATTCTTTTGAAGAAACAAACTCAGAAAAGAGTCAAAGTACAATAATAGTCCACCAAGCAAACTAGCTCATTGTTAAGGTCATCTTGGAAAAACGCAACATAAATTATTTTGCCACAGTGCTTTTCTATGATGTCTCCAGCACACTATACTAAAAAAACCCAAACATTTGCATAATTTGCATAGATCCAAGATGGCCGCCAATCTGAAATATTTCCACCATTGTTCATATATGAGCTATGAGGACATCTTCCATCATTATTTAATGACTACTGCCTTCCATTTGCTGATGTTCTTTGGAAGTGAACAACGTAAATGAACAACGAGAACATAACGATCCTGTTCATTACATTATTGATGGTGGTGCCCTACTCCATCAGATAACATGGCCAAGAGGAGGCACTTATGATGAAGTATGCGAGTTATATGTTTCATATTCGATGACGGTTCTGCAGACAAACCATATAGTGACAAACCAACAACAAAAGATATGGTGATCCAGTCTAAGAAAGACGATTTCATAAGCAACACCAAACTCAAACAACGTGTTCAACATCATCCTGGAGAATGCTGGTTGTGTCATAAACCACGCAAGTCATGATGCTGATGTATTTATTGTATCTACCAGAATCCAAACTATTGTTCTGATTGTCACATGTTTGTTAGTCTAACTACAACACCATACTTAGATGGATGCTCAATAGTTGTTCTTTGTGCATGGACCTAGGCAGTTCCCCTTAGATGAACCGGGTATGGTGCATTAAGCAAACCAAATTGCTGTTGGATACAGATGTGACTGATAATCTCCTTATCGCACACGCTATGATTGGATTGACAAATCTCGTCCATTTGGTTAAGGGAAAGGATAATTTATTAATAAACTCCGATCTGATGTTACATTCCATAATACTATCGAAAAATGAATGCAGATTGAACAGGAAATGAATAAAGTCATTAAATCGGGAGAGAAGGGTCTTATAGCTCTGTATGATGGTGAACAATGTAAAGGACTCCCATATTCTAAGGTATCGACACTTATGTGACACGGTGATTAAGGGTACGCCCAGTCGTACGCCTATGTTCCTTCAGACTTCCCATATATACGTTCCTTCAGACTTCCCATTTACACGTTCCTCCAGACTTCCCATGTGCACGTCATATCAGACTTCCCATTTACACGTTATTTAAGACTTCCTATTTACACGTTATTTCAGACTTCCCATGTGCACGTCATATCAGACTTCCCATTTTCACGTTATTTAAGACTTCCTATTTACACGTTCTTTCAGACTTCCCATGTGCACGTCATATCAGACTTCCCATTTACACGTTATTTAAGACTTCCTATTTACACGTTATTTAAGACTTCCCATTTACACGTTATTTAAGAATTCCTATTTACACGTTCCTTCATACTTCCGATTTACACGTTCTTTAAGACTTCCCATTTGCACGTTCTTTCAGACTTACCATTAACATGTGCCTTCAGACTTCACATTTACACGTTCTTTCAGACTTCCCATTTACACGTTCTTTCAGACTTCCCATTTACACGTTCCTTCAGACTTCCCATTTACACGTTCTTTCAGACTTCCCATGTGCACGTCATATCAGACTTCCCATTTACACGTTATTTAAGACTTCCCATTTGCACGTTCCTTCAGACTTCCCATTTACACGTTCTTTCAGACTTCCCATGTGCACGTCATATCAGACTTCCCATTTACACGCTCCTTCAGACTTCCTATTTACACGTTCCTACAGCCTTCCCATTTATACGTTCCTTCAGACTTCCTATTTACACGTTCCTTTAGACTTTCCATTTACACGTTCCTCCAGACTTCCCATCTACACGTTCCTTCAGACGTCCCATTAACACGTTCCTCCAGACTTCCCATTTACACGTTCCTTCAGACTTCCCATTAACACGTTCCGCCAGACTTTCCATTTACACGTTCTTTCAGACTTCCCATTTATACGTTCCTTCAGACTTCCCATTTACACGTTCCTCCAGACTTCCCATTTACACGTTCCTCCAGACTTCCCATTTACACGTCCATCCAGACTTCCCATTTACACGTTCCTCCAGACTTCCCATTTACACGTTCCTTCAGACTTCCCATTTACACGTTCCTCCAGACTTCCCATTTACACGTTCCTCCAGACTTCCAATTTACACGTTCCTCCAGACTTCCCATTTACACGTTTCTTCAATTTCCCATTTGCACCCTCCCTCAGACCTCCCATTTGCACTTTCCTTCAGACTTCCCATTTACACGTTCTTTCAGACTGCCCATTTACACGTTCCTTCAGTTTTCCCATTTACACGTTATTTCAGACTTCCCATTTACACGTTCCTTCAGCCTCCCCATTTAGACGTTGTTTCAGACTTCCCATTTACACGTTCCTTCAGACTTCCCATTTACACTTTCATTTATACTTCCCATTTACACGTTAGTTCAGACTTCCCATTTACCCGTTCCTTCAAACTTCCCATTTACACCTTCTTTCAGACTTCCCATTTACACGTTATTTCAGACCTCTCATTTACACGTTCTTTGGAACTTCCCATTTACACCTTCCTTCAGCCTTCCCATTTGCACGTTCTTTCAGACTTGCAATTTACACGTTCCTCCAGACTTCCCATTTACACGTTCTTTCAGCCTTCCCATTTACACGTTCCTCCAGACTTCCCATTTACACATTCCTGCAGACTTCCCATTTACACGTTCCTTCAGACTTCCCATTTACACGTTCCTCCAGACTTCCCATTTACACGTTCCTCCAGACTTCCCATTTACACGTTCCTCCAGACTTCCTATTTACACGTTCCTTCAGACTTCCTATTTACACGTTTCTTCAATTTCCCATTTGCACCCTCCTTCAGACTTCCCATTTGCACTTTCCTTCAGACTTCCCATTTACACGTTCTTTCAAACTGCCCATTTACACGTTCCTCCAGACTTCCCATTTACACGTTTCTTCAATTTCCCATTTGCACCCTCCTTCAGACTTCCCATTTACACGTTCCTTCAGCCTCCCCATTTAGACGTTGTTTCAGACTTCCCATTTACACGTTCCTTCAGACTTCCCATTTACACTTTCATTTATACTTCCCATTTACACGTTAGTTCAGACTTCCCATTTACCTGTTCCTTCAAACTTCCCATTTACACCTTCTGTCAGACTTCCCATTTACACGTTATTTCAGACTTCTCATTTACACGTTCTTTGGAACTTCCCATTTACACCTTCCTTCAGCCTTCCCATTTGCACGTTCTTTCAGACTTCCCATTTACACGTTCCTCCAGACTTCCCATTTACACGTTCCTTCAGACTTCCAATTTACACGTTCCTCCAGACTTCCCATTTACACGTTCCTCCAGACTTCCCATTTACACGTTCCTTTAGACTTCCCATTTACACGTTCCTCCAGACTTCCCATTTACAGGTTCCTTCAGCCTTCCCATTTACAGGTTCCTGCAGACTTCCCATTTACACGTTATTTCAGACTTCCCATTTGCATATTCCTTCAGACTTCCCATTTACAAGTTATTTCAGATTTCCCATTTGCATATTCCTACAGACTTCCCATTTACACGTTATTTCAGACTTCCCATTTGCATATTCCTGCAGACTTCCCATTTACACGTTATTTCAGACTTCCCATTTACACGTTCCTCCAGACTTCCCATTTACACGTTATTTCAGACTTCCCATTTGCATATTCCTGCAGACTTCACATTTACACGTTATTTCAGACTTCCCATTTGCATATTACTTCAGACTTCCCATTAATACGTTCCTTCAGACTTCCCATTTACACGTTTCTTCAGCCTTCCCATTTACACGTTCCTCCAGACTTCCCATTTACACGTTCCTTCAGACTTCCCATTTACAAGTACCTCCAGACGTCCCATTTACACGTTCCTCCAGACTTCCCATTTACACGTTCCTTCAGATTTCCCATTTACACGTTCCTTCAGTCTTCCCATTTACACGTTCCTTCAGATTTCCCATTTACACGTTACTTCAGCCTTCCCATTTACACGTTCCTCCAGATTTCCCATTTACATGATCCTTCAGACTTACCATTTACACGTTATTTCACACTTCCCATTTACACGTTCCTTCAGTCTTACCATTTACACGTTATTTCAGACTTCCCATTTACACGTTCCTACAGACTTCCCATTTACACGTTCCTTCAGACTTCCCATTTACACGTTCCTTCAGACTTCCCATTTACACGTTCCTTCAGACTTCCCATTTACACGTTCCTTCAGACTTCCCATTTACACGTTCCTCCAGACTTCACATTTACACGTTCCTCCAGACTTCCCATTTACACGTTCCTCCAGACTTCCCATTTACACGTTCCTTCAGACTTCCCATTTACACGTTTCTTCAATTTCCCATTTGCACCCTCCTTCAGACTTCCCATTTGCACTTTCCTTCAGACTTCCCATTTACACGTTCTTTCAGACTGCCCATTTACACGTTCCTCCAGATTTCCCATTTACACGTTTCTTCAATTTCCCATTTGCACCCTCCTTCAGACTTCCCATTTACACGTTCCTTCAGCCTCCCCATTTAGACGTTGTTTCAGACTTCCCATTTACACGTTCCTTCAGACTTCCCATTTACACTTTCATTTATACTTCCCATTTACACGTTAGTTCAGACTTCCCATTTACCTGTTCCTTCAAACTTCCCATTTACACCTTCTTTCAGACTTCCCATTTACACGTTCTTTGGAACATGCCATTTACACCTTCCTTCAGCCTTCCCATTTGCACGTTGTTTCAGACTTCCCATTTACACGTTCCTCCAGACTTCCCATTTACACGTTCCTTCAGACTTCCCATTTACACGTTCCTCCAGACTTCCCATTTACACGTTCCTCCAGACTTCCCATTTACACGTTATTTCAGACTTCCCATTTGCATATTCCTTCAGACTTCCCATTTACAAGTTATTTCAGACTTCCCATTTGCATATTCCTGCAGACTTCCCATTTACACGTTATTTCAGACTTCCCATTTACACGTTCCTCCAGACTTCCCATTTACACGTTATTTCAGACTTCCCATTTGCATATTACTTCAGACTTCCCATTTACACGTTCCTTCAGACTTCCCATTTACACGTTCCTTCAGACTTCCCATTTACACGTTCCTTCAGCCTTCCCATTTACACGTTCCTCCAGACTTCCCATTTACACGTTCCTTCAGACTTCCCATTTACACGTTCCTCCAGACTTCCCATTTACAAGTACCTCCAGACGTCCCATTTACACATTCCTCCAGACTTCCCATTTACACGTTCCTTCAGACTTCCCATTTACACGTTCCTTCAGACTTCCCATTTACACGTTCCTTCAGATTTCCCATTTACACGTTCCTTCAGTCTTCCCATTTACACGTTCCTTCAGATTTCCCATTTACACGATCCTTCAGTCTTACCATTTACACGTTATTTCACACTTCCCATTTACACGTTCCTTCAGCCTTCCCATTTACACGTTCCTCCAGATTTCCCATTTACATGATCCTTCAGACTTCCCATTTACACGTTATTTCACACTTCCCATTTACACCTTCCTTCAGTCTTACCATTTACACGTTATTTCAGACTTCCCATTTACACGTTTCTACAGACTTCCCATTTACACGTTCCTTCAGACTTCCCATTTACACGTTCCTTCAGACTTCCCATTTACACGTTCCTCCAGACTTCCCATTTACACGTTCCTTCAGACTTCTCATTTACACGTTCCTTCAGACTTCCCATTTACACGTTCCTCCAGACTTCCCATTTACACGTTTCTTCAGACTTCCCATTTACACGTTCTTTCAGACTTCCCATTTACACGTTCTTTCAGACTTCTCATTTACACGTTTCTTCAGTTTTCCCATTTACACGTTATTTAAGACTTCCCATTTACACGTTCCTTCAGCCTACCCATTTAGACGTTGTTTCAGACTTCCCATTTACACGTTCCTTCAGACTTCCCATTTACACTTTATTTTATGCTTCCCATTTACACGTTAGTTCAGACTTCCCATTTACCCGTTCCTTCAAACTTCCCATTTACACCTTCTTTCAGACTTCCCATTTACACGTTATTTCAGACTTCTCATTTACACGTTCTTTGGAACTTCCCATTTACACCTTCCTTCAGCCTTCCCATTTATACGTTCCTTCAGTCTTCCGATATACACGTTCCTTCAGACTTCCCATTTACACGTTCCTTCAGTCTTCCCATTTACACGTTCCTTCAGACTTCCCATTTACACGTTCTTTCAGATTCCCATTTACACGTTCCTTCAGACTTCCCATTTACACGTTCCTGCAGACTTCCCATGTTCACGTTCCTGCAGACTTCCCATTTACACGTTATTTCAGACTTCCCACTTACACGTTATTTCAGACTTCCCATTTACACGTTCCTCCAGACTTCCCATTTACACGTCCCTTCAGACTTCCCATTTACACGTTCCTCCAGACTTCCCATTTATAAGTTCCTTCAGCCTTCCCATTTCCACGTTCCTTCAGACTTCCCATTTACACGTTCCTCCAGACTTCCCATTTATACGTTCCTTCAGCCTTCCCATTTACACGTTCCTTCAGCGTTCCCATTTACACGTTCTTTCATACTTCCCAATTACACATTCCTCCAGACTTCCCATTTACACGTTCCTTCAGATTCCCATTTACACGTTCCTTCAGACTTCCCATTTACACCTCCCTTCAGACCTCCCATTAACACGTTCTTTCAGACTTCCCATTTACACGTTCTTTCAGATTTCCCATGTACACGTTATTTCAGACTTCCCATTTACACGTTCCTCCAGACTTCCCATTTATACCTTCCTTCAGCCTTCCCATTTACACATTCCTCCAGACTTCCCATTTATACGTTCTTCCAGACTTCCCATTTATACGTTCCTCCAGTCTTCCCATTTACACGTTCCTTCAGACTTCCCATTTACACGTTCCTCCAGACTTCCCATTTATACCTTCCTTCAGCCTTCCCATTTACACATTCCTCCAGACTTCCCATTTATACGTTCTTCCAGACTTCCCATTTATACGTTCCTCCAGACTTCCCATTTACACGTTCCTTCAGACTTCCCATTTACACGTTCCTCCAGACTTCCCATTTATACGTTCCTTCAGCCTTCCTATTTACACGTTCCTCCAGACTTCCCATTTACAAGTTCCTCCAGACTTCCCATGTATACGTTCCTTCAGCCTTCCCATTTACACATTCCTCCAGACTTCCCATTTACACGTTCTTCCAGACTTCCCATTTATACGTTCCTTCAGACTTCCCATTTACACGTTCCTCCAGACTTCCCATTTATACGTTCCTCCAGACTTCCCATTTACACGTTCCTCCAGACTTCCCATTTATACGTTCCTTCAGCCTTCCCATTTACACGTTCCTCCAAACTTCCCATTTACACGTTCCTCCAGACTTCCCATTTATACGTTCCTTCAGCCTTCCCATTTACACGTTCCTTCAGCCTTCCCTTTATACGTTCCTTCAGCCTCCCATTTCCACGTTCCTCAGACTTCCCATTTACACGTTCCTCCAGACTTCCCATTTATACGTTCCTTCAGCCTTCCCATGTACACGTTCCTTCAGCCTTCCCATTTACACGTTCCTCCAGACTTCCCATTTACACATTCCTTCAGCCTTCCCATTTACACGTTCCTCCAGACTTCCCATTTACACGTTCCTTCAGACTTCCCATTTACACGTTCCTTTAGACTTCCCATTTACACGTTCCTTCAGACTTCCCATTTACACGTTCCTTCAGACTTCCCATTTACACGTTCCTCCAAACTTCCCATTTACACGTTCCTCCAGACTTCCCATTTATACGTTCCTTCAGCCTTCCCATTTACACGTTCCTTCAGCCTTCCCATTTATACGTTCCTTCAGACTTCCCATTTACACGTTCGTCCAGACTTCCCATCTACACGTTCCTCCAGACTTCCCATTTATACGTTCCTTCAGCCTTCCCATTTACACGTTCCTTCAGCCTTCCCATTTACACGTTCCTCCAGACTTCCCATTTACACGTTCCTTCAGCCTTCCCACTTACACGTTCCTCCAGACTTCCCATTTACACGTTCCTTCAGACTTCCCATTTACACGTTCCTTTAGACTTCCCATTTACACGTTCCTGCAGACTTCCCATTTACACTGTCCTTCAGACTTCCCATTTACACGTTCCTCCAGACTTCCCATTTACACGTTCCTCCAGACTTCCCATTTACACGTTCCTTCAGACTTCCCATTTACACATTCCTGCAGACTTCCCATTTACAGGTTGTGCAAAAGATAGAACAAACAAACAATATATTTGCACGAATAAATTATTGTCATATATAAATAGAAATGTATTATATAAATACATTTATTTATTTATATATATTACACATTGTTAACCATGTAAGATTTTGATTTTTATGTATTATGTATAATTGTCTGCTATTATTTTCGCGCCTAAAGTATCAGTTCTCTGTTTGCACGGGAACAAAATTATATTTTGACACCACCGAGTGTAGGTGGTCATTTATGTAAGATAATCGCCGCTTTCTTGATGACAGATAAACATGTAATAATATTGTATAACATCACAGATGTTTGGCGCCGTAATGTCTGTTATAGATGTTAATTCTGCTATTTAAGAAATGAAAAATGATGAAGAAATTAGTTGCTCGCCCATATGGCTTACCGGCGGCGAGGGAAATAAACACAATCTCCGAAGAAATTAGTGCATTTTTATCCAGCCATGGAGGCGTTAAGGAAATATGTAACTCACAATTAGAATATAAACTGTTTCTATGATAATTAATATTTAAAGAAGTATTAACTCTTAAATATTAAAGTCGTATTAAATACGTGAACGGAAGATAATTAGGCCTATTAAGAAACAATTGTGTTGGGTAATATATCTATTGGAATAGTTTGATAAAGGAAGGGAATTAGTATAGTCATAGAACTATTATGAACACATTGAAATAGTGAGGCGAAAGCTAAGATACGAGATATCATGAATATATGATACCTGTTATAGATTTGAAATAAATGAGATTGTTGTAAATGATATTATACCAAGGAAAATGATAGACTTTGTTGAGTTATAATATATAAAGGACCGTAGAGAAACCCCCTAGACAACTTCAGCGAGTCTACGATAGGATAGACCCTGGTTAGAGCATTATTGAAGGACCGTAGAGAAACCCCATAGACAACTCCAGCGAGTCTACGATAGGATATACCCTGGTTAGAGCACTGATATCGGAAAATAGACATAGGAAGGAAGAGAGGCTTGTGACAATTGGGGGCTCGTCCGGGATTGGATCAAAGTAAAGACGGAGTTTGGTTTGAAATAAATTACGGGATTGGATCAGAATAAAGACGGGATTGGATCGAAATAAATTACGGATTTGGATCAGAAGAAAGACGAATCGGGATAACGAAATATCGTGACAGATCGGGACATATTGTGGAGGACACTAGGATACATTTATCGAAGATACCAGGAACTATTAATCAACGTGAAAATAGAAGTGTACAAAAACAGTGTTAAAATTGGAAATTAAATAAATGAAGGACGCCATCGGATTATTAAATAATGAACATTCTTAAAGTATTGGAACTATGTGAAATGATATATATCTGGATTATTATGTGAAATATTTTAATTGTGATAAATTATTTATATTGGATTAACGGAGACGACACGGAATTTGGTAAGTACCGATTTCTTTTCATAGAGGCTGTTTAATATATATAGTTAGACACATTATATTAGTGACCCACTGCCTTTCATGAAACACAATTCTATAATACATTTGGAAAGACATTATTGGGAGTAAACCTTTTGGGAAATACAAAAACAAAATGGCGACGACTAGGAGTGCTAATAAGGAAATTGAGGGACCGGTTCATCACGACTTCCAGACCACAGGTGATGATATATGGGATAAGTTAATGAGACTAACCTACTTTAATCAAGCAGGCCTGGAACGCCAGGGTGAAATGTATGAGAAGGAGAGAGAACACGAGAGAGTAGAGAGAGAGAAAGAGAGAGAACACGAGAGAGTAGAGAGAGAGAAAGAGAGAGAAATCGAGAGGGTAGAGAGAGAGAAAGAGAGAGAAAGAGAGAGAGAGAGAGAAGAAAGGATGAATTGAGACAAGATTAATATGGAGATTCGCCTGAGAGAAATCCAGAGGGATCAGGAATCTCAGCAAAATAACCCCCTCCCTACAGATAATAGACCCCATAAAACCAACATATCTGTTCCTAATTGGACCCATGCTATGAGGCCAGATAAATTCTTCTCAACATGTGAGAGACTGTTTGAAGCTAGCCAGATCTCCAAACAAACTTGGGTGGGGCATATTATAGACAAGTTATCTGACAAGGCCAGACATATATATGCCACGCTTCCTGTCCAAGATGCTAATAATTATGATACTCTCAAGGCCACCATCTTGGATGAATATCGACTCTCACCCACTGTATACAGAACAAAATTCTTCTCTTGGGTAAAGAAACCTCAGCAGACCTATTCCGAATTCATTAAGAAATTAAGGGAGCAAATGACACTATGGACGGAGAACAATGATCCGAACGAAGTCAACTGGGTCGAGCTGCTCTTGAGATATAGGTTCGATTCCCAGCTAAGTGATGAACTTAATTTGTTCATTCTGGATAAAAGAGCATCCACTCTCCAGGAATGTATTGCATTGGCTGATGAATATAATCTCCATCGCAGATTGGCGTACAGAACGCGGATTAATTCGAATCCGAGTATGAAACCCAGAGATACGGAACACCGACCTCCAGCCCCAAGGCCATACACCCCCACATCCATGTATCGACCTAATATGAGGATTGATAATTCCCAAGCTACACACAGAAATCCCCGTGTAGAAAAATATTGTAATTATTGTCGGCGAAATGGCCACGCACATAACGGGTGTTGGGCAAATCCTAATTCACCTAGGTACCGAGGTAAGAGAAATCTCGCGAACGGGCACAGCATGTCAAACGCTAATCATATCTCCGCCTATATAACAAACGAACCAATCAACTCATCTGAGTATAAAGAAAGGGTAAATCCATTTCTCGTCAAATATACAGGGCAAGCTAGAATAAACAATGATGCTGCATACGTGACGTATTTAAGAGATACTGGTGCGACAATCAGTTTGTTGACTGCTACCGAGCGAACGGCTAATCAGTTGGAATACACAGGTGAACACGTGACCATTAGAGGTGTCAATTATATACCTGGTAATTATCCCATAGCAAAGATTAGCGTTAACTGTCCAATATACCGAGGCACATTGACCGTGGCTATATTGACACATAGGTGCGCCGCAGGGGTTGATCTGATAATAGGTAACGACTGTGAAACTGTCCCTGTCACTGATTTAATTACGTGTGGTGTTGTGACACGCTCCAATAAGAAAACGATCCCCTTTGATGAAGCCGTCGCACCTATACCAGACTTAGAAAACTCGCCCGATACTGAGGAATATGTATTACCTTTTCGGAATACTATTGAAATCAATTCCCCCTCTGAGAAAGCCAGTAAGGAGACACCCAAAGATAGTCCATCTAGTGATGACTTGAGCCCTGATAAATTATTGCAAGAACAGAAAAATGACCCGACATTATTGCCACTATGGGAAATGGCGCATGAAGAAAAACCCATGAGACAAGGATATTACATCCAGCCCGAATCCCGCTTACTTATGAGGAGAAAACAACATCAGGACCCATCCAAGGTTCGACCCTGGAAAATATATGATCAGGTGGTAGTTCCACGTGGATTCAGGACTCATATAACGGCACTCGCACATGATAGTTTAAGTACGGGACACCTTGGACCTAGTAAAACCCTTAAGAGAATTAATCGTCGCTTCTTTTGGCCAGGAATCCGAGCGGATGCTAAACGATACTGCCATAGCTGTGGACCGTGCCAGAGAGCTGGTAAGGGACAGAAGTCCACTGTAGCCCCATTGAAACTTCTGCCCATTATATCCCAACCATTCAGATTCATATCAGCTGATTTCGTGGGACCCATGAAAAAAACTATTAATGGGAACCAGTATATCTTGAATTTTATAGACCATGCCACTAAATATTCTGAATCTTTCCCATTCGCCACTGCGACCGCTGATAACGCTCAGAAGGCACTAATCGAGACTATATCTCGACATGGAAAACCCGAAACTCTGTTGACTGACAGAGGAAGTGCATTTCTAGCTGACTCATTTACACGCTTCCTAGCCGAGAACGATATACGCCACCTAACTAGTAGCAGTTATGGGCCTCAAACCAACGGAGCTATTGAGAAATATAATGGCACGTTGAAAACCATGCTGAGGATTCTGGGAGAAACCACAGTAGAGCCTTGGGATGAAATGCTACCCTGGCTATTATTTGCATACAGAAGTGCAGAACACTCTAGTACTGGATACTCCCCCTTCTATCTTCTGTATGGGCGCGAACCTAGTGATAATCTAGATTCCACTTATGACCGGTGGGCTACAAATGAGCGGGCCGAGGGGATCCCTATCGAAAACTATGTACAAGAATTGTGTCATAGATTAGCTGAAACGTTACGTGAAGCTAGCGAGAATGCACAACAGGCCGCCGATGGTCGAAAAACGAAATATGACAGAAATAAAAAAGCGAAAATGAGTGAATTCCAGCATGGGGAATTCGTATTAGTCCGATTACCGTTAAAATGTATGAAACTGAAGAATGCCCTCCAAGGACCGTATTTAGTGCACGGAAAGGTAGCGTCGCATACCTATATTATATATATGCCTGACAAAAGAGTCAAATACCGGGCTATGCATGTAAATCAGTTGAAACCCTGGACAGGCAGGGAGGATTGTGCCGCCATCGCTGAAAGTAGTCCGGCGTATGAATCCACAGACCCTACCCTATTAGATTACCAAGCCCTTACAGACATAGAGAAGGAATTCGACCCTTGCAGTCCTCTTGAATCTGTGCCTAGGAAAGCTTGGCCGGATATCAGTCATTTACCCCCAGGCCACAGGGATGAGATTACTCAAATATTAGACCGTTACCCCCGTCTGTTCTCTGGAAAACTGGGATGTTTCCATGGTGTTACCCATGATATTGATGTGCAAGGTGCCGCACCCGTAATCCAGCCATACTACCGCATGTCTCCAGAAAAGAAACAAATCTTAAAAACCGAGCTAGATAAAATGTTGGAGTTAGGAATTATCCGCCCGAGCCGAAGCCAGTGGGCCTCCCCCATAATATTTGTACGAAAGTCTGACTCGGAATGGCGACCGTGTATTGATTATCGCAAAATTAATGACCTGATACGAGGAGAAGCCTTCCCCATACCTAGATTAGACGATCTAATTGATCAAGTCGCAGGTTAGAGCCTGATATCCATTATCGATTTGAATCGGGGTTACTGGCAGATACCGCTTACCCCTCGGGCCAGTGAAATTGCAGCATTCATAACCCCCTGGGGCTTATTTGAACCATTAACTCTCCCATTTGAATTTAAAAAATGGTGGTGTTACATTCCAAAGGGCTATAAATGAGATCATTGCTCAATACCCGGGAGAACCCATCCGTGATAGATTTGCCGACGCATATCTGGATGATATTGCAATTCGATCAAATGTATGGTCACAGCATCTAAATCACTTGGATTGGACATTTCATAAACTAGAGAAAAGTGGTGTTACTTTGAACCCAAAGAAATGTAAAATTGGGTCAGGAACAGTCAGTTACTTGGGACACTAATTAGGTTCGGGGAAAATCAAACCAATATCCAGTAAGGTCGAATGTATTGATAATATCTCTCCCCCACATACCAAGAAACAATTACGAGGATATCTGGGATCAGTGGGATTTTACAGAAAATTCATTGCCCAGTTCGCTGAGATCGCCGCTCCTCTGACAGACCTTTTAAAGGGCAACAGATCAGGGAATATTCTTACTCAGTGGAACGATAAACATCAATTTGCGTTCGAATCATTAAAGAAGGCGTTAATCAGTAAACCCATACTGAAGGCACCTGACTTTAACCAGGATTTCGAACTCTATACTGATGCTTCCGATTTGGGAATTTCAGCGGTACTGACTCAGAGCATTGACCAAGTCTCACACCCAGTAGCATTTTATTCACGAAAACTAATTCCACGGGAGAAAAACTATTCTACTATCGAAAAGGAATTGTTGGCGATCGTTGCAGGCATCCAACATTTTAGTATATACGTAGGCACAAGCAGAATATTCATCAATTCTGATCATAGTCCACTGGTCTGGTTAAGTAAATCGAAAACGACCAATCAACGCCTCTTAAGATGGGCACTGTGTCTCTCAGATTTTAATTTGACCATTAAACATATTAAAGGGACTCAAAATATACTGGCAGATTTCCTTAGTAGAGTTCAATGAGTGTGATGTGTACCGATAGGAATTCAGTAGTTTAGTATACAAACACTGCCTCTATGATTAGACTGTTGGTATCTAGCGAGAGACATGCTATTTTTGTAATATATGATGTATTGATGTTATATTGTTTTCTCCTATATATCCGATGGAGTGAAGATTTGTAAATCGGCCGGTGGCGGACGATTTCAAACTTAAACTTAGGTAGGGAGGATTGTGCAAAAGATAGAAAAAACAAACAATATATGTGCACGAATCAATTATTGTCATATATAAATAGAAATGTATTATATAAATACATTTATTTATTTATATATATGACACATTGTTAACCATGTAAGATTATGATTATTATGTATTATGTATAATCGTCTGCTATTATTTTCGCGCCTAAAATATAATTATTTCTCTGTTTGCGCGGTACCAAACTAATTTGACACCACCGAGTGCAGGTGGTCAGTTATGTAGGATAATCGCCGCTTTCTTGATGACAGATAAACATGTAATAATAGTGTGTAACATCACAGATGTTTGGCGCCGTAATGTCCATTATAGATGTTAATTCTGCTATTTAAGAAATGAAAAATGGTGAAGAAATTAGTGCATTTTTATCCAGCCATTGAGGCGTTAAGGAAATATGTAACTCACTATTAGAATATAAACTGTTTCTATGATAGCTAGAAAAATTAATATTTAAAGAAGTATTAACTCTTAAATATTAAATTCGTATTTAATACGTGAACGGAAGATAATTAGGCCTTTTAAGAAACGATTATTTTGGCTAATATATCTATTGGAATAGTTTGATAAAGGAATGGAATTAGTATAGTCATAGAACTATTATGAACACATTGAAATAGTGAGGCGAATAATAAGATACGAGATATCACGAATATATGATACCTGTTATAGATTTGAAATAAATGAGATTGTTGTAAATGATATTATACCAAGGAAAATGATAGACTGTGTTGAGTTATAATATATAAAGGACCGTAGAGAAACCCCCTAGACAACTCCAGCGAGTCTACGATAGGATAGACCCTGGTTAGAGCACTGATATCGGAACATAGACATAGGAAGGAAGAGAGGCTTGTGACAACGTTATTGCAGACTTCCCATTTGCACTTTCCTTCATACTTCCCATTTACACGTTCTTTCAGACTTCCCATTTAACGTTCTTTCAGACTTCCCCTGGGCATATTCCTTCAGGCTTCCCATTTACACGTTCCTTCAGACTTCCCATTTACACGTTCCTTCAGACTTCCCATTTACACGTTCCTCCAGACTTCCCATTTACACGTTCTTTCAGACTTCCCATTTATACGTTCCTTCAGACTTCCCATTTACACGTTCCTTCAGACTTCCCATTTACACGTTCCTCCAGACTTCCCATTTACACGTTCCTCCAGACTTCCCATTTACACGTTCCTTCAGACTTCCCATTTACACGTTCCTTCAGACTTCCCATTTACACGTTCCTCCAGACTTCCCATTTACACGTTCCTCCAGACATCCCATTTACACGTTCCTTCAGACTTCTCATTTACACGTTCCTTCAGACTTCTCATTTACACGTTCCTTCAGACTTCCCATTTACACGTTCCTCCAGACTTCCCATTTACACGTTCCTCCAGAATTCCCATTTACACGTTCCTCCAGAATTCCCATTTACACGTTCATCCAGACTTCCTATTTACACGTTCTTTCAGACTTCCCATTTACACGTTCCTTCAGACTTCCCATTTACACGTTCCTCCAGACTTCCCATTTACACGTTCCTCCAGACTTCCCATTTACACGTTCTTTCAGACTTCCCATGTACACGTTCCTTCAGACTTTCCATTTACACGTTCCTTCAGACTTCCCATTTACACGTTCCTCCATACTTCCCATTTACACGTTCCTTCAGACTTCCCATTTACACGTTCCTCCATACTTCCCATTTACACGTTCCTCCATACTTCCCATTTACACGTTCCTCCATACTTCCCATTTACACGTTCCTCCAGACTTCCCATTTACACGTTCCTCCAGACTTCCCATTTACACGTTCTTTCAGACTTCCCATGTACACGTTCCTTCAGACTTCCCATTTACACGTTCCTTCAGACTTCCCATTTACACTTTCCTTCAGACTTCCCATTTACACGTTCCTCCATACTTCCCATTTACACGTTCCTCCAGACTTCCCATTTACACGTTCCTCCAGACTTCCCATTTACACGTTCCTCCAGACTTCCCATTTACACCTTCCTCCAGACTTCCTATTTACACGTTCTTTCAGACTTCCCATTTACACGTTCATTCAGACTTCCCATTTACACGTTCCTCCAGACTTCCCATTTACACGTTCCTCCAGACTTCCCATTTACACGTTCTTTCAGACTTCCCATTTACACGTTCCTCCAGACTTCCTATTTACACGTTCTTTCAGACTTCCCATTTACACGTTCCTTCAGACTTCCCATTTACACGTTCCTCCTGACTTCCGATTAATCTGAGTCATGACAGTACTTTCCCTTCGATCAATTTCACCTTTCTATTTCTTTTTCTTTGGAATATTCCTCACTTCATCATAATATTCATGTGCTCGTTGATTTTGCGATCAGTTACGCTATCACAATATCACCTCCCACCCCTAACGCCTTCAATCACCAGTGTCAGTACATGCATTTCTCGAATACACAAATTGCTTACCTTTATCAAAGCTTGCTCTTTTGTAACTGTGTCCATCCATTCTGCTTTATTTATGATGTCTTTGAATATTCTCCTCAGGTAGCTGATCAATACCAACATCTATGAATATGAAAACAACAGTTTCCTATAGAAGGGTCACCATCAGTCTCTCGAATACACACGTTCTCTCGAATACACACGTTCTCTCGAATACACACTATCTCTCGAATACACATGTTCTCTCGAATACACAGGTTCTCTCGAATACACATGTTCTCTCGAATACACACTATCTCTCGAATACACATGGTCTCTCGAATACACATGTTCTCTCGAATACACATGTTCGCTATCCATTCACCCTATGATGAAACATATTCCTTATGCATTTACACTAGGATGACATATGTTCGCTATGCATTTACACTAGGATGACATATGTTCGTTATGCATTTACACTAGGATGGGATATGTTCGTTATGCATTTACACTAGGATGACATATATTCGCTATGCATTTACACTAGGATGGGATATGTTCGTTATGCATTTACACTAGGATGACATATATTCGCTATGCATTTAAACTAGGATGACATATGTTCGCTATGCATTTAAACTAGGATGACATATGTCCGCAATGCATTTACACTAGGATGACATATGTTCGTTATGCATTAACACTAGGAAGACATATGTTCGCTATGCATTTACACTAGGATGGCATATGTTCGCTATGCATTTACACTAGGATGACATATGTTCGTTATGCATTTCACTAGGATGGCATATGTTCGTTATGCATTTACACTATGATGACATATGTTCGTTATGCATTTACACTAGGATGGCATATGTTCGCTATGAATTTACACTAGGATGGCATATGTTCGTTATGCATTTCACTAGGATGGCATATGTTCGTTATGCATTTACACTAGGATGACATATGTTCGTTATGCATTTACACTAGGATGGCATATGTTCGTTATGCATTTACACTAGGATGGCATATGTTCGCTATACATTTACACTAGGATGGCATATGTTCGCTATGCCTTTACACTAGGATGACATATGTTCGTTATGCATTTCACTAGGATGGCATATGTTCGTTATGCATTTCACTAGGATGGCATATGTTCGTTATGCATTTACACTAGGATGACATATGTTCGTTATGCATTTACACTAGGATGGCATATGTTCGTTATGTATTTACACTAGGATGGCATATGTTCGCTATACATTTACACTAGGATGGCATATGTTCGCTATGCCTTTACACTAGGATGACATATGTTCGTTATGCATTTCACTAGGATGGCATATGTTCGCTATGCATTTACACTAGGATGACATATGTTCGTTATGCATTTACACTAGGATGGCATATGTTCGCTATGAATTTACACTAGGATGGCATATGTTCGTTATGCATTTCACTAGGATGGCATATGTTCGTTATGCATTTACACTAGGATGACATATGTTCGCTATGCATTTACACTAGGATGGCATATGTTCGTTATGCATTTACACTAGGATGGCATATGTTCGCTATACATTTATGTTCGTTATGCATTTACACTAGGATGACATATGTTCGTTATGCATTTACACTAGGATGGCATATGTTTGCAATGCATTTACACTAGGATGGCATATGTTCGCTATGCATTTACACTAGTATGACATATGTTCGTTATGCATTTACACCAGGATGACATATGTTCGCTATGCATTTACCTTAGGATGACATATGTTCGTTATGCATTTACAATAGGAAGGCATATGTTCGTTATTCATTTAAACTAGGATGACATATGTTCGTTATGCATTTACACTAGGATGACATATGTTCGTTATGCATTTAAACTAGGATGGCATATGTTCGCTATGCAGTTACACTAGGATGACATATGTTCGTTATGCATTTCACTAGGATGGCATATGTTCGTTATGCATTTACACTAGGATGACATATGTTCGTTATGCATTTACACTAGGATGGCATATGTTCGCTATGAATTTACACTAGGATGGCATATGTTCGTTATGCATATCACTAGGATGGCATATGTTCGTTATGCATTTACACTAGGATGACATATGTTCGTTATGCATTTACACTAGGATGGCATATGTTCGCTATGCATTTACACTAGGATGGCATATGTTCGCTATACATTTACACTAGGATGGCATATGTTCGCTATGCCTTTACACTAGGATGACATTTGTTCGTTATGCATTTCACTAGGATGGCATATGTTCGTTATGCATTTCACTAGGATGGCATATGTTCGTTATGCATTTACACTAGGATGACATATGTTCGTTATGCATTTACACTAGGATGGCATATGTTCGTTATGCATTTACACTAGGATGGCATATGTTCGCTATAAATTTACACTAGGATGGCATATGTTCGCTATGCCTTTACACTAGTATGACATATGTTCGTTATGCATTTCACTGGGATGGCATATGTTCGCTATGCATTTACACTAGGATGACATATGTTCGTTATGCATTTACACTAGGATGGCATATGTTCGCTATGAATTTACACTAGGATGGCATATGTTCGTTATGCATTTCACTAGGATGGCATATGTTCGTTATGCATTTACACTAGGATGGCATATGTTCGCTATACATTTACTCTCGGATGGCATATGTTCGCTATGCCTTTACACTAGGATGACATATGTTCGTTATGCATTTACACTAGGATGACATATGTTCGTTATGCATTTACACTAGGATGGCATATGCTTGCAATGCATTTACACTAGGATGGCATATGTTTGCAATGCATTTACACTAGGATGGCATATGTTCGTTATGCATTTACACTAGGATGGCATATGTTCGCTATGCATTTACACTAGTATGACATATGGTCGTTATGCATTTACAATAGGATACTAGGATGGCATATGTTCGTTATGCATTTACACTAGGATGACATATGTTCGTTATGCATTTACACTAGGATGACATATGTTCGTTATGCATTTACACTAGGATGACATATGTTCGTTATGCATTTACACTAGGATGACATATGTTCGCTATGCATTTACCTTAGGATGACATATGTTCGTTATGCATTTACAATAAGAAGGCATATGTTCGTTATGCATTTAAACTAGGATGACATATGTTCGCTATGCATTTACACTAGGATGACATATGTTCGTTATGCATTTACACTAGGATGACATATATTCGCTATGCATTTACCTTAGGATGACATATGTTCGTTATGCATTTACAACAGGAAGGCAGATGTTCATTATGTATTTAAACTAGGATGACATATGTTCGCTATGCATTTACACTAGGATGACATATGTTCGCTATGCATTTACACTAGGATGACATATGTTCGTTATGCATTTACACTAGTATGAAATATGTCCGTTATGCATTTACACTAGTATGACATATGTTAGCTATACATTTACACTAGGATGACATATGTCCGTTATGCATTTACACTAGTATGACATATGTTAGCTATACATTTACACTAGGATGGCATATGTTCGTTATGCATTTACACTAGGATTACATATGTTCGCTATGCATTTACCTTAGGATGACATATGTTCGTTATGCATTTACACTAGGATGACATATGTTCGTTATGCATTTACACTAGGATGGCATATGTTTGCAATGCATTTACACTAGGATGGCATATGTTTGCAATGCATTTACACTAGGATGGCATATGTTCGTTATGCATTTACACTAGGATGGCATATGTTCGCTATGCATTTACACTAGTATGACATATGTTCGTTATGCATTTACAATAGGATACTAGGATGGCATATGTTCGTTATGCATTGACACTAGGATGACATATGTTCGTTATGCATTTACACTAGGATGACATATGTTCGCTATGCATTTACCTTAGGATGACATATGTTCGTTATGCATTTACAATAGGAAGGCATATGTTCGTTATGCATTTAAACTAGGATGACATATGTTCGCTATGCATTTACACTAGGATGACATATGTTCGCTATGCATTTACACTAGGATGACATATGTTCGTTATGCATTTACAATAGTATGACATATGTTAGCTATACATTTACACTAGGATGGCATATGTTCGCTATGCATTTACACTAGGATGACATATGTTCGCTATGCATTTACCTTAGGATGACATAATTATGTTAGCTATGCATTTACACTAGGATGACACATGTTCGTTATGCATTCACACTAGGATGACATATGTTCGTTATGCATTCACACTAGGATGATTTATGTTCGCTATGCATTCGCATTAGGATGGCATATGTTCGCTATGCATTTAAACTAGGTTGACATAAGTTAGCTATGCATTTACACTAGGATGGCATATGTTCGTTATGCATTTACACTAGGATGACATATGTTCGTTATGCATTTACACTAGGATGACATATGTTCGTTATGCATTTACACTAGGATGGTATATGTTCGTTATGCATTTACCTTAGGATGACATATGTTCGTTATGCATTTACAATAAGAAGGCATATGTTCGTTATGCATTTAAACTAGGATGACATATGTTCGCTATGCATTTACACTAGGATGACATATGTTCGTTATGCATTTACACTAGGATGACATATATTCGCTATGCATTTACCTTAGGATGACATATGTTCGTTATGCATTTACAACAGGAAGGCAATGTTCATTATGATTTAAACTAGGATGACATATGTTCGCTATGCATTTACACTAGGATGACATATGTTCGCTATGCATTTACACTAGGATGACATATGTTCGTTATGCATTTACACTAGGATGACATATGTTCGTTATGCATTTACACTAGGATGACATATGTTCGCTATGCATTTACACTAGGATGACATATGTCGTTATGCATTTACTAGATGACATATGTTCGTTATGCATTTACACTAGGATGGCATATGTTCGTTATGCATTTACACTAGGATGGCATATGTTCGCTATGCATTTACACTAGGATGACATATGTTCGTTATGCATTTACACTAGGATGACATATGTTCGTTATGCATTTACACTAGGATGACATATGTTCGCTATGCATTTACACTAGGATGGCATATGTTCGCTATGCATTTACACTAGGATGGCATATGTTCGTTATGCATTTACACTAGGATGGCATATGTTCGCTATGCATTTACACTAGGATGACATATGTTCGTTATGCATTTACATAGATACTAGGATGGCATATGTTCGTTATGCATTTACACTAGGATGACATATGTTCGTTATGCATTTACACTAGGATGACATATGTTCGCTATGCATTTACCTTAGGATGACATATGTTCGCTATGCATTTACAATAGGAAGGCATATGTTCGTTATGCATTTAAACTAGGATGACATATGTTCGCTATGCATTTACACTAGGATGACATATGTTCGCTATGCATTTACACTAGGATGACATATGTTCGTTATGCATTTACAATAGTATGACATATGTTAGCTATACATTTACACTAGGATGGCATATGTTCGCTATGCATTTACACTAGGATGACATATGTTCGCTATGCATTTACACTAGGATGACATATGTTCGTATGCATTTAAACTAGGATGACATATGTTCGCTATGCATTTACCTTAGGATGACATAATTATGTTCGCAATGCATTTACACTAGGATGACACATGTTCGTTATGCATTCACATTAGGATGACATATGTTCGTTATGCATTCACACTAGGATGATTTATGTTCGCTATGCATTCGCATTAGGATGGAATATGTTCGCTATGCATTTAAACTAGGTTGACATAAGTTAGCTATGCATTTACACTAGGATGGCATATGTTCGTTATGCATTTACACTAGGATGACATATGTTCGTTATGCATTTACACTAGGATGACATATGTTCGTTATGCATTTACACTAGGATGGTATATGTTCGTTATGCATTTACCTTAGGATGACATATGTTCGTTATGCATTTACACTAGGATGACATATGTTCGTTATGCATTTACACTAGGATGGCATATGTTCGCTATACATTTACACTAGGATGGCATATGTTCGCTATGCATTTACAATAGGATGACATATGTTCGTTATGCATTTACACTAGGCTGACATATGTTCGCTATGCCTTTACACTAGGATGACATATGTTCGCTATGCATTTACCTTAGGATTACATATGTTCGTTATGCATTTACACTAGGATGGCATATGTTCGTTATGCATTTAAACTAGGATGGCATATGTTCGTTTTGCATTTACACTAGGATGACATATGTTCGTTATGCATTTACACTAGGATGACATATGTTCGTTATGCATTTACACTAGGATGGTATATGTTCGTTATGCATTTACACTAGGATGACATATGTTCGTTATGCATTTAAACTAGGATGACATATGTTCGCTATGCATTTACCTTAGGATGACATATGTTCGTTATGCATTTACAATAGGTAGGCAGATGTTCATTATGTATTTAAACTAGGATGACATATGTTCGCTATGCATTTACACTAGGATGACATATGTTCGCTATGCATTTACACTAGGATGACATATGTTCGTTATGCATTTACACTAGTATGACATATGTCCGTTATGCATTTACACTAGTATGACATATGTTAGCTATACATTTACACTAGGATGGCACATGTTCGTTATGCATTTACACTAGGATGACATATGTTCGCTATGCATTTACCTTAGGATGACATATGTTCGTTATGCATTTACACTAGGATGACATATGTTCGTTATGCATTTACACTAGGATGGCACATGTTCGTTATGCATTTACACTAGTATGACATATGTTAGCTATACATTTACACTAGGATGGCACATGTTCGTTATGCATTTACCTTAGGATGACATATGTTCGTTATGCATTTACAATAGGATGACATATATTCGCTATGCATTTACCTTAGGATGACATATGTTTGTTATGCATTTACACTAGGATGACATATGTTCGTTATGCATTTACACTAGGATGGCATATGTTTGCAATGCATTTACACTAGGATGGCATATGTTTGCAATGCATTTACACTAGGATGGCATATGTTCGTTATGCATTTACACTAGGATGGCATATGTTCGCTATGCATTTACACTAGTATGACATATGTTCGTTATGCATTTACAATAGGATACCAGGATGGCATATGTTCGTTATGCATTGACACTAGGATGACATATGTTCGTTATGCATTTACACTAGGATGACATATGTTCGCTATGCATTTACCTTAGTATGACATATGTTCGTTATGTATTTACAATAGGAAGGCATATGTTCGTTATGCATTTAAACTAGGATGACATATGTTCGTTATGCATTTACACTAGGATGGCATATGTTCGCTATACATTTACACTAGGATGGCATATGTTCGCTATGCATTTACACTAGGATGACATATGTTCGTTATGCATTTACACTAGGATGACATATGTTCGTTATGCATTTACACTAGGATGGCATATGTTTGCAATGCATTTACACTAGGATGGCATATGTTCGTTATGCATTTACACTAGGATGGCACATGTTCGTTATGCATTTACACTACGATGGCATATGTTCGCTATGCATTTACCTTAGGATGACATATGTTCGTTATGCATTTACACTAGGATGGCACATGTTCGTTATGCATTTACACTAGGATGACATATGTTCGCTATGCATTTACCTTAGGATGACATATGTTCGTTATGCATTTACACTAGGATGGCACATGTTCGTTATGCATTTACACTAGGATGACATATGTTCGCTATGCATTTACACTACGATGGCATATGTTCGCTATGCATTTACCTTAGGATGACATATGTTCGTTATGCATTTACACTAGGATGGCACATGTTCGTTATGCATTTACACTGGGATGACATATGTTCGCTATGCATTTACCTTAGGATGACATATGTTCGTTATGCATTTACACTAGGATGGCACATGTTCGCTATGCATTTACACTAGGATGACATATGTTCGTTATGCATTTAAACTAGGATGACATATGTTCGCTATGCATTTACATTAGGATGACATATGTTCGCTATGCATTTACACTAGGATGACATATGTTCGCTATGCATTTACCTTAGGATGACATATGTTCGCTATGCATTTACACTAGGATGGCATATGTTCGCTATGCATTTACACTAGGATGACATATGTTCGTTATGCATTTACACTAGGATGACATATGTTCGCTATGCATTTACCTTAGGATGACATATGTTCGTTATGCATTTACACTAGGATGGCATATGTTCGTTATGCATTTAAACTAGGATGGCATATGTTCGTTATGCATTTACACTAGGATGACATATGTTCGTTATGCATTTACACTAGGATGACATATGTTCGTTATGCATTTACACTAGGATGGTATATGTTCGTTATGCATTTACACTAGGATGACATATGTTCGTTATGCATTTACACTAGGATGGCATATGTTCGCTATACATTTACACTAGGATGGCATATGTTCGCTATGCATTTACACTAGGATGACATATGTTCGTTATGCATTTACACTAGGATGACATATGTTCGTTATGCATTTACACTAGGATGGCATATGTTCGCTATGCATTTACACTAGGATGGCATATGTTCGTTATGCATTTACACTAGGATGGCATATGTTCGTTATGCATTTACACTAGGATGGCATATGTTCGCTATGCATTTACATTAGGATGACATATGTTCGTTATGCATTTACACTAGGATGGCATATGTTCGTTATGCATTTACACTAGGATGACATATGTTCGCTATGCATTTACCTTAGGATGACATATGTTCGTTATGCATTTACACTAGGATGACATATGTTCGCTATGCATTTACACTAGGATGACATATGTTCGCTATGCATTTACACTAGGATGACATATGTTCGTTATGCATTTACACTAGTATGACATATGTTCGTTATGCATTTACACTAGGATGACATATGTTCGCTATGCATTTACACTAGGATGCATATGTTCGCTATGCATTTACACTAGGATGACATATGTTCGTTATGCATTTAAACTAGGATGACATATGTTCGCTATGCATTTACACTAGGATGACATATGTTCGCTATGCATTTACACTAGGATGACATATGTTAGCTATACATTTACACTAGGATGACATATGTTCGCTATGCATTTACACTAGGATGACATATGTTCGTTATGCATTTAAACTAGGATGACATATGTTCGCTATGCATTTACCTTAGGATGACATATGTTCGCTATGCATTTACACTAGGATGACATATGTTCGCTATGCATTTACCTTAGGATGACATATGTTCGCTATGCATTTACACTAGGATGGCATATGTTCGCTATGCATTTACACTAGGATGACATATGTTCGTTATGCATTTACACTAGGATGACATATGTTCGTTATGCATTTACATTAGTATGACATATGTCCGTTATGCATTTACACTAGTATGACATATGTTAGCTATACATTTACACTAGGATGGCATATGTTCGCTATGCATTTACACTAGGATGACATATGTTCGTTATGCATTTACACTAGGATGACATATGTTCGCTATGCATTTACCTTAGGATGACATATGTTCGCTATGCATTTACACTAGGATGACATATGTTCGCTATGCATTTACACTAGGATGGCATATGTTCGCTATGCATTTACACTAGGATGACATATGTTCGCTATGCATTTACACTAGGATGGCATATGTTCGCTATGCATTTACACTAGGATGACATATGTTCGTTATGCATTTACACTAGGATGGCATATGTTCGCTATGCATTTACACTAGGATGACATATGTTCGCTATGCATTTACACTAGGATGGCATATGTTCGCTTTGCATTTACACTAGGATGACATATGTTCGTTATGCATTTATACTAGAATGGCATATGTTCGTTATGCATTTACACTAGGATGACATATGTTCGCTATGCATTTACACTAGGATGACACATGTTCGTTATGCATTTACACTAGGATGACATATGTTCGTTATGCATTCACACTAGGATGACATATGTTCGTTATGCATTCACACTAGGATGACATATGTTCGCTATGCATTTACACTAGGATGACATATGTTCGCTATGCATTTACACTAGGATGGCATATGTTCGTTATGCATTTAAACTAGGTTGACATAAGTTCGCTATGCATTTACACTAGGATGGCATATGTTCGTTATGCATTTAAACTAGGATGACATATGTTCGTTATGAATTTACACTAGTATGACATATGTTCGTTATGTATTTACACTAGGATGGCATATGTTCGCTATGCATTTACACTAGGATGACATATTTTCGCTATGCATTTACACTAGGATGACATATGTTCGTTATGCATTTACACTAGGATGACATATGTTCGCTATGCATTTACCTTAGGATGACATATGTTCGTTATGCATTTACAATAGGAAGGCATATGTTCGTTATGCATTTAAACTAGGATGACATATGTTCGCTATGCATTTACACTAGGATGACATATGTTCGCTATGCATTTACACTAGGATGACATATGTTCGTTATGCATTTACACTAGTATGACATATGTCCGTTATGCATTTACACTAGTATGACATATGTTAGCTATACATTTACACTAGGATGGCATATGTTTGCTATGCATTTACACTAGGATGACATATGTTCGTTATGCATTTAAACTAGGATGACATATGTTCGCTATGCATTTACACTAGGATGACATATGTTCGCTATGCATTTACACTAGGATGACATATGTTCGTTATGCATTTACACTAGGATGACATATGTTCGCTATGCATTTACACTAGGATGACATATGTTCGCTATGCATTTACACTAGGATGACATATGTTCGTTATGCATTTACACTAGGATGACATATGTTCGTTATGCATTTACACTAGTATGACATATGTTAGCTATGCATTTACACTAGGATGACATATGTTCGCTATGCATTTACACTAGGATGACATATGTTCGTTATGCATTTACACTAGGATGACATATGTTCGCTATGCATTTACCTTAGGATGACATATGTTCGCTATGCATTTACACTAGGATGGCATATGTTCGCTATGCATTTACACTAGGATGACATATGTTCGTTATGCATTTACACTAGGATGGCATATGTTCGCTATGTATTTACACTAGGATGACATATGTTCGTTATGCATTTACATTAGTATGACATATGTCCGTTATGCATTTACACTAGTATGACATATGTTAGCTATACATTTACACTAGGATGGCATATGTTCGCTATGCATTTACACTAGGATGACATATGTTCGTTATGCATTTACACTAGGATGACATATGTTCGCTATGCATTTACCTTAGGATGACATATGTTCGCTATGCATTTACACTAGGATGACATATGTTCGCTATGCATTTACACTAGGATGACATATGTTCGCTATGCATTTACACTAGGATGGCATATGTTCGCTATGCATTTACACTAGGATGACATATGTTCGTTATGCATTTACACTAGGATGACATATGTTCGTTATGCATTTACACTAGGATGACATATGTTCGTTATGCATTTACACTAGGATGACATATGTTCGTATGCATTTACACTAGGATGACATATGTTCGTTATGCATTTACACTAGGATGACATATGTTCGCTATGCATTCACACTAGGATGGCATATGTTCGTTATGCATTTAAACTAGGATGACATATGTTCGCTATGCATTTACACTAGGATGGCATATGTTCGTTATGCATTTAAACTAGGATGACATATGTTCGTTATGCATTTACACTAGGATGACATATGTTCGTTATGCATTTACACTAGGATGACATATGTTCGTTATGTATTTACACTAGGATGGCATATGTTCGCTATGCATTTACACTAGGATGACATATGTTCGTTATGCATTTACACTAGGATGACATATGTTCGCTATGCATTTACACTAGGATGGCATATGTTCGTTATGCATTTACACTAGGATGGCATATGTTCGCTATGCATTTACCTTAGAATGACATAATATGTTCACAATGCATTTACACTAGGATGACACATGTTTGTTATGCATTCACACTAGGATGACATATGTTCGTTATGCATTCACACTAGGATGGCATATGTTCGTTATGCATTTAGACTAGGATGACATATGTTCGCTATGCATTTACACTAGGATGGCATATGTTCGTTATGCATTTAAACTAGGATGACATATGTTCGCTATGCATTTACCTTAGGATGACATATGTTCGTTATGCATTTACACTAGGATGGAAAATGTTCGTTATGCATTTACACTAGGATGACATATGTTCGCTATGCATTTACACTAGGATGACATATGTTCGCTATGCATTTACCTTAGGATGACATATGTTCGTTATGCATTTACACTAGGATGGCATATGTTCGTTATGCATTTACACTAGGATGGCATATGTTCGCTATGTATTTACACTAGGATGGCATATGTTCGTTATGCATTTACACTAGGATGGCATATGTTCGTTATGCATTTAACTTAGGATGACATATGTTCGCTATGCATTTAAACTAGGTTGGCATATGTTCGCTATGCATTTACACTAGGATGACATATGTTCGCTATGCATTTAAACTAGGTTGGCATATGTTCGCTATGCATTTACACTAGGATGACATATGTTCGTTATGCATTTACACTAGGATGGCATATGTTCGCTATACATTTACACTAGGATGGCATATGTTCGCTATGCCTTTACACTAGGATGACATATGTTCGCTATGCATTTACACTAGGATGACATATGTTCGCTATGCATTTATCTTAGGATGACATATGTTCGTTATGCATGTACACTAGGATGGAAAATGTTCGTTATGCATTTACACTAGGATGACGTACGTTCGCTATGCATTTACACTAGGATACTAGGATGGCATATGTTCGTTTTGCATTTACACTAGGATGACATATGTTCGCTATGCATTTACCTTAGGATGACATATGTTCGTTATGCATTTACACTAGGATGGAAAATGTTCGTTATGCATTTACACTAGGATAACATACGTTCGCTATGCATTTACACTAGGATGACATACGTTCGCTATGCATTTACCTTAGGATGACATATGTTCGTTATGCATTTACACTAGGATGGCATATGTTCGTTATGCATTTACACTAGGATGGCATATGTTCATTATGCATTTACACTAGGATGACATATGTTCGTTATGCATTTACACTAGGATGGCATATGTTCGTTATGCATTTAATCTAGGATGGCATATGTTCGCTATGCATTTACACTAGAATGACATATGTTCGTTATGCATTTACACTAGGATGGCATATGTTCGCTATACATTTACACTAGGATGGCATATGTTCGCTATGCCTTTACACTAGGATGACATATGTTCGTTATGCATTTACACTAGGATTACATATGTTCGTTATGCATTTACACTAGGATGGCATATGTTCGTTATGCATTTACACTAGGATGGCATATGTTCGCTATGCATTTACACTAGGATGGCATATGTTCGTTATGCATTTACACTAGGATGGCATATGTTCGTTATGCATTTACCTTAGGATGACATATGTTCGCTATGCATTTAAACTAGGTTGGCCTATGTTCGCTATGCATTTACACTAGGATGACATATGTTCGCTATGCATTTAAACTAGGTTGGCATATGTTCGTTATGCATTTACACTAGGATGACATATGTTCGTTATGCATTTACACTAGGATGGCATATGTTCGCTATACATTTACACTAGGATGGCATATGTTCGCTATGCCTTTACACTAGGATGACATATGTTCGCTATGCATTTACACTAGGATGACATATGTTCGCTATGCATTTACACTAGGATGTCATATGTTCGCTATGCATTTAACTTAGGATGACATATGTTCGTTATGCATTTACTCTAGGATGGAAAATGTTCGTTATGCATTTACACTAGGATGACATACGTTCGCTATGCATTTACACTAGGATGACATACGTTCGCTATGCATTTACCTTAGGATGACATATGTTCGTTATGCATTTACACTAGGATGCATATGCGTATCATTACACTAGGATGGCATATGTTCGTTATGCATTTACACTAGGATGACATATGTTCGCTATGCATTTACACTAGGATGACATATGTTCGTTATGCATTTACACTAGGATGGCATATGTTCGTTATGCATTTACACTAGGATGACATATGTTCGCTATGCATTTACACTAGGATGACATATGTTCGCTATGCATTTACACTAGGATGACATATGTTCGTTATGCATTTACACTAGGATGGCATATGTTCGTTATGCATTTACACTAGGATGGCATATGTTCGTTATGCATTTACACTAGGATGACATATGTTCGCTATGCATTTACACTAGGATGACATATGTTCGTTATGCATTTACACTAGGATGGCATATGTTCGCTATGCATTTACACTAGGATGACATATGTTCGCTATGCATTTACACTAGGATGACATATGTTCGTTATGCATTTACACTAGGATGACATATGTTCGTTATGCATTTACACTAGGATGACATATGTTCGCTATGCATTTACACTAGGATGACATATGTTCGTTATGCATTTACACTAGGATGACATATGTTCGTTATGCATTTACACTAGGATGACATATGTTCGCTATGCATTTACACTAGGATGGCATATGTTCGCTATGCATTTACACTAGGATGACATATGTTCGTTATGCATTTACACTAGGATGACATATGTTCGCTATGCATTTACACTAGGATGACATATGTTCGTTATGCATTTACACTAGGATGACATATGTTCGCTATGCATTTACACTAGGATGACATATGTTCGTTATGCATTTACACTAGGATGACATATGTTCGTTATGCATTTACACTAGGATGACATATGTTCGCTATGCATTTACACTAGGATGACATATGTTCGCTATGCATTTACACTAGGATGACATATGTTCGTTATGCATTTACACTAGGATACATATGTTCGTTATGCATTTACACTAGGATGACATATGTTCGTTATGCATTTACACTAGGATGGCATATGTTCGTTATGCATTTACACTAGGATGACATATGTTCGCTATGCATTTACACTAGGATGACATATGTTCGCTATGCATTTACCTTAGGATGACATATGTTCGTTATGCATTTACACTAGGATGACATATGTCCGTTATGCATTTACACTAGTATGACATATGTTAGCTATACATTTACACTAGGATGGCATATGTTCGCTATGCATTTACACTAGGATGACATATGTTCGTTATGCATTTAAACTAGGAGGACATATGTTCGCCATGCATTTACCTTAGGATGACATATGTTCGCTATGCATTTACACTAGGATGACATATGTTCGCAATGCATTTACCTTAGGATGACATATGTTCGCTATGCATTTACACTAGGATGACATATGTTCGCTATGCATTTACCTTAGGATGACATATGTTCGCTATGCATTTACACTAGGATGGCATATGTTCGCTATGCATTTACACTAGGATGACATATGTTCGTTATGCATTTACACTAGGATGGCATATGTTCGCTATGCATTTACATTAGGATGACATATGTTCGTTATGCATTTACATTAGTATGACATATGTCCGTTATGCATTTACACTAGTATGACATATGTTAGCTATACATTTACACTAGGATGGCATATGTTCGCTATGCATTTACACTAGGATGACATATGTTCGTTATGCATTTACCTTAGGATGACATATGTTCGCTATGCATTTACACTAGGATGACATATGTTCGCTATTCATTTACCTTAGGATGACATATGTTCGCTATGCATTTACACTAGGATGGCATATGTTCGCTATGCATTTACACTAGGATGACATATGTTCGCTATGCATTTACACTACGATGTCATATGTTCGTTATGCATTTACACTAGGATGGAATATGTTCGCTATGCATTTACACTAGGATGACATATGTTCGTTATGCATTTACAATAGGATACTAGGATGACATATGTTCGTTATGCATTTACACTAGGATGACATATGTTCGTTATGCATTTACACTAGGATGACATATGTTCGCTATGCATTTACCTTAGGATGACTTATGTTCGCTATGCATTTACACTAGGAAGACATATGTTCGTTATGCATTTAAACTAGGATGACATATGTTCGCTATGCATTTACACTAGGATGACATATGTTCGTTATGCATTTACACTAGTATGACATATGTTCGTTATGCATTTACACTAGTATGACATATGTTAGCTATGCATTTACACTAGGATGGCATATGTTCGCTATGCATTTACACTAGGATGACATATGTTCGTTATGCATTTACACTAGGATGACATATGTTCGCTATGCATTTACACTAGGATGACATATGTTCGCTATGCATTTACACTAGGATGGCATATGTTAGCTATGCATTTACACTAGGATGACATATGTTCGTTATGCATTTACAATAGAAGACATATTCCGTTATGCATTTACACAAGATGACATATGTTAGCTATACATTTACACTAGGATGGCATATTTTCGCTATGCATTTACACTAGGATGACATATGTTTGTTATGCATTTACACTAGGATGACATATGTTCGCTATGCATTTA
>CM026401.1:17195012-17215154 GCA_014843695.1 Archivesica marissinica
TGTGTAGGGCCGAGAGGGGTATGTGTAGGGCCGAGAGGGGTATGTGTAGGGCCGAGAGGGGTATGTGTAGGGCCGAGAGGGGTATGTGTAGGGCCGAGAGGGGTATGTGTAGGGCCGAGAGGGGTATGTGTAGGGCCGAGAGGGGTATGTGTAGGGCCGAGAGGGGTATGTGTAGGGCCGAGAGGGGTATGTGTAGGGCCGAGAGGGGTATCGATCCGGTGACCATTTGATTTGGCAAAATTAAGAAAAACGTTAGCGTAGGGAAATATGTTGTAGTAACGTTGCTGCTGAATTGTTGCGGTTGCTGCTGTATTGTTGCGGTTGCTGCTGTATTGTTGCGGTTGCTGATGTATTGTTGCGGTTGCTGCTGCATTGGTGCGGTTGCTGCTGCATTGGTGCGGTTGCTGCTGTATTGTTGCGGTTGCTGCTGTATTGTTGCGGTTGCTGCTGCATTGGTGCGGTTGCTGCTGTATTGTTGCGGTTGCTGCTGTATTGTTGCGGTTGCTGCTGTATGGTTGCGGTTGCTGCTGTATTGCTGCGGTTGATGCTATAGTGTTGCGGTTGATACTGTATTGTTGCGGTTGCTGCTGTATTGTTGGGGTTGCTGCTGTATTGTTGCGGTAGCTGCTGTATTGTTGTATTGTTGCGGCTGCTGTATTTATACGGTCGTTGCTGTATTGGTGCGGTTGCTGCTGTATTGGTGCTGTTGCTGCTGTATTGGTGGGGTTACTGCTGTATCGGTGCGGTTTCTGCTGTATTGGTGCGGTTGCTGCTGTATTGGTTCGGTTGCTGCTGTATTGGTGCGGTTGCTGCTGTATTTGTGCGGTTGCTGCTGTATTGGTGCGGTTGCTGCTGTATTGGTGTGGTTGTTGCTGTATTGGTGCGGTTGCTGCTATGTTTGTGCGGTTGCCGCGGTATTGGTACGGTTGCTGCTGTATTGGTGCGGTTGCTGCTGTATTGGTGCGGTTGCTACTGTAGTGTTGTGGTTGCTGCAGTATTGTTGCGGTTGCTGCTGTATTATTGCGGTTGCTGCTGTATTATTACGGTTGCTGTTGTATTATTGCGGATGCCGCTGTATTGTTGCTGTTGCTGCTGTATTATTGCGGTTGATGCTGTATTTTTGCAGTTGCTGCTGTTTGATTGCGGTTTCTGCTGTATTATTGCGGTTGCTGCTGTATTGTTGCGGTTGCTGCTGTATTATTGCGGTTGCTGATGTATTGTTGCGGTTGCTGCTGTATTATTACGGTTGCTGTTGTATTATTGCGGTGGCTGCTGTATTGTTGCAGTTGCTGATGTATTATTGCGGTTACTGTTGTATTATTGCGGTTACTGCTGTATTATTGCGGTTGCTGCTGTATTATTGCGGTTGCTGCTGTATTATTGCGGTTGCTGCTGTATTTTCGCGGTTGCTGCTATATTATTGCGGTTGCTGCTGTATTATTGAGGTGGCTGCTGTATTATTGCGGTTGCTGCTGTATTGTTGCGGTTGATGCTTTATTATTGCGGTAGCTGCTATGTTGGTGCGGTTGCTGCTGTATTGGTACGGTTGCTGCTGTATTGGTGCGGTGGCTGCTATAATGGTGCGGTTGCTGCTGTATTATTGCGGTTGCTGCTGTATTATTGCGGTTGCTGCCGTATTATTGTCGTTCCTGCTGTATATGTACGCTTGCCGCTGAATTGTTGCGGTTGCTACTGTTTTGTTGCGTTTGCTGCTGTATTATTGCGGTTGCTGCTGTTCTGTTGCGGTTGCTGATGTATTATTGTGGTTGCTGCTATGTTGGTGCGGTTGCTGCTGTATTGGTACGGTTGCTGCTGTATTGATGCGGTTGCTGCTGCATTGGTGCGGTTGCTGCTGTATTGGTTCGGTTGCTGCTGTATTGTTGTGGTTGTTGCTGTATTGGTGCCGTTGCTACTGTGTTGGTGCGGTTGCTGCTGTATTGGTACGGTTGCTGCTGTATGTTGCGGTTGCTGCTGAATTGTTGCTGTTGCTGCTGTATTGTTGTGGTTGGTGCTGTACTAATGCGGTTGCTGCTGTATTATTGCGGTTGCTGCTGTATTATTGCGGTTGCTGCTGTATTATTGCGGATGCTGCTGTATTGTTGCGGTTGCTGCTGTATTGTTGCAGTTGCTGCTGTATTGATGCGGTTGCTGTTGTATTTTTGCGATTGCTGCTGTATTATTGCGGTTGCTGATGTATTTTTGCGGTTGCTGCTGTATTATTACGGTTGCTGTTGTATTATTGCGGTTGCTGATGTATTGTTGCTGTTGCTGCTGTATTATTGCGGTTAATGTTGTATCATTGCGTTGCTGCTGTATTATTGCGGTTGCTGCTGTATTATTGCGGTTGCTGCTGTATTATTGCGGTTGCTGCTGTTTTGTTGCAGTTACTGCTGTATTATTGCGGTTACTGTTGTATTATTGCGGTTGCTGCTGTATTATTGCGGTTGCTGCTGTATTATTGCGGTTTCTGCTGTATTATTGGGTTGCTGCTGTATTATTGTGGTTGCTGCTGTACTGTTGCAGTTGCTGCTGTATTATTGCGGTTGCTGCTGTGTTGGTGCGGTTGCTGCTGTATTGGTACGGTTGCTGCTGTATTGGTGCGGTTGCTGCTGCATTGGTGCGGTTGCTGCTGTATTGGTGCGGTTGCTGCTGTATTGTTGTGGTTGTTGCTGTATTGGTGCGGTTGCTGCTGTGTTGGTGCGGTTGCTGCTGTATTAGTGCGGTTGCTGCTGTATTGGTTCGGTTGCTGCTGTATTGTTGTGGTTGTTGCTGTATTGGTGCCGTTGCTGCTGTGTTGGTGCGGTTGCTGCTGTATGTGTGCGGTTGCTGCTGAATTGTTGCTGTTGCTGCTGTATTGTTGTGGTTGGTGCTGAACTAATGCGGTTGCTGCTGTATTATTGCGGTTGCTGCTGTATTATTGCGGATGCTGCTGTATTATTGTGGTTGCTGCTGTATTGTTGCAGTTGCAGTTGCTGCTGTATTGTTGCGGTTGCTGCTGTATTGTTGCGGTTGTTGTTGTATTGTTGCTGTATTGTTGCAGTTGCTGCTGTATTGTTGCGTTTGCTGCTGTATCATTGCAGTTGCTGCTGTATTGTTGCGGTTGCTGCTGTATTGTTGCAGTTGCTGCTGTATTGATGCGGTTGCTGTTGTATTTTTGCGATTGCTGCTGTATTATTGCGGTTGCTGATGTATTTTTGCGGTTGCTGCTGTATTATTACGGTTGCTGTTGTATTATTGCGGTTGCTGATGTATTGTTGCTGTTGCTGCTGTATTATTGTGGTTAATGTTGTATCATTGCGTTGCTGCTGTATTATTGCGGTTGCTGCTGTATTAGTGCGGTTGCTGCTGTATTATTGCGGTTACTGCTGTATTATTGCGGTTGCTGCTGTTTTGTTGCAGTTACTGCTGTATTATTGCGGTTACTGTTGTATTATTGCGGTTGCTGCTGTATTATTGCGGTTGCTGCTGCATTATTGCGGTTTCTCCTGTATTATTGGGTTGCTGCTGTATGATTGCGGTTGCTGCTGTACTGTTGCGGTTGCTGCTGTATTATTGCGGTTGCTGCTGTGTTGGTGCGGTTGCTGCTGTATTGGTACAGTTGCTGCTGTATTGGTGCGGTTGCTGCTGCATTGGTGCGGTTGCTGCTGTATTGGTGCGGTTGCTGCTGTATTGTTGTGGTTGTTGCTGTATTGGTGCGGTTGCTGCTGTGTTGGTGCGGTTGCTGCTGTATTGGTACGGTTGCTGCTGTATGTGTGCGGTTGCTGCTGAATTGTTGCGGTTGCTGCTGTATTGTTGTGGTTGGTGCTGTATTATTGCGGATGCTGCTGTATCATTGCGGTTGCTGCTGTATTATTGCAATTGCTGCTGTATTGTTGCAGTTGCTGCTGTATTTTTGCGGTTGCTGCTATATTGTTGCAGTTGTTGTTGTATTATAGCAGTTGCTGCTGTATTGTTGCGTTTGCTGCTGTATTATTACAGTTGCTGCTGTATTATTGCGGTTGCTGCTGTATTTGTGCGATTGCTGCTGTATTTGTGCGGTTGCTGCTGTATTGTTGTGGTTGGTGCTGTATTGTTGCTGTTGCTGCTGTATTAATACGGTTACTGTTGTATTATTGCAGTTGATGTTGTATTATTGTGGTTGCTGCTCTGTTATTGCGGTTGTTGCTGTATTATTGCGGTTGCTGCTGTATTATTGCGGTTGCTGCTGTTTTAAGGCGGTTGCTGCTGTATTATTGCGGTTGCTGCTATATTGTTGCAGTTGTTGTTGTATTATGGCAGTTGCTGCTGTATTGTTGCGTTTGCTGCTGTATTATTACAGTTGCTGCTGTATTATTGCGGTTGCTGCTGTATTTGTGCGATTGCTGCTGTATTTGTGCGGTTGATGCTGTATTGTTGCTGTTGCTGCTGTATTAATACGGTTACTGTTGTATTATTGCGGTTGATCCTGTATTAGTGTGGTTGCTGCTGTGTTATTGCGGTTGTTGCTGTATTATTGCGGTTGCTGCTGTATTATTGCGGTTGCTGCTGTTTTAAGGCGGTTGCTGCTGTATTATTGCGGTTGCTGCTGTATTATTGCGGTTGCTGTTGTATTGTTGCAGTTGCTGCTGCATTGTTGTGCTTGCTGTTGTATTTTTGTAGTTGCTGCTGTACTATTGTGGTTGCTGTTGTATTGTTGTAGTTGCTGCTGTATTGTTGTTGTTGCTGTTGTCTTGTTTTGGTTGCTGCTGTATTGTCGCGGTTGCTGTTGTATTGTTGCAGTTGCTGCTGTATTGTTGTGGTTGCTGTTGTCTTGTTTTAGTTGCTGCTGTATTGTTGCGGTTGCTGCTGTATTATTGCGGTTGCTGTTGTGTTTGTGCGGTTGCTGCTGTATTGGTACGGTTGCTGCTGCATTGGTGCGATTGCTGCTGTATTGGTGCGGTTGCTGCTGTATTATTGCGGTTGCTGCTGTATTATTGCGGTTGCTGCTGTATGTGTGCGGTTGTTACTGAATTGTTGCGGTTGCTGCTGTATTGTTGCGGTTGCTGCTGTATTATTGCGGTTGCTGCTGTACTATTGCGGTTGCTGCTGTGTTGGTGCGGTTGCTGCTGTATTGGTGCGGTTGCTGCTGCATTTGTGCGGTTGCTGCTGTATTGGTGTGGTTGTTGCTGTATTGGTGCGGTTGCTGCTGTGTTGGTGCGGTGGCTGCTGTATTGGTACGGTTGCAGCTGTATGTGTGCGGTTGCTGTTGAATTGTTGCGGTTGCTGCTGTATTGTTTTGGTTGGTGCTGTATTATTGCGGATGCTGCTGTATCATTGCGTTTGCTGCTGTATCATTGCGGTTGCTGCTGTATTATTGCAGTTGCTGCTGTATTGTTGTATTGTTGCTATATTGTTGCGGTTGCTGCTGTATTGTTGTATTGTTGCTATATTGTTGCGGTTGCTGCTGTATTGTTGTATTGTTGCTATATTGTTGCGGTTGCTGCTGTATTGTTGTATTGTTGCTATATTGTTGCGGTTGCTGCTGTATTGTTGGGTTGTTGTTGTTGTTGTATTGTTGCAGTTGCTGCTGTATTGTTGCGTTTGCTGCTGTATTATTGCAGTTGGTGCTGTATTGTTGCGGTTGCTGCTGTATTGTTGCAGTTGCTGCTGTATTGATGCGGTTGTTGTTGTATTGTTGCGGTTGCTGCTGTATTGTTGCGGTTGTTGTTGTATTGTTGCGGTTGTTGTTGTAGTGTTGCGGTTGTTGTTGTTGTTTTTTGTATTGTTGCAGTTTCTGCTGTATTGTTGCGTTTACAGTTGTATTTGTGCGGTTGCTACTGTATTATTGCGGTTTCTGCTGTTTTTTTGCGGTTGCTGATGTATTTGTGCGGTTGCTGCTGTATTGTTGTGGTTCGTGCTGTATTAATGCGGTTGCTGCTATATTGTTGTGGTTTTGCTGTATGGTTGCGGTTGCTGCTGTATTTGTGCGGTTGCTGCTGTATTGTTGCAGTTGCTGCTGTACTGTTGTGGTTGCTGCTGTATTATTACAGTTGCTGCTGTATTATTGCGGTTGCTGCTGTATTATTGCGGTTGCGGCTGTATTATTGCGGTTACTGTTGTATTATTGCGGATGCTGCTGTATTATTGCGGTTGCTGCTGTATTATTGCGGTTGCTGTTGTATTGTTGCAGTTGCTGCTGCATTGTTGTGATTGCTGTTGTATTTTTGCAGTTGCTGCTGTACTATAGTGGTTGCTGTTGTATTGTTGCAGTTGCTGCTGTATTGTCGCGGTTTCTGCTGTATTGTTTTAGTTGCTGCTGTATTGTTTTAGTTGCTGCTGTATTATTGCGGTTGCTGCTGTATTAATGCGGTTGCTGCTGTATTTGTGCGGTTGCTGCTGTATTGTTGTGGATGGTGCTGTATTATTGCGGTTGCTGCTGTATTATTGCGGTTGCTGCTGTATTATTGCGGTTGCTGCTGTATTATTGCGGTTACTGTTGTATTATTGCGGATGCTGCTGTATTATTGCGGTTGCTGCTGTATTATTGCGGTTGCTGTTGTATTGTTGCAGTTGCTGCTGCATTGTTGTGATTGCTGTTGTATTTTTGCAGTTGCTGCTGTACTATAGTGGTTGCTGTTGTATTGTTGCAGTTACTGCTGTATTGTCGTGGTTACTGCTGTATTGTTTTAGTTGCTGCTGTATTGTTTTAGTTGCTGCTGTATTATTGCGGTTGCTGCTGTATTAATGCGGTTGCTGCTGTATTAATGCGGTTGCTGCTGTATGATTGCGGTTGCTGCTGTATTATTGCGGTTGCTGCTGTATGAATGCGGTTGCTGATGTATTATTGCGGTTGCTGCTCTATGATTGCAGTTGCTGCTGTATTATTGCGGTTGCTGCTGTATTAATGCGGTTGCTGCTGTATTAATGCGGTTGCTGCTGTATGATTGCGGTTGCTGCTGTATTATTGCGGTTGCTGCTGTATTAATGCGGTTGCTGATGTATTATTGCGGTTGCTGCTCTATGATTGCAGTTGCTGCTGTATTGTTGTGGTTGCTGTTGTATTGTTGCAGTTGCTGCTTTATTGTTGTGGTTGCTGTTGTCTTGGTTTAGTTGCTGCTGTATTGTTGCGGTTGCTGCTGTATTGTTGTGGTTGCTGCTGTATTATTTCGGTTGCTGCTGTATTGTTGTGGTTGCTGCTTTATTGTTGCGTTTGTTGTTGTATTGTTGCTGTATTGTTCACTGCAGTGGATTCCATCTCTCACGTTCACTGCAGTGGATTCCATCTCTCACGTTCACTGCAGTGGATTCCATCTCTCACGTTCACTGCAGTGGATTCCATCTCTCACGTTCACTGCAGTGGACTCCATCTCTCACGTTCAATGCAGTGGATTCCATCTCTCACGTTCAATGCAGTGAATTCCATCTCTCACGTTCACTGCAGTGGATTCCATCTCTCACGTTCACTGCAGTGGATTCCATCTCTCACGTTCACTGCAGTGGATTCCATCATCACGAGGTCTTCACAAAGCGATTAAATTAATGGTGTAAGAAGATGTTTCACAATCGAGCTGAAATAATGTTTTACAGTTATTATACTACTTCAGAAAAACTTATATACGATAGCCGAACCTTAGATTGTTGAGAAATCTGAAAATCTAGTAGTGTCAACAATCATCGATTGTCGGACTGTTGAGAAATATGTCGTATTGTGATTCTCCAGCATATATTTGTGAAAAAAGACACCGGTTGCCCCATTCGACCAATATGTCAGGCAGGGAGGGCACCCGACACCGGTTGCCCCATTCGACCAATATGTCAGGCAGGGAGGGCACCCGGAATGAAACAATGGCTTTCCGCAAGCCAGCTGGATAGCTTCCTCACTTAAAGGACATTGGGATTCAAAACTACAGTGGCGAGGTGCACATGAATGAAGCCTAATATACACTAGACAGAATATACCTCCCACAGCTGTAAGACACTAGACACATCTGAGGAATATACCTCCCACAGCTGTAAGACACTAGACACATCTAAGGAATATACCTCCCACAGCTGTAAGACACTAGACACATCTGAGGAATATACCTCCCACAGCTGTAAGACACTAGACACATCTGAGGAATATACCTCCCACAGCTGTAAGACACTAGACACATCTGAGGAATATACCTCCCACAGCTGTAAGACACTAGACACATCTGAGGAATATACATCCCACAGCTGTAAGACACTAGACACATCTGATGAATATACCTCCCACAGCTGTAAGACACTAGACATATCTGAGGAATATACCTCCCACAGCTGTAAGACACTAGACACATCTGAGGAATATACCTCCCACAGCTGTAAGACACTAGACACATCTGAGGAATATACCTCCCACAGCTGTAAGACACTAGACACATCTGAGGAATATACCTCCCACAGCTGTAAGACACTAGACACATCTGTGGAATATACCTCCCACAGCTGTAAGACACTAGACACATCTAAGGAATATACCTCCCACAGCTGTAAGACACTAGACACATCTGAGGAATATACCTCCCACAGTTGTAAGACACTAGACACATCTGAGGAATATACCTCCCACAGCTGTAATACACTAGACACATCTGAGGAATATACCTCCCACAGCTGTAAGACACTAGACACATCTGAGGAATATACCTCCCACAGCTGTAAGACACTAGACACAGCTCAGGAATATACCTCCCACAGCTGTAAGACACTAGACACATCTGTGGAATATACCTCCCACAGCTGTAAGACACTAGACACATCTAAGGAATATACCTCCCACAGCTGTAAGACACTAGACACATCTGAGGAATATACCTCCCACAGCTGTAAGACACTAGACACATCTGAGGAATATACCTCCCACAGCTGTAAGACACTAGACACATCTGTGGAATATACCTCCCACAGCTGTAAGACACTAGACACATATGTGGAATATACCTCCCACAGCTGTAACACACTAGACACATCTGAGGAATATACCTCCCACAGCTGTAAGACACTAGACACATCTGAGGAATATACCTCCCACAGCTGTAAGCATTCTCCAACTGAGTCGCTGCGTTTGTAAGTTGGAAGTTGCAAGAAGCGAATGTTTGTCTGTTGTTGGAAAATTGCCAATGTTATGTTAATGGTCGTTGTTCCATCAGCGAATCAATATGATCATTGTCAAAAATGTAATATTTCAGATCTACTAGAGTCAACGAACAGTAGAGATATAGAGCCAATTAAGAAAGCCAAGATATTCTATAGGGCGTGTATGAATACAGGTAAGTGCTGATACACAACCAATAGAAGAAGGATACTACATTCAATGTGAATACCCAGGAACAATGACGTAATGGTATACAGGAAAGCCAAGGCAATACATAGGACATACATGGATACAGGAAAGCCAAGGCAATACATAGGACATACATGGATACAGGAAAGCCAAGGCAATACATAGGACATACATGGATACAGGTAACCGGTGATACAATACATAGGACACACATGGATACAGGTAACCGGTGATACAATACATAGGACATACATGGATACAAGTAACCGGGGATACAATATATAGGACATACATGGATACAGGTAACCGGTGATACAATACATAGGACATACATGGATACAGGAAAGCCAAGGCAATACATAGGACATACATGGATACAGTAACCGGTGATACAATACATAGGGCAAACATGGATACAGGTAACCGGTGATACAATACATAGGGCAAACATGGATACAGGTAACCGGTGATACAATACATAGGACATACATGGATACAGGTAACCGGTGATACAATACATAGGACATACATGGATACAGGTAACCGGTGATACAATACATAGGGCAAACATGGATACAGGTAACCGGTGATACAATACATAGGACATACATGGATACAGGTAACCGGTGATACAATACATAGGACATACATGGATACAGGTAACCGGTGATACAATACATAGGGCAAACATGGATACAGGTAACCGGTGATACAATACATAGGACATACATGGATACAGGTAACCGGTGATACAATACATAGGACATACATGGATACAGGTAACCGGTGATACAATACATAGGGCAAACATGGATACAGGTAACCGGTGATACAATACATAGGACATACATGGATACAGGTAACCGGTGATACAATACATAGGACATACATGGATACAGGTAACCGGTGATACAATACTATACATAGGACATACATGGATACAGGTAACCGGTGATACAATACATAGGACATACATGGATACAGGTAACCGGTGATACAATACATAGGACATACATGGATACAGGTAACCGGTGATACAATACATAGGACATACATGGATACAGGTAACCGGTGGTACAATACATAGGACATACATGGATACAGTTAACCGGTGATACAATAAATAGGACATACATGGATACAGGTAACCGGTGATACAATACATAGGACATACATGGATACAGGTAACCGGTGATACAATACATAGGACATACATGGATACAGGTAACCGGTGATACAATACATAGGACATACATGATACAGGTAACCGGTGATACAATACATAGGACATACATGGATACAGGTAACCGGTGATACAATACATAGGGCAAACATGGGTCCGGCAGGGGTCCATGGGTCCTCCCCTGAAAAGGTTTTGATGTTTCGGTATGAAATGACGGCTTCTGGTGCACTCTGAAGCATACAGTTGGATGCTATATTGTATGGGCCACATTGACGGATCCAGGATTTCGAGTTAAGGGCCTTGAAGTTGGAGACAGGCACGATTAGTAGTTGTATCCAAGAACAGATGCAGGAGAGGGGACGTCCCGACGTCCCCTTATGCTCCTATATTGTAACAATTTGAAAGATGTTACAATCTAGCAGCTTAAAAGTTTTAGTTAAAGGATTGGGGGTCCGGGTTGTACATTTAGATCAGAAATGGTGCATTTATTGATAGAAAACACAAAAAATACGTACTCTGACGATTTTAGAGGGGGTTACGCAGGGTCCGCCTCCTGGATCCGCCTATGAGGTAGTTTGTGATAGGATGCATAGGACATACATGGATACAGGTAGCCGATGATAGAATGCATAGGACATACCTGGATACAGGTAGCCGATGATAGAATGCATAGGTCATACCTGGATACAGGTAACCGGTGATACAATGCATAGGACATACATGGATACAGGTATCCGATGATACAATGCATAGGTCATACCTGGATACAGGTAACCGGTGATACAAATGCATAGGACATACATGGATACAGGTAGCCGATGATAGAATGCATAGGACATACATGGATACAGGTAGCCGATGATACATAACTAATCGGGAAAGCCAATAATTATATAGGACATACATGGATACAGGTAGCCGATGATAGAATGCATAGGACATACATGGATACAGGTAGCCGGTGATAGAATGCATAGGACATACATGGATACAGGTAGCCGATGATAGAATGCATAGGACATACATGGATACAGGTAGCCGATGATACATAACTAATCGGGAAAGCCAATAATTATATAGGACATACATGGATACAGGTAGCCGATGATAGAATGCATAGGACATACATGGATACAGGTAGCCGGTGATAGAATGCATAGGACATACATGGATACAGGTAGCCGATGATAGAATGCATAGGACATACATGGATACAGGTAGCCGATGGTATAATGCATAGGACATACATGGATACAGGTAGCCGATGATAGAATGCATAGGACATACATGGATACAGGTAGCCGATGGTATAATGCATAGGACATACATGGATACAGGTAGCCGATGATATAATGCATAGGACATACATGGATACAGGTAGCCGATGGTATAATGCATAGGACATACATGGATACAGGTAGCCGGTGATAGAATGCATAGGGCATACATCGATACAGGTAGCCGATGATATAATGCATAGGACATACATGGATACAGGTAGCCGATGGTATAATGCATAGGACATACATGGATACAGGTAACCGGTGATACAATGCATAGGGCATACATCGATACAGGTAGCCGATGGTATAATGCATAGGACATACATGGATACAGGTAGCCGATGATAGAATGCATAGGACATACATGGATACAGGTAGCCGATGATATAATGCATAGGACATACATGGATACAGGTAGCCGATGATACAGAACTAATCAGGAAAGCCAATAATTATATAGGACATACATGGATACAGGTAGCCGATGATATAATGCATAGGACATACATGGATACAGGTAACCGATGGTACTTAACTAATCGGGAAAGCCAATAATTATATAGGACATACATGGATACAGGTAACCGATGGTACTGAACCATTCAGCCACTGAGCCAATAATTCCATAGGATATACATGGATACATAGAATGTTTATTGGTACACGTATAGCAGATGAAATAATACAAGCCAATACATTATATTGAGTGTGTACGGATACAAGAAACCCGATGATATAGAACAAATCAATCAAGCCAATGCATTATATAGGGAATGTACGGATACAAGAAACCCAATGCTATAGAACAAATCAATCAAGCCAATACATTATATAGGGAATGTACGGATACAAGAAACCCGATGCTATAGAACAAATCAATAATGCCAATACATTATATAGGGAATGTACGGATACAAGAAACCCAATGCTATAGAACAAATCAATCAAGCCAATACATTATATAGGGTGTGTACGGATACAAGTAACCCAATGCTATAGAACAAATCAATCAAATCAATGCATTATATAGGGTGTGTACGGATACAAGAAACCCAATGATATAGAACAAATCAATCAAGCCAATACATTATATAGGGTGTGTACGGATACAAGAAACCCAATGCTATAGAACAAATCAATCAAATCAATGCATTATATAGGGTGTGTACGGATACAAGAAACCCGATGTTATAGAAGCAATCAAGAAAGTCACTGCATTATATAGGGTGTGTACATATACAAGTAACCCGATGATATAGAAGCAATCAAGAAAGTCACTGCATTATATAGGGTGTGTACATATACAAGTAACCCGATGTTATAGAAGCAATCAAGAAAGTCACTGCATTATATAGGGTGTGTATAGATACAAGGAACCTGATGATATAGAAGCAATCAAGAAAGCCAATACATTATATAGGTTGTGTATAGATACAAGGAACCCGATGATATAGAAGCAATCAAGAAAGCCAATGCATTATATAGGGTGTGTACGGATACAAGGAACCCTATGATATAGAAGCAATCAAGAAAGTCACTGCATTATATAGGGTATGTACGGATACAAGAAACTCGATGATATAGAAGCAATCAAGAAAGTCAATACATTATGTAGGGTGTGTATGGTTACAAGGAACTCGATGATATAGAAGCAATCAAGAAAGTCAATGCATTATATAGTGTGTGTACGGATACAAGGAACCCGATGATATAGAAGCAATCAAGAAAGCCAATACATTATATAGGGTATGTACGGATACAAGGAACCCGATGATATAGAAGCAATCAAGAAAGCCAATGCATTATATAGGGTGTGTATAGATACAAGGAACCTGATGATATAGAAGCAATCAAGAAAGTCAATGCATTATATAGGGTGTGTATAGATACAAGGAACCTGATGATATAGAAGCAATCAAGAAAGACAATGCATTATATAGGGTGTGTATAGATACAAGGAACCCGATGATATAGAAGCAATCAAGAAAGCCAATGCATTATATAGGGTATGTACGGATACAAGGAACCCGATGATATAGAAGCAATCAATACAGCCAATGCATTATATATATGATATTGCCTTCCATGATTGGTGGTATATGAATACCCGCAACCATATACGCATTTTATAATGTCTTGACATTCCTTATTGATCCTATATGATGACATATCCAGATCCATCGCGCCCTTTAAAACGACATTAACTCGCAAAAAGCAAATAAAATGCACGTTTTCACGTATAAATGCATTGCTACTACAAATTCTTCCGAATACATTCAAACACTAACATTGAATCAATAAACAGTCTTTTTGTGGATTGAAAGTATGACTTAACATATATCGGTCATCCATGCTCCTGAATTGACGTTTGTTTGTCATCGGAGACAATCCTAAACGCGAGATAATGTCGTTTAGAGATAATTTAACTTAGAATGGTCTACAAATAAATAGGCACACATGTGGGATATAACGGTACATCTGTATCATAAATCGTGTTATTCAGGATACAATAGTTGTATTACGCATTGATGTTTACATTATTATGCTATATCAACAAACCGCGTATACGACGTTTGTTTATTAGTTAAAATGGCTAAAATGTATCAATGTTCAGCCCAATAATTTGTTGTCATTCTTTATTAGTTCTATGTCGTAAATTACCTGTATCCATACACACCCTATATAATGCATTGGCTGTATTGATTGCTTCTATACCATCGGGTTTCTTGTATCCGTTTTTTTTATCAGACAAACCAGAAAAGCTAAGTCGTTAGTTATAGGATATAAGCCTACAATGATCCAATATGTATATGTACGCGTAGGATTTAACAGAATACTCGTTACTTTTGAAAGCAGGCCAATATTAATAATAATGGACTGCAAGTACAAAGATATGACATCACGACAGTGTTTTAAAAAGGGCATGCATGAATCCAGATAGCTAGCAGACGGATATGTAGTCCAGTGGTAAACTGGTAACCCGCTGGACTGGTAATCCAGGGATCGCAGGTTCGATCCCCAGTCTGACCCTATTAAAATTAACAGTCTCTCAAATGGGACATTAAACCGAGGTATTGTGTCCGTGCTTTACACCGTGCACGTAAAAGAACCAGAGGCGGCTCTGAAATGTGTCTCTGTCTGTATCATTGCACTATCCTCCAAAAATCTAAAATGACTAATCTCTTCAGGAGGTGTCACTCATATGAGCAACCAGTAGCGACGATAAATAAACGTAAACACACACACCAGCTAGCTGATCAAATACGCCCAATCAATAAAGTCAAGGCATTGTATGGATTCGGATAACTTATCATACATGACCAATCATGGAAATCAAGGTGGTGTATGGATTCGGATAACTTATCATACATGACCAATCATGGAAATCAAGGCATTGTATGGATTCGGATAACTTATCATACATGACGAATCATGGAAATCAAGGCATTGTATGGATTCGGATAACTTATCATACATGACCAATCATGGAAATCAAGGCATTGTATGGATTCGGATAACTTATCATGCATGACGAATCATGGAAATCAAGGCATTGTATGGATTCGGATAACTTATCATACATGACGAATCATGGAAATCAAGGCATTGTATGGATTCGGATAACTTATCATGCATGACGAATCATGGAAATCAAGGCATTGTATGGATTCGGATAACTTACCATACATGACCAATCATGGAAATCAAGGCATTGTATGGATTCGGATAACTTATCATGCATGACGAATCATGGAAATCAAGGCATTGTATGGATTCGGATAACTTATCATACATGACCAATCATGGAAATCAAGGTGGTGTATGGATTCGGATAACTTACCATACATGACCAATCATGGAAATCAAGGCATTGTATGGATTCGGATAACTTATCATACATGACCAATCATGGAAATCAAGGCATTGTATGGATTCGGATAACTTATCATACATGACGAATCATGGAAATCAAGGCATTGTATGGATTCGGATAACTTATCATACAATGTCATGACCAATCATGGAAATCAAGACGTTTCATCTATCAAGGTGGTGTATGGATCCGGGTAACTGTTCTATCAAGTCTAGTGTTCGGGTTATTTTGCTTTTATCTGTTCCAGAAGCCACAACTACACAGGGAAACGAGCATATATTGCAGTTTATATCTGATCTTGGGGGATGGCCTGTCCTCCACACAACGTGGGACGCCAGCAAATTCGACCTGGAGGAGAGACTTGCAATGGCACGACAATACACTACAAATTTTGTGTGGCCCATTCCGCATGGGATCCTCATGGGACTTAACATTCTCAAAGATTACAAAGTATACGGGAAGCAGGTACTTTATGTAAGTGTATATATAATCCAAATATTACTAAATGGTCATACGGATGCAGTTTTTAATCCTTCATGTATACCAAATAACTCTGCAACCTGGGTAAAATAAATGCTATAAATAGCTCAAATAATTGCAGCAGACATCAATTCATTAATCTGTTTTGCATATGTGTAGCTGAAAACTGAAAATATGTCATATAATTTCAATAGAATTGTTTCGTATAATTAGGCTGTACAACTAGTATCAGATCGCAAGTCCAAGCTCTAGTCATGTGATTAGTCCAGTTTGAGATTTGTATTAAATTCAATCAAACATGCATCTTGAAATTAGATCAAAGTTCTATAGCTTCGACGACCATGTTTCATTAAGACTCTATGAAGCATAGAGATATTACGCAGTATAATGGATGCTATGTCCGTCTCACAACCTAGGGACTGAGTTCGAACCCCGTCAGAAACATTCTGGTTGCGTACTTGACATGATACTTAAATCCACATCGTCTCTTCTCTCTACCTCTGAACAATATTTTCCAGCAGGAATAAGATCCCTGGATGAAAACCCATTAATGATTGTTTTATGCGATTTATGAGTTTCTTCTTTAGTAAATAATGTGGCATATGTTGTATAACAGTTGGACCAGCCGTCTCTATTAATGGAAGGAAGAGACATGTACACAGACGCTTCTCTAACTAAAGCTTACATTAAGTACACAAAACATGTCGCTGTTGCTCTCGGAGCGGATCCCAATATAGCCGCTGATCAGATGAAAGAACTTGTCGACTTCGAAACAAAGCTTGCAAAGGTAGTTATATAAAGAGTACACAGAAGGTAACAGTGTGTATGCATATCTCATAGTAAAAAGCTGATTTTCCCGAGTAGTTTATATTAACTATAGTGGGTGAAGTTTTCTCTCTGTTTTTTACCCTGGCTTGGTACATCACACGTCGCACCTATCGTAGTTAGCATTTACTAAGATACAGTATATACATGTACAATGCATTTTAGAAAGTATGTTATATGTATATGTGGTACAAGTATATGAATAAACTAGTGGCGTCTGTCTATCGCACGTCATTGTCCACTGTTTATTTGTGCGCAAAGGTGTTAAGACATAGGAATAATTCGGTCTTGTAGGAATATATTTTTTTAATATTGTGGGAGTGCCTAAACACAGATAATATGTGACAGTGTAAAAGTTATGCGAATAGAAAGTTATTACGTAATATGCAAACAATATATAATGTGATTGAAGCCAACTTATAGATGTTATATTTTAGATCACTGTCACCGTTTCCGATAGGCGTGATATGGAGGGTAACTACAGACGAATGAATGTCTCCAGTCTGAGAGATATGTACCCACAGGTATACTAGCTTATTCCGAATATATATGATATATGTTCCACTCAAAGGTAGAGTATTGAATCCAGCGTCATAATAAACACCCCAAATGCATGCTATATGTTCCATTCAAAGGAAGAGTATTGAATCCAGCGTCATAATAAACACCCCAAATGCATGCTATATGTTACATTCAAAGGTAGAGTATTGAATCCAGCGTCATAATAAACACCCCAAATCCATGCTATATGTTCCATTCAAAGGCAGAGTATTGAATCCAGCGTCATAATAAACACCCCGAATGCATGCTATATGTACCATTCAAAGGCAGAGTATTGAATCCAGCGTCATAATAAACACCCCAAATGCATGATATATGTTCCACACAAAGGCAGAGTATTGAAGCCAGCGTCATAATAAACACCCCAAATGCATGCTATATGTTCCACTCAAAGGTAGAGTATTGAATCCAGCGTCATAATAAACACCCCAAATGCATGCTATATGTTGCACTCAAAGGCAGAGTATTGAATCCAGCGTCATAATAAACACCCCAAATGCATGCTATATGTTCCACTCAAAGGCAGAGTATTGACTCCAGCGTCATAATAAACACCCCAAATGCATGCTATATGTTCCATTCAAAGGCAGAGTATTGACTCCAGCGTCATAATAAACACCCCAAATGCATGCTATATGTTCCATTCAAAGGTAGAGTATTGAATCCAGCGTCATAATAAACACCCCAAATGCATACTATATGTTGCACTCAAAGGCAGAGTATTGAATCCAGCGTCATAATAAACACCCCAAATGCATGCTATATGTTGCACTCAAAGGCAGTGTATTGAATCCAGTGTCATAATAAACACCCCAAATGCATGCTATATGTTCCATTCAAAGGCAGAGTATTGAATCCAGCCTCATAATAAACACCCCAAATGCATGCTATATGTTCCATTCAAAGGCAGAGTATTGAATCAAGCGTCATAATAAACACCCCAAATGCATGCTATATGTTCCATTCAAAGGTAGAGTATTGAATCCAGCGTCATAATAAACACCCCAAATGCATGTTATATGTTCCATTCAAAGGCAGAGTATTGACTCCAGCGTCATAATAAACACCCCAAATGCATGCTATATGTTCCATTCAAAGGTAGAGTATTGAATCCAGCGTCATAATAAACACCCCAAATGCATGCTATATGTTGCACTCAAAGGCAGAGTATTGAATCCAGCGTCATAATAAACACCCCAAATGCATGCTATATGTTCCACTCAAAGGTAGAGTATTGAATCCAGCGTCATAATAAACACCCCAAATGCATGCTATATGTTCCATTCAAAGGTAGAGTATTGAATCCAGCGTCATAATAAACACCCCAAATGCATAATATATGTTGCACTCAAAGGCAGAGTATTGAATCAAGCGTCATAATAAACACCCTAAATGCATGCTATATGTTCCATTCAAAGGTAGAGTATTGAATCCAGCGTCATAATAAACACCCAAAATGCATGCTATATGTTGCACTCAAAGGCAGAATATTGAATCCAGCGTCATAATAAACACCCCAAATTAATGCTATATGTTCCATTCAAAGGTAGAGTATTGAATCCAGCGTCATAATAAACACCCCAAATGCATGCTATATGTTCCATTCAAAGGTAGAGTATTGAATCCAGCGTCATAATAAACACCCCAAATGCATAATATATGTTGCACTCAAAGGCAGAGTATTGAATCCAGCGTCATAATAAACACCCTAAATGCATGATATATGTTCCATTCAAAGGCAGAGTATTGAATCCAGCGTCATAATAAACACCCCAAATGCATGCTATATGTTCCATTCAAAGGTAGAGTATTGAATACAGCGTCATAATAAACACCCCAAATGCATGCTATATGTTCCATTCAAAGGCAGAGTATTGAATCCAGCGTCATAATAAACACCCCAAATGCATGCTATATGTTCCATTCAAAGGTAGAGTATTGAATCCAGCATCATAATAAACACCCCAAATGCATGCTATATGTTCCATTCAAAGGTAGAGTATTGAATCCAGCGTCATAATAAACACCCCAAATGCATGCTATATGTTCCATTCAAAGGCAGAGTATTGAATCCAGCGTCATAATAAACACCCCAAATGCATGCTATATGTTCCATTCAAAGGTAGAGTATTGAATCCAGCATCATAATAAACACCCCAAATGCATGCTATATGTTCCATTCAAAGGTAGAGTATTGAATCCAGCGTCATAATAAACACCCCAAATGCATGCTATATGTTCCATTCAAAGGCAGAGTATTGAATCCAGCGTCATAATAAACACCCCAAATGCATGCTATATGTTGCACTCAAAGGCAGAGTATTGAATCCAGCGTCATAATAAACACCCCAAATGCATGCTATATGTTCCATTCAAAGGCAGAGTATTGAATCCAGCGTCATAATAAACACCCCAAATGCATGCTATATGTTCCATTCAAAGGTAGAGTATTGAATCCAGCGTCATAATAAACACCCCAAATGCATGCTATATGTTCCATTCAAAGGCAGAGTATTGAATCCAGCGTCATAATAAACACCCCAAATGCATGCTATATGTTCCATTCAAAGGTAGAGTATTGAATCCAGCGTCATAATAAACACCCCAAATGCATGCTATATGTTCCATTCAAAGGTAGAGTATTGAATCCAGCGTCATAATAAACACC
>CM026401.1:17216154-17272332 GCA_014843695.1 Archivesica marissinica
GACGAGAAGAGGGTTGTTCCGCTTTAGACAAACAGAGGAACCACATGACGAGAAGAGGGTTGTTCCGCTTTAGACAAACAGAGGAACCACATGACGAGAAGAGGGTTGTTCCGCTTTAGACAAACAGAGGAACCACATGACGAGAAGAGGGTTGTTCCGCTTTAGACAAACAGAGGAACCACATGACGAGAAGAGGGTTGTTCCGCTTTAGACAAACAGAGGAACCACATGACGAGAATATGTTTGTTCTTCTTCTTTAGACAAACAGAGGTGTAAATTGTCGAACATTTATATCCCCGTCTTCTACAGATCCAGTGCGCAATATCGTACCGAAAGGACGCGAAAGGTATGCATTTTAAGGGTTATAAAACTAATAATTATACCCTGCCTAGATCGAAACTATCATAAATTATTGACGGCACCACTATCCTAATCAAAATACTGGAAACTGCATTGAAACGTATACAATATTTTATATGTAGTAATTTTAAATTTTGAGATAATTTTCTAATGATGTTGTACTTCGATATGCATTATATAATATATACGAATGTATTATCTCGAGGTCATACATGTATGGTAATTATTTGGACCATGTCCGCAATAGGGCGGTGTTGGATCAGTTGCTAACGTGAATATGGTGTGTGCATCCTATTCTCATAGTATAATAAATTAGACAACATGTATCGTGTTGGGATTCCATGAACTTCGATCGCGAATCCGTCGTAATTATCTTCTTGTGGTACTGAGGAAATAATGCCGTATCGTGTTACATAGTGTTGTAATGCGGTATCGTGTTATATAGTGTTGTAATGCGGTATCGTGTTACATAGTGTTGTAATGCGGTATCGTGTTATATAGTGTTGTAATGCGGTATCGTGTTACATAGTGTTGTAATGCGGTATCGTGTTATATAGTGTTGTAATGCGGTATCGTGTTATATAGTGTTGTAATGCGGTATCGTGTTACATAGTGTTGTAATGCGGTATCGTGTTATATAGTGTTGTAATGCGGTATCGTGTTATATAGTGTTGTAATGCGGTATCGTGTTACATAGTGTTGTAATGCGGTATCGTGTTACATAGTGTTGTAATGCGGTATCGTGTTATATAGTGTTGTAATGCGGTATCGTGTTATATAGTGTTGTAATGCGGTATCGTGTTACATAGTGTTGTAATGCGGTATCGTGTTACATAGTGTTGTAATGCGGTATCGTGTTATATAGTGTTGTAATGCGGTATCGTGTTATATAGTGTTGTAATGCGGTATCGTGTTATATAGTGTTGTAATGCGGTATCGTGTTACATAGTGTTGTAATGCGGTATCGTGTTATATAGTGTTGTAATGCGGTATCGTGTTATATAGTGTTGTAATGCGGTATCGTGTTACATAGTGTTGTAATGCGGTATCGTGTTACATAGTGTTGTAATGCGGTATCGTGTTATATAGTGTTGTAATGCGGTATCGTGTTATATAGTGTTGTAATGCGGTATCGTGTTACATAGTGTTGTAATGCGGTATCGTGTTATATAGTGTTGTAATGCGGTATCGTGTTATATAGTGTTGTAATGCGGTATCGTGTTATATAGTGTTGTAATGCGGTATCGTGTTATATAGTGTTGTAATGCGGTATCGTGTTATATAGTGTTGTAATGCGGTATCGTGTTACATAATGCGGTATCGTGTTATATAGTGTTGTAATGCGGTATCGTGTTATATAGTGTTGTAATGCGGTATCGTGTTATATAGTGTTGTAATGCGGTATCGTGTTATATAGTGTTGTAATGCGGTATCGTGTTACATAGTGTTGTAATGCGGTATCGTGTTACATAGTGTTGTAATGCGGTATCGTGTTACATAGTGTTGTAATGCGGTATCGTGTTACATAGTGTTGTAATGCGGTATCGTGTTACATAGTGTTGTAATGCGGTATCGTGTTATATAGTGTTGTAATGCGGTATCGTGTTATATAGTGTTGTAATGCGGTATCGTGTTACATAGTGTTGTAATGCGGTATCGTGTTATATAGTGTTGTAATGCGGTATCGTGTTATATAGTGTTGTAATGCGGTATCGTGTTATATAGTGTTGTAATGCGGTATCGTGTTACATAGTGTTGTAATGCGGTATCGTGTTACATAGTGTTGTAATGCGGTATCGTGTTATATAGTGTTGTAATGCGGTATTAGTTATATAGTGTTGTAATGCGGTATCGTGTTACATAGTGTTGTAATGCGGTATCGTGTTACATAGTGTTGTAATGCGGTATCGTGTTATATAGTGTTGTAATGCGGTATCGTGTTATATAGTGTTGTAATGCGGTATCGTGTTATATAGTGTTGTAATGCGGTATCGTGTTACATAGTGTTGTAATGCGGTATCGTGTTACATAGTGTTGTAATGCGGTATCGTGTTATATAGTGTTGTAATGCGGTATCGTGTTATATAGTGTTGTAATGCGGTATCGTGTTATATAGTGTTGTAATGCGGTATCGTGTTACATAGTGTTGTAATGCGGTATCGTGTTATATAGTGTTGTAATGCGGTATCGTGTTATATAGTGTTGTAATGCGGTATCGTGTTATATAGTGTTGTAATGCGGTATCGTGTTATATAGTGTTGTAATGCGGTATCGTGTTACATAGTGTTGTAAAGCGGTATCGTGTTATATAGTGTTGTAATGCGGTATCGTGTTACATAGTGTTGTAAAGCGGTATCGTGTTATATAGTGTTGTAATGCGGTATCGTGTTACATAGTGTTGTAAAGCGGTATCGTGTTATATAGTGTTGTAATGCGGTATCGTGTTACATAGTGTTGTAATGCGGTATCGTGTTATATAGTGTTGTAATGCGGTATCGTGTTATATAGTGTTGTAATGCGGTATCGTGTTATATAGTGTTGTAATGCGGTATCGTGTTACATAGTGTTGTAAAGCTCAGTTTTATAATGAATACGTATCAAGTGATTGACATACACGGCAGGATGGATGTTATATCCACGGGAAATGGATAGCTGACTGGGGAGCGACTGCAAATCATTCTGATCATTTCCCTAAACATTGCAAAATGTAGGCTTCGCTATTACATCTCACATACGCACAGTAACACCTAACTACTGACATGTCCCCGAATGATATGCAATATGCTCTCATTGCCGTCCGGGCAAACATTTGCGGATTAGGTAAGTTCCTAGGGTCATTAGTGTAAGGAGCGTATTAGTACTGAGCGATGGGAAGGGTCGAATCTAATGTTTTAAGAACTTGTGACACATTTGCCATTATCTATGCTGTTGTTTGTGATGTTTTAGATTATTGTGTGTGCACTTTTACGGGCAATAAAATATGTTTAAACTTACTAGTAGCCTTTATACATTGTCTCGATCTCTCCTATGCTCTTTATTATTTATATATCAATCCGTGTCACAACTTCTGTTAACTAATTACATGTATACTCATATGTCATGTAAATGATCTGAGTTAATAAAGAATAATTGAATTGAATTAATTGAATTGATCAATATGTGACCTCAATGCTGGTATTCCGTGTGTGCGTCCGTCCGTCCGAGGTCATATATAAGTAGGTACTGGTTGGATTCCAGTGATAATTAAATGGTGTGCATTCGTCCTCGCTTGGAAACCATTATGACTATTTTATCGCTTAGTGTTCATTGTAACCATTTTGTTTCATTTGTACAGTTGTTTGAACTGTATTATTTATTCTTTTAACGAACTTATCGAAACTATATCCATAACCAGAATAGTTTTGGTTGACATATATAACTATGTGTATTCGACTATGTGCATCAAATCCGCCCCCCTTGGTCGAGTGGTTGCGGTGGCTAACTTGTATACCACTGTAACTATCATCACTGATGGTCACTGGTTCGAGCCCCGCAGTTTATTACGGAGGTTGGTGCACCAATTACTGGTTAATCGCTGGAGCCTACCCAGGAACGGTGATGTGTACTTGTTTAAATATGTGCATCAACTATGCAGAAATGTGCGAATATACGTGTTATTCTAGCTATAATGGGTTATCTCGTTAAATAAAGTTTTTACATTTATTAAACATGTCAACAATAAGACTGGTATTATACATTAAGAACATTAATTACTACAGAAACATGGATCGTATTATCCAATGCAATTTCCCGAATAAGAAAAATACGAGCTGCGCTACGAACACGTGCCATGGTTGGAACGTTCTCTATATGGAAACACACATTGGCTAAACCTTGCAGCTAAACCACTTCAGTAGTGTGTGTGTGTGTGTGTGTGTGTGTGTGTGTGTGTGTGTGTGTGTGTGTGTGTGTGCGTGCGTGCGTGCGTGCGTGCGTGCGTGCGTGCGTGCGTGCGTGTTACGTTTATTTATCGTCGCTACCGGTTGCCCATATGAGCGACTCCTCCTGAAGATATTAGTCATTTTAGATTTTGGAGGATAGTGCAATGATACAGAGAGAGACCCATTCCAGAGTCTCCTCTGGTTCTTTTACGTGCACGGTGTAAAGCACTGACACGAGACCTCGGTTTAACGTCCCATCTGAAAGACTGTTAATTTTAGTAGGGTCAGACGGGGGATCGAACCTGATCCCTGGATTACCAGTCCAGCGTGTTACCACTGGGCTACAGATCCGTCTTCAGTATTCTGGTATATGGAACGATATGGTATGCGTATGTATGGGTCCGTATGCATGCATTCACTCAAATAGATTGCCTCTACACTATCATTGGGATGTATTCCACCAAGAAGTATGTCTCGAAAGCGATTAATCTATAATGTAAGAACTTGATTCGCAATCGATCTAAGATATATTTGCATAATTTATTTAGATTCTATGTGAGAATCTGATTTATAGTAATATTATAGGAAATTATGCTTCTAAGCATAGATAGAGAATGGAGGGGCTGCTTAATGGTCCTGTATATTTTATACAGTGATCCGACATTGAAATTCGTAAATAATAATGTTATTTGCCGTTATCTATAGTCAAATAAAACATGGTTTGTCGTTCTGAGATCCGGAATTGACCATTTAGGCCTACGGCCTACGTGGTTTATTCCTATGCGTACTCCAAATCAAGTTTTATTCTTTTTTTCACCAATAAATAACAGAAAGACAAATATGATTTCGAAAGTCAGGAACTACATGTAGGTTGATATAAACGATGTAGACATGCGTATGGTCTACATAAGTCAGGAACTACATGTAGGTTGATATAAACGATGTAGACATGCGTATGGTCTACATAAGTCAGGAACTACATGTAGGTTGATATAAACGATGTAGACATGCGTATGGTCTACATAAGTCAGGAACTACATGTAGGTTGATATAAACGATGTAGACATGCGTATGGTCTACATAAGTCCGGAACTGCATGTAGGTTGATATAAACGATGTAGACATGCGTATGGTCAGTCTTCGTTTATCGACGCTACCGATTGCATGTCCATGTGTGTATGGGGGGGGGGACTAATGCCAGAATGTGTTTGAGAAGCGATGCGTTTGAAGTACTAAGACGGAATCACTCACTGATAAACACACATACGCACACACGGACGAACGCCGGGTGACTGCCATGCACTAGTAACTCACATTGAGCTGTAGCACATATGGGCTAACAAAAAGGGTGACAGCGTTATACAGCGCTGCCATCATGGCTGGATATCCGCATGTGTAGTATATGGACGGATCGGTGGTTCAGTGGTTAACTGGGTTGTTAAGGGATCACATGTTCGATTCCTCGTCTGACCATAATAATGTTGAGACTCTCTGGTGGGACTATAAACCGATGCCTCGTGTATCGGTTCTATAATCGGGCTTGTAAATCAACGAGGAATGCTTCTGGAATTGGAGCGACTCGTGTATCTTGCATTATCCTCCAAAATATAAAAATACCAATATACTTCTGGGGTGTCATCCCGATTAACCAGGGAGCAGAGATAAACTAGGGGGGGTCACCCCGATTAACCAGGGAGCGGAGATAAACTATGGGGTGTCACCCCGATTAACCAGGGAGCGGACATATACTATGGGGTGTCTTCCCTCAACACCGAGGTGACACATCGAAAGCATGATATTTCAAGATTGTGTGTTTTTCGTTTATTTATCGTCGCTACCGGTTGCCTGTATGAGCGACGCCTTCTGAAGAGATTAGTCATTTTAGATTTTTGGAGGATAGTGCAATGATACAGACAGAGACCCAGTCTAGAGTCTCCTATGGTTCTTTTACGTGCACGTTGTACAGCACCGACACGAGACCTCGGTTTAAAGTCCCTTCTGAAAGACTGCTAATTGTATTAGGGTCAGACGGGGGTCCAACCTGCGATCCCTGGATTACCAGTCCAACGTATTACCACTGGACTACAGATCCCTCTGAATTCAAGAATGTGCCGCCACCTCCTCTCTTTATGGTCAGCTAGAAAATGTTTGTTTAACCACGTGTATTGGATCCTATGGTGTATAGTGCCCCTGCTGCCAACATCACCATAAAGTGTTGTTTAACCACGTGTATTCGATCCTATGGTGTATATTGCCCCTGCTGCCAACATCACCATAAAGTGTTGTTTAACCACGTGTATTCGATCCTATGGTGTATAGTGCCCCTGCTGCCAACATCACCATAAAGTGTTGTTTAACCACGTGTATTGGTGTGTTGTGTTGTTTAACCACGTGTATTGTCCTATGGTGTATATTGCCCCTGCTGCCAACATCACCATAACGTGTTGTTTAACCACGTGTATTCGATCCTATGGTGTATAGTGCCCCTGCTGCCAACATCACCATAAAGTGTTGTTTAACCACGTGTATTCGATCCTATGGTGGATAGTGCCTCTGCTGCCAACATCACCATAAAGTGTTGTTTAACCACGTGTATTCGATCCTATGGTGTATAGTGCCCCTGCTGCCAACATCACCATAAAGTGGCTGCTAACTGACTAACGGTGTTATAATATTCGGAATACATAATGCATGCACGGTATATTCATTCTCTGTACACCGTGTAACAAAGGGAAGCAACATCTAATGTACATTATGCCAGTAATGCTCTACCAGAAAGCTTGCTCAGATCACAGGGATTCGGCACGTTTGGGGGTACTAGTATATATATTTAAGTACAGGGATTCTACTCTGTGGGATGTCAGAGTTCGCATCGATCAGTAAAATGGCCCTATCTGAAACAATTTGTGTACGTCAATTTGTTTTGAAAAATTCTAAAGCGGCGCAATTCGCGTTGAAACGAGCGTTCTGATTGGATTATGATTGTTCTTCATATATAAAAAAAATCTTGTTACATTCTAATAATCCAATCAGAACGCTCGTTTCAACGCTGGTTTCAATGCGAATTGCGCCGCTTTAGAAATTTTCAAAAAAAATTGAAAATGCTACGAAATCTCTTTTTGACGTACATTTTTGCCGAATAAACCTACACGTTAGTGGAAACACATTTTATTGATAATGTTATTCACAGTTAAAACTCTCCCGTCGAAGATTTTTTTTTGTTGCTGACAGAACCCGTGTCCTAGTATGGAAATGTGACCTGCTATGGCCAATGTGTGGCAATTGTTTGCAAAGTATACATGCATGCAGCTTAAAGTTGTGTTTTATTTGAAGAACAATATAAAGACTCGGGATAGGCGTTATATTTGGACAGATTTGTACAAACTTGTTTCAGATAGGGCCATTTTACTGATCGATGCGAAATCTGACATCCCACAGAGTAGAATCCCTGTACTTAAATATATATACTAGTACCCCCAAACGTGCCGAATCCCTGTGGCTCAGATGCGACTGTTGTTTGTTTTCAACGTGAGAGATCGAATTTATGTAAAATGTGGCTCGTTATTCTGAATACAAGATCTCATCTGGCTCGTGAATTATAGGCCAGCCCTGGGGACAAAGCCTTGTTTGGTCTCCTCTGTTTAATTTAAAACGTCTCACTATATTAAATTATCCAGCGACAGTATCCTTATTATTGGCGTACCCAAGGGTAACGAGCCAATATCTGAGGAAGTCAGAATAACGAATCGACTGTCAAGAATTTTCTAATGAACGATATATGGTATAGAATATTCAACAGACTATATGTAACACTAATCAGTATTCACTGCAATGAGATCAATTGGTTGTATGAGTCGTTCATCGACTAGATACTGTATATACTTATATATATATGTATAATACACGGACGTATCAGCTGGGAATATATGTTAAATTAATAACAACAGATCGCTATAGATACGTGCCCGTTTGATATCCTCACGACATACATGTCACGGCCAAGGTACACATCGCAGCAGTAGCAGTCCGGAACACAGGAATATATATAATTTACACATATCGCTTTAGCTGTCCCTGTTGATCTGCTCACGACGTGCACGTGGCGACCGGGCCTCATATCGCAGCAGCAGCCCGGAACACAGGAATAATGATGATGATGATGATGATGATTCCGCCGGTTGCTATGACCTCGCCACCGGTTAACCATGAAGACGAGCGTTTCAAGTTGATTAGAGAAGTACGTGCATAGCACCGTCTATTATTCGTGAAGTAATGGCGACTTGTCGTAATTAGTCTTGTAGTGTGAATCATTTTCTTCCAAATCCTACGATGTCCCTTTTAGGGCGACATTTCTCACTGTTGGTCAGTCATCTCGCAGTAGTATATGAACCGGGATCCGGCAGTTAGCAATCTTGTCGTCTAGGTCACTCCAATGACTTACCTCCGCCACATTTGTAGAACAGCAACGATGAAGAGTGTGCCCAGTGTTGCATGCTCGACAACCAGAAGATCCCGAAAGCCTACTCTGCTGATGTGAGATATGCACGTCGTGAAGAGGTCAGCCGGGTGTCTACCTGGAATGTGCATTTAAGTTAACTGCGTGGTCGAGTTCCATGCTGCTGTGGGATGAAAACAGAGTTTGCGCTAAAGAAGACACGAATGATAAATCTAACCACCTTAGACGATAGTGTGGTTCACACAGGCAATCTATACGACGATATGATAACCAACAGAGCATCCTACAATCAACTACGACCAGACATAAGCCTTCTTGGTACCAATATCACGTAATACTGAACCTTCCTGGACTTCTAGTCGTCTAAACACCAACCAGAGCCACAAGTTAGAAATTAATCATCTTAGAAGATAATCACGTTGAAAGACCAACACGATATATGTGATTTGGTCGTCGGTGGAGCGGAGTTGCCTTGAAGCCGGATTGTCCTGTAAGACAAATATTCCTGGTCTCCAGTTTTTCATTCAAGCCTTGGTCTACAACCTGCGCTCAACCGTTTTCCCAACACCGCTTGTAAAGGCTATTGGTCCATTAAGTAAAATTTAAATTACTGACTTATTTCAGCATTCTACGCTGATTGGGATCACGATGGCCTCTTTCAAGTCTTGCTGAAGGCATATTCGTTGGGTGATAATGTCATATATTTTTTTCACTTCTGCACAGTAATAGACACCTAGAATATGGATGTCCGATTAGCGCAGTAGTTATCGTGCTCGCTTTTCACCAATGCAACCCGGGTTCGATCCTCAGATCGGGACGTATGTGAGATTGTGCAGTGGTCGCCAGATCGGACAGGTGGGTTTTCTCCGGGTACTCCGGTTTCCTCCCACACGAATGACCACATATACGCTTTCATCCGCGCCAACGAGAGTGATTAATATATCCTGGACGTACCAGTTTCGGTGACCCTAAGGATATTTCATAAATATATTGAATGGAACACACAAATAAGTAGTAAATTTGCTATCCTACCTTAGTTTATTTCCTTACATATCTGTCTGACAGAAAACAGCATGTAATGTTCACAGAAACAACACCGATGCCGCCATTTCTTTGACCTATATTCTTCTAGGTGAAGATTGTTTTGCACCTGTTTCGGTGACCCTCCGATTTTACCCAAAATACAGTATGTGCTAAAAGGTTTTTAACACTATATAATAAAGTTTGTAACTCTAACTTAATTATGTAACAGACAATAACATTAACATATTTACAGGTCAAGTTTTATACTTTTACTCCTCCTCAGCATGGCAGGGGCACATAAATGTGTCATGCCTTCTCACCACTCTCTGTTTACAACAGTAAATCAAATGGGTCCAGTGACTGCACATGGGAAAGTCACACTGGGCCCATTTAGTAAACACAAGAGAGACACAGTTGGTCAGCTCTGCTGGCTGATATTTGTGACAAGCACAACACTTTTCATTCAGATCATCATTATCCAAATCACTTTCTGACTCGGAAACTGCCAGCGCATGTAAGCCAGAGGGTACTGCTACTGGTGATAGTGCACATGTTTCCTTTGTTACAGTTTTCATTTTTTTTACTTGTTTTGTGTTTGTTTGTTCGCCGTTTTCCACTTGGGTTTTGTTTTTCTTGATGTTCGTGAATTTTTTGGATAGTGTCATTGTTTGTAATTGATGCTCCACTGGTGATTTTACTGAGGGTGTTTCTTTCAGATTTCTCAATGTTATGTTTTCTCTTCTTTGTGATAACCTCTGACTTGTCTATGAAGAATGAGGTTGTGTCTGCCATTGCAGTATTTGAGCTACTCTGACATGGGTCATCAACAACAGTGAACGCCTTAGCTGGTGTGAGTTTTGTAATGTCGATGGCAGCTGGATCAAATGGGAATATACCAGATATTTTGAAGGATGACTTCAAGTTGGATGGAGATAGTGCCTGTTCATAAGCTGTTGATGATAACTCAGCAACATTGTACCTAGTAATAGTAGAAGAGGGGTTGGCTCTGATGAATTTGTGGCATTCACTGTTGTACATACGTTGCAGGGGCCCAAAACAACCCACATCAAGAGGCTGTAGTATGTGACTTGTATGTGCAGGGAGGACAAACAGTTCTACGTTATTCAATTTGGCCCATTTGATGGTGGGTATATTTATATGTGACCTGTGTCCGTCAAACAACAATCTGTGCTGCATCTCCGCTCTGAAGAAACTTCAGAAAATGTGTACTAAGATATTCCAGGAAGAGTTTGGAGTTGACCCATCCACTGTCGGACACTGACCCAGCTGAGCCTGCCATCGAACCATTGAGCAGTTCATTGTGTAAACGCTTGCCCTTAAAGATATAAAATGGGGGCATCATAGTTCCAAGGGCATTGCCGCAGCCAACTATCGTGGTAATATTTGACCTCGATGAAGTAATGGCAGGTGTTGACGGATCAGCACTCACCACAAATGGAGGAGAGTGATCTGTCTGGATGCCCTTCTCATCTACATTATAAACACACTGAGGCTTGTCTTTCAAGTCAAACTTGGTTAATACCTCGTCAAGTCTCTCAAAGTAATTGTTTATGTTGCCATGCGAAGCAGCTTTTGCTCTGTAATTGGCAAGAGCTCTTGGTCTTGTCACCTTTAACTCTGGCCAGCGAGCCATGAAGCTGTTGTACCAGCGCATGCTAAATAGGTTGCCCTGCTCACGCTTATTCAAGAATATGACATAGTTGGAGGCCATGTTAAGAACTTCACTGACGGTGTAGCCATAACCAAAACTCGCCATAGATTTTAAATGTTCCACAAATATGGCCTCTTCTTCCTGACTGATGACTGGAGCTGGGCCTGATGATGTTGTTTCTGGATTTACCCTACCCAGAACCCGCTGTCGTAATGTGGTCTGAGGTATTCCGTATGTGATGGCAGCTCGCTTGACAGAGAGCTTCTGGTCAAGGACAGCCTGGTAGGCATTGGTCATGGCTGATGGAGAGTACACTCTATAGCTAACTTTGGTGCTGTTTCTCTTCAATGGGATTGCCTGAAAAATAAAACAAAAATGATTTAACTTAGTGTTAATTAGGGCCAATTACCTGCAAAACTGTCATTTCACCATATTGGTTTCATTCATAATATAGTTAGATACATAATTTTGGAGACACCCTGTACATGAAAAAAGTGTGCGTGACATCATGCAGAGCACCTGAACTTGCGAAGCAGATGACAAAATAGTTGTCACTGGTACAATAACTCAGATGGTGATTTTGATCATATTTTATGGGGGAAATAGGGGTGGGGTTAAAAAGTAATAAGAAAAACAGTTAAAATTCATGTCATAATATAGATAATACTGCTACTTACTTGTTTGAAGCGCATCTTCACCTGTTTATTTGTAAACAAATCGCTGTCAACTAGGTCAGCATGAACACAAAAAGCGATGATGTCATGTAGCTCTTCGGGAAGAAGGTAGCTCGCGGATTTCAAAAGGTCACCGAAACAGGTGGGTCACCGAAACACGTACGTCCACGATAAGTTGTTAGAACTTGCTTTGCAATCGTTGTAAAATAAATAAAGTTTAAACTTAAAGCAGCATTACATCGTATGAAACAAAAGATATTTGAAAAATTCAAATTTTACCTATGGGTAGCAATGCTGCTACATATTCTAACATTATACTTTTTTTGTTGTAATTTTGTATTTATTTTCCCCGTCATAGGTACCAAGGGGGTCGGGGAGCCATCCCCCATTGTACCTTACAATAAAACGCAAATTGCAAATAAAACATACTATTGCAGTGTTGTTAGTGCGCATGTTACAGGTTAAACAACCACACAGATGGTGTCGGTAGTATATAGTCCCCAAAATGTAAGATATACTATCTAGTTTCCTAGTTAATAAAGCTTCATGGAGAGTATAGCATATGTTATTTAACCGTTTACAGTGTATGCGTAAGTCCCTGTATATTGATATGAATATTATAATATGACGGGTTTTTGGGGTTTTAAGAGGAAGATTGAGAAAGTTTAAGTGATTTGTTGCTAGAAGTTTTCAAAGTTTTTTTATAGACAAATATTTTGTAAATCTGAGAGTATTTTAATTATGTCCCCATAAAAAATCAACAAGAATTAAGAGCTATTATAACAGATATGATTTAATAATGATTTTCCAATATCTTTATACCAAAGGAACATGGGGATTGATTCTAAGCATAAGGCTATAAATGTATAAAAATTATGTTGGTACCAGTAAGATAATCAAAAATATACTTAGAAGTAAGATTTCAGGGATGATCATTATGTTTCAAATTCGGTTTGTATACTATATGTTTTACCTGTTTTAAGATATAGATCTACAGTATACGGTTATGACCGTCGCTTAAAAAAAGAGGTCAGACATAAAGATAGTCAAAGGTCCTATACATTGATAAGGATTAAGTATATACATTTAAGCAAGAACGTATTGGGTTACATGTGATAATAGAAAAAATCAATCAAATGAACTATTCATGTTGCCTATTTTATAATAGTATACATACAATAATATGGAAGCTTTAACTAAATGAACATTACCTTATGTTCAAATGTAAAGTAGTAACATTATTGTGAGGATAGGTAAAAATTCACTTTATGTTTTACTACAAGAGTTATTGTATGGTTTTTAAGTACTGAAAAGTATGTTTACCACTAGTTACCAAAAATAGGATTAGCCTTTATGATAATAGTAACCACAATGCTGAAAGTATGACACAATAGCCCATTTAAAGGTGAATGAAACCTAGCTTATATATGAAAAGTAGGTTCAAAATCATAACTTATACAATGTAGCTTTCGAAAGCTAAGGCTACATACTCTATGCCATCTGAACTGCAATTATTCATTTCTGATTTCAAGATTTGACATATATATATTATAAAAAGGCAACTAACCTTAATAAAGCTTATAGCAACAAAAATAACTTACTTTGAAAATATTATTGGGAAGAGAATTTAGAAAAAAGGAAAGATGGCATGAAAGGGACAATAGGATAGAGAGAGATCGTCGGTTCGAAACTGGTATTTACTCGCATTCTTAAAGAAACAAACAATTAAAAAGAAACCAAAAAAACTAAAAAGGGACATGAGTACTGTGGTCTGCCGGAGGAAAGGGGATGGTGAGTTTACTATATATGCTATATTGTATATCGTTATTTTCTTTTTTCAAAAGCCTGTAGAGTATATATACCTAGTTTAGATATATTATTCAGTACTCTTATAACTAGGAGACACATATATTGTCTTCTTCTTACCCAATCAGGTACATATACTTTTCCCATGAAACATCAACTTTAAAAGTGTTCATATTATTCATTGCAATGTATTTTTCGGTTTGGTACAATGATTTTATTTGGTGTTTAAACCCTGCAAGCAATGGTGTCTGTTCTTTCATTTTGCATTTATATACATATTGCTTTGCTTGGATTAAAAGTTTGTTAGTAACATTGTCTAAAGTTTTGTTTCCAAATAGAATATCTCTTGAATTCCATTCATTTTGATTTAAATTACATGTGTTATTTATATATCTAGATAGATTTATCCAGAACTGTCGATCGGTCACGCACTTGTTTACAATCGGAACGCATCGTCAGCACTTGTTTACATTCGGAATGCATCGTCCCCATTTGTCCCACGTTGTCTTTTTAATTAAATTACTTAATATGTTGATTCATACCTCAGTTAGCTAAGTCCTTTAGGGACATTTCTACATCCCCGCGAGGAGTTCGACATTAGAGGAAGATAGATAGATAGTCTTTCATGTTCAAAATATATACGTTGTTTTCTACATCCTCTGTTGTTTCACGCATGCGCACATTCGTGTATACGACGGTTTAAATTTATTGGAATGTTATCTTTTCTGAGCGACTATTTCGATTTTTGTAAACACACACACATTAGTATTTATATTTTACCCAAAACATCCTTTATTACGATGTCATGCTGCTTTAAGTAATAGTTTGGCCATTAACGAATTTCCATTGCCATCCAAGGTAGCTAGACGTCTACTAGTGTCCTCATCGTGCAGTTGTTTTGTCCTTTTTCAAATTGAGAGAAGACGTTTTCTCTCTACAGTTTGTGCTTCTATCTTAAGTATTGTGTTACCCCACCACTCCATTGTCAAACACAAAGTCGTTTCCGTTATTGAATGTCATTTCGCGCAAAACGAGGTCGTTTGCGTACTCTAGTCATACCGGAAATTCCGGTTGTAAGAAAATGGCTGACTATGAGAAATTCATTATTGGTTGTTTTCCTTCAATCGACCAAGAAATCGTCAATTATGTCATTGGTAGGTACTGTTTAGGATAAATGTAAAGATTGACTACATACATATGACTAAGGGCAATATAGTCTTGTATTTTTATTAAAAAACGTCAGATTTGTAATGTTTGCAGAAAGTTGAGAAACGTGTCTGACAAAGTCACAAATATTGTGCAATAAATGAGTAATCAGTTTTGTTCATAAAAAGACCACGAACACACTTCACCTCCACATATTTCCCATACACACCATTGTGGCGTCCGTGGTCCAGTGGTAGAGCGTCGGATTTGGAATCGAACGGTCCTAGGTTCTATACTCTGTCAGGCCACGTATGTAGTGTCATTGAGCAAGGCACCTTACACACATTGCTTAGTACTGGTTAACCACTTAGGTCGGCTAAGCCTTCCTAGGAAAACATGTATAGGTCCCCGCAAGGGGTTTGACATTAATGAAACATACATGCACCGCCTATCACCCTCACCACTGCCTATTCAGTATATACCCCATGCAAACGGTTGAAACCTCACCACCACCTATTCCCCATGCACACATCTGAGTGACCTTACCACCACCTATTCCCCATGCTTGCCACCACCTATTCCCCATACACACCTCACCACCACCTATCCCTTCACCATCACCTGTTACATGTACATCTCTTCTACCATTTACTGGCCAAGTTCAACAGTATTTCCAGGTGGGCGCATATAGACAGAAATTAATTAAAAGTTGTATGTATCGTCAACATCCCTGATATCAGCCCTCGTCTGTTTTCGGGCTTTGTTATTCACATGATTTTTGTTTACTTCCGGCATTAGTCCAAATATTTAGACTTGAAAAATGTGACATTTTATTATCCAGGCATTTTTCAATGTCTAAACGCTAAACCTCAATTACGCGTAGCATATTTTATATTCTAAAAAGTCGTTTTTATAAATTAAAATTGTTAACAAGATCAACACACATACCGTTGTTTGAATTCTGCACAGTTTATAACGTCTCTTGACACAACATTATACATGAAATCGAACATTTAAATTTCATGGCAGAGTTTCGCCATTCCAAATCGGCCATTTTGAATATTTGATTATTGCGAAAAAACAAAAATAGAATCATTAGACGAAAATGTTTTCAAGATTTATCTATCTATCATCCTCTAATGTCGAACCCCTCACTGGGATGTAGATATGTTGCGCGTCAAGAACCACAAAGAAGTTAAAAGTATAAGTAGTTAAAAGCATAATTTAAGAAAGTAATGAAAAATAAGTTGTGGTAAAAGTTTAAAAGCAGCTGTGCAGAACAACTAGGGACTGCCGTATTGAATTGCTCTATGGTAGCATTGGTAGGGAGATGGATAATGTCAGGAGGGAGATGGTTCCAATGGTAGATTGTTCTTGGGAAAAGGAAAACTTGTAGTAGTCTGTAGTTGCTGTAGTTAACCTATAGCTTGAGGAATGGCAATGGCGAGCAGGACGGGAGAGGGGAACTAGGTAATTTTCAATGGGAATAGCAACAAGATCATTATGAATTTTATACATAAGGGATAACCTATTGTCAATACGCTGTTGATCTAGTGTGCGTAGATTTAGGGAATGTAGCATGTCTCTAACACTAGAGGTACGATAGAACTTGAAAGGTGTAACTAGTAAACTCAACAATAGCACATTACAATAGTACCATATATAAAAATAACAATAGCATATGTACATTCCATTTTCATTATTCTACACTTGCCTATATAAGGTGATCACCTTTCTTCCTTCCTCACATACCAGTGCCAGACTCTTAGGAGTTGTTAGTTAGATCTGCAAGTTATATAACGGAATGTGCAAAGAGTATATATAGATGGGGATAGATGAATTCAATACACCACTATTTTTAGGAATTCATGTACAATTTGTATGGAATGCGAAATTACCAAAACCGGTTCTAACATTTCATTTCCGAATCAGCTCATTTCTAGAACAAACCAGCAAACGGTGTAAACAATAGACAACACCAGAAATACGTACCATTATAATTTATCCAGTACAAATATATTAATTTAAAAAGATTCAACAAGACTCCATTTGAAGATGGACTTCAAATTTTCCACAACCCAGTGACATGATATCCTGAAACGAGCAACAACCAATCAAAAGGCTAGAATTCCATAGTCCAGGTAAAAAGGTCATTAAAACATATATGTGGTCTCACATAGACAAAACAGAGAGGTCTCACATAACCAAAATATGAGCCTACCACAATATTATATCACCTGCTGTAAAACAGACTGACAAGAAGCCATTCACCGAAAAGCCTTAGACGGCCGATTACCGGACACCGGTACGCCCATGGTACAGCGAAGAGCTAAAAATAAGACTGCTTGGCGATTAGATCAAGAGGGTGGCAAGTGCAGGTGTATTATACTTTGGGTCTGACAAGTGATTTGTAAGCGAGTTCTTTTTGTTGGGGCTGAGGTAATGTTATGTGTCTTGAGTTGTGTTTCAGAGTATTGGACTTCCAGTCCCAGCCAGCTGGGTTAAAGTCTCCTCCGATTAATAGTGTGGACACACTGGGATTTTATGTGATTTGTTAACTTATACACTCCAGGTATGCTTGAAGATTCGGATGTGGTGGCAACTTCAGATGTTATGTTTGAAGCTATATGTCCATTCCTGGAACAGGTAGATGAGGACAAGACTGAGGATGATATTCACGAGATCTGTAATAGATTGTATGCTCTCATCAGCAAACAGTAAGTTGATTTCTGTCTATTCTGGTAGTATCTACCTCGGAGGCTTTCACGGCTGGGTGGTTAACATTAATAAGACTTGATAGAAATAGTCACAAATCAAAGAAACATTTCTTGATGCGGTTTTTAATTTCAATTGGGTGTTAACCACAGCAGGGCTCACGTTAGAGAGCGACTTGCACGAAGTGGTCGCTTTTTTCCCACCACTTCGCCTAAAATAGACATCAGGGCGACATGCACTTCGCCTTATTTGTGGAGGGCATACTTGCTAATTAATGATAATCCGTATCTTCGTATGGCATTTTGACAATCGAAAATACCGCCTTGAGCCATAAGCTAATCTCCCCCGACATCCGGATAATAAACTACCATTAAAACGCATAGCCCATCAACGACTCCGAAGCAAACGTATTTACATAAATCCCAGCCTAATTAACATAAATAACCGGATGATCTTAATCCATCGATGTTGTATGACACAAGATACCAATTTATAACTTTCAACTTTATTGGCAAACAAGTTGCCTTTGGTCATTTTTTACAAACACAAAAAACTATGACAAAGACAAATATAACATATGGTAGTGAATATTAAATATATACATGTATATGTATACATTTTCATACAACATACATTTAAGAAACAATTACATACATTCTTTAATATATTTAGATACATTTACTTGCAAATGTTTATTTTTTGTCGACATAAGCGTCAACTATTTCTGTACACAAGGCCATGAAATATTGTTAAAATATATTTTTCTTACTGTTCTATATGTTTCACAACATAGCATAAAATGATATTCTGATTCAACTGCATGTTGACTACATAACTTACACAATCTGTTTGCTCTTTCAATACCGCTATACCAACCAAATTCAATCTCTCAGTTGTGAGAATACAATCTTAATCTAGAAAAATATTTTCTTAAGTCATCATTGGTAATATTACAAAGATAATCTTCAAAAACAAAATCTGTTTTATATTTACAATAGTGATCCAATTTTGACATAGTGTTAATAGCTTCTCTCCATTCTTGAATATACTGATCTCGGATTCTACGCTGTATAATTGGGTAATAATTTACATCTATGTCATAATTACGTCTTACATTAGCAAAACCAAGATGATCGATTACTGAATTAATTCTAGTCGCCCAACAATTTGTATTTACATTTTGAAAGAGATCATTATACATTTTAAACATAGGTGAATCATTTTTTGTCATAATTTTTAACCAATAATTTATTGATCTTTCTCTACAGATGATTGATAATGGGAATCTTCCCAGCTCTCCAAGTACAGCACTATTTGGAGTTTGATGTTTCACTCCAAGGATATATTTACAAAATCTTATATGTAGTTTATCAACACATTTGAAACTAGTATTATTATATATTCCCCACACTTCAGCACCATACAGCAATATTGTCAAACAATGATAGTTTAGTTTTAATATAAAAATTTACTTTATTAAACAATTAAACAATCAGTGTTGAAATAGGTAAGTGATCAAATGTAGTCATTGTCGAAAATATGTGCGAAAATTGACTAATAAAAAATCAATTTGCTGAAAATTGGAATGTCCCAAAGCTATTTACGGAACATTACTCGATCAATATAATATTCTGTTGTTGTGACTAAATTTATCGGTTGGCTTTCAGTTCCTACGAGCCTGAGAACAGGCGTCGATATATTTTGCCTGGTCAGTCAAATAAATATATTTTAACACCGAGACTATTAATTGGGCCGTATTGTGTTTCTGATCATGTCATTTTGCCAGAAGTTAAAAAGTGAAAAATCGACAGACTGGCACCCAGGCTAAGTGCCTACTTGTATGGCTGTCAGACACTTCGACCCCGGGACATCTCGACCCCAAAATCAAAATCTTCGGACAACTCGACCCCAAAGACATCTCGACCCCAGGACATTTCGACCCCCATATAATCAATACTACTAGGCGGTGATAATATTATTTAATTAGTTGGGAAGAGTGGTGCAACAAACAAACAACGCCAATTGTATTGAGTTAATTTAATCGTATGCATTTTATGCAATATTAACCTGTGCTAATATTTTATTTTGTTGAAAGTATTGGTATGTCATACATATATATATATATGTATATAAATATTTATTATCATTAATGTTATCCGTGAAATCAGCCGCAATTTATGCACATGGTAAGGGATGTCAAATTCTAATAGAATAGACGTGCATTAATAGTGGTATACTGTTTTTATTTTACTAATTACTATACGTACATTATATAATATGACATACAAATACGTTATCCTGTGTACATAGATGTACGGTAATGATGGTATAGGTTGATATTTTATATGGTTCTTAAATATAATGTATTTGTGCGGAATTTACATTTAAAACTTTAAATTAAATTATTAGATCTAACTCGCATTTCCACAATAGGTACATTAATGAAGTAACGATGGTTGAATTACACGTATGCTACAAGTTGTCATGTCTTCTAGTACATAAATATGTTTCTGCGTATCATATGGACCCTAGTATGTCAGAATAATCACAAATCAATAACACACATACACAATTAATATCCAAAATAATATAGGACACAATCACAAAGCAAATTCAAAAACGGAATCCAAGACACGTAATTAAATAACACTGGAATTAACAATAACTCAAGGTGCACGCATAGTAATTATGTCCGTTATGTACGAGTTTTGTTTTTTTACGTTTATTTATCGTCGCTACCGGTTGCCCATATGAGCGACGCATCCTGAAGAGATTATTTTAGATTTTGGAGGATAGTGCATGATACAGACAGAGACCCATTCCAGAATCTCCTCTGGTTCTTTTACGTGCACAGTGTAAAGCACCGACACGAGATCTCGGTTTAACGTCCCATCTGAAAGACTGTTAATTTTATTAGGGTCAGACGGGGGATCGAACCTGCGATCCTGGTCCACATAAGATTGATATTTCAGGAAACCGGCTGATATTGTTAGCAATGGTCCACATAAGATTGATATTTCAGGGAACCGGCTGATATTGTTAGCAATGGTCCACATAAGATTGATATTTCAGGGAACCAGCTGATAATGTTAGCAATGGTCCACATAAGATTGATATTTCAGGGAACCGGCTGATATTGTTAGCAATGGTCCACATAAGATTGATATTTCAGGGAACCGGCTGATACTGTTAGCAATGGTCCACATAAGATTGATATTTCAGGGAACCGGCTGATATTGTTAGCAATGGTCCACATAAGATTGATATTTCAGGGAACCGGCTGATACTGTTAGCAATGGTCCACATAAGATTCTAGATGCACCAGTACACATGAGCTCCCTCATAGAAAACAAGAAAACGAAGACAGAATCTACCAACAGTATATGGGTGTCTAAGAAGGACGGCAACCTCGTACGTTTCTCACATAATAATAATCAAATATTATAATTTATGTACTTGTTTGAATTTCACTACTTCACCATAGCAGTGCAATATGAGTCTATACATGTTTGAGAATACAGGAATGTTACAGTTATGATATGGGTCCGTACATGGATTTCTAAGTCTTCATGGCATATTCCATTCCACATGGTATGGAAGGGTTCCTAGCCCGAGTGGTTACGTTTGTGGACTTCATATCACTTGTCCTTCATTGTTGTAGGTTCGAATCCCACTGGGAGTGTTGGATTCTTTATGTACAACTGACTTGCAGAAGGTTGATGGTTTTACTCGGGCACCCATCCGTGTGTGAAATACTGCTTTTGGAGGGGCACACAGTGTCTTCCTCCACCAATAATAGCTGGAAAGTCACCATATGACCTAAGCTGTTAGTGCGACTTTAAACCCCTAATGCAAACAAATCCACAAACAAAATCTCTGAAACTATTTACAATTATGTAAATCTTTGTAGCAGCATAGAGTGTTTGAGTATTTCTGGATCACTCACTTTTCTATTGCAGCAAGTGGACTCCAAACAGCTTGCCAAAGCTGAAGCCCAGATCCAGAAGAAACAGAAAAAACAGGCAGATAAAGATAGCTCTGCTGTTAAGAAACCAAATGGGTGAGTACAGACATATCGTAAAAATAATACACTTAAATTTCACAGGTGTTTCCGTGGATGTTCAAATGAAATCACTGACCCACTGACCCACTAACCACTGCTGGCTTGAATCCTATTGGGGGTGTTGAATTCTTTCATGTAAGCTATCCTGCTGGCTTGAATCCTATTGGGGGTGTTGAATTCTTTCATGTAAGCTATCCTGCTGGCTTGAATCCTATTGGGGGTGTTGAATTCTTTCATGTAAGCTATCCTGCTGGCTTGAATCCTATTGGGGGTGTTGAATTCTTTCATGTAAGCTATCCTGCTGGCTTGCATCCTATTGGGGGTGTTGAATTCTTTCATGTAAGCTATCCTGCTGGCTTGCATCCTATTGGGGGTGTTGAATTCTTTCATGTAAGCTATCCTGCTGGCTTGAATCCTATTGGGGGTGTTGAATTCTTTCATGTAAGCTATCCTGCTGGCTTGAATCCTATTGGGGGTGTTGAATTCTTTCATGTAAGCTATCCTGCTGGCTTGAATCCTATTGGGGGTGTTGAATTCTTTCATGTAAGCTATCCTGCTGGCTTGCATCCTATTGGGGGTGTTGAATTCTTTCATGTAAGCTATCCTGCTGGCTTGCATCCTATTGGGGGTGTTGAATTCTTTCATGTAAGCTATCCTGCTGGCTTGCATCCTATTGGGGGTGTTGAATTCTTTCATGTAAGCTATCCTGCTGGCTTGCATCCTATTGGGGGTGTTGAATTCTTCCTGCTGGCTTGCAGAAGGACTATGGATCTACCAGGGTATCCAGACATATTGCTCGGAGGATCACCTAGTGTTCCACCATCAGTAATAGCTGGAGTCACCATATCATCTAGTCTATGGGTACAACTTTAAAACCCCAAAACAAAACAATTCACTTGCAGTGGAGCCTTTCTTGAACAGTATTTCTGATAATGGGATTATTTCCTGTACATGATGTGTTCTACATACAGGTTAGAGTTAATTGGTTGTAATTGTCAATTATCTGATTGCGTGTTTTGGATTATATGCTGCTGCTCTGACTGTCTCCTTCTATTGGAAGTTGTTAGCTCTCTCTCCCCAGGAGGGAGGTGATTAGATCTGTATACTATCCCTCTCCCTCCATGAGAGGGTGTTAGGATTGTTAGACATGTATCTGTATCCCTCAGTGTCCATTCTAGGATGCATGATCGCAGGATTCACTCTAACTTTCTAAAGATCCTGCATGTTTATAAAATCGAGTGCGGGATAATCGTGCATAAATTAAACGGAGAAATACATAAAATCAAGTGTATCGATGTCCATACTGCCATTCGGGTTTGACAGCGGTTTGTTTACACTACAGTCTGGCATACTGAGCTCCTTTGCGGCGAAGAGCTAATTGTGGAATACGAATCTTGTCACGTGCTGACGAAAATATTATTTGCCAATTAAAAAATCGAGAACTACTTCTTATTTTCAAGTTTTCAGTGTTCATTCCAAGTCAGAATTGTTGGGAGAAGTGAGAAACGCGCACGATCTTGTCCTTAAATGGTGTTATTTAATAAATTTATACAAAATATGATTGAAATGCACAGTATGACTATTAAATACAACATTTGAATAGGAGTGCTTTATAATGGGCCAGTGTATACAAAAGTGTATGAATAGTAATAAAAAAATGACGAAGAGGGCGAAGTCAGAGTCACATTTCCTCTAAAATGATCCCTGGTTTTTTTTAAGTTAATATTTAGACAGAAAATATTATCGAGTGACTATAAATATTAGCAGATGCACAAAATAAAATTAGTTCATAATTTTGTCTTTTTATATTTTGTTAACAACTAGTGTTATTTGTGTCCGGTCTGCTATTTCCACATGTGCAGACAATGTTTTCCCCGTCATAGCTGTCAAAATTCCCCCCAAAAAGAGAAGGATAACAGACTTCTTTTCCATGCCATTGCCTAACATAGACACTGTCCGATTAGCACACGCTCGCTTCTCACCAATGCAACCCGGGTTCGATCCTCGGACTAGGAAATATGTGAGATGGTACGGTTGTCGCCAGATCTGACAAGATGGGTTTTCTCCGGGTACTCCGGTTTCCTCCCACACGTATGTCCACATATACGCTTTCATCCTCGCCAACGAGAGTGATTAATATAAGTTGTTAAAACTTGCTTTGCAATCGTTATAAATAAATAAAGTTTAAACTTTAACATAGACACTCGGGTTTTTACTAATCTACTGACAGTGACACTAGTACCGATCTGAATCTGTCGAGTCTGTTCAGCTCACTCTGCAAAAAGAACAAACCCAAGCCGACCAGCCATCTACTTCCATCATTAGTTAGTACAAGCACCAGCAATGACAAAAAGTCAAAGCCCTCTGTTTTCCATATTTCTTTCAATTCCCCCCCCCCCCGAGTTTTTGTAATGGAGTGGGAAATTTCCCCTTAGTAGATGACCATGTACATTTCCTTGTTTCAGGATGCTGGATGGCCCGACAGCCAGTCAACAGTTTAACAAGCGTGACATGAAATTTGATGCATCTGGTGCTAATCGTTCATACGATATCAAGATAGAGAATTTCGACATAGCGTTCGGTGATAGGTATTCCGTTACGTTACATTAATCTTAACTATTGGGCAAAAATCTTTACAGAGCCCTACTTTTATTGACCGTTTGAAGCACATACTGGTATGATAAATACAGCATTTTTTTATTTTTGCTAAGAAATTGTGTTGATGTTTAGTGTCGCATAAAGCAGTTTGAACCATTGCTGTAAACATTTAGTACATGTGTTAAAATGTAAATGTCGGTACCAGTCTGAACCCAAACGCTTTTTTGTTATTTCAGACAAACCTAACTGATTTTGTCCATGCATGACGGTATCTGCTTCATCTTGTTTTCCGGAGAAAATGCTGATTAATATAAACTTTATTTGACCAAGCGTTGTGTTTTATAATATTGTCCGATTTAGCACAGTGGTTAGCACACTCATGTCTCACCAGTGCAACCCGGGTTCGACCACCGGAGCCAGAAGTATGCGAGATGGTACGGTGGTCTCCAGACCAGACATGTGTGTTTTCTCCACTTACACCGGGTTTCCTCCACATAAATGACCACATATCAGTGGCAATGAGAGTGATTAATATAAGTTGTTAAAACTTGTTTCGTAATTGTTGTAAAATAAATCAAGTTTATACTTTAATAATGACTAAATCATTTTGTAAAATGTTTGTTGTTTTATAGAGTGTTGATAACTGGTGCTTCAGTACATCTGTCTGGGGGCAGGCGGTATGGTTTGTGTGGTAGAAATGGTCTTGGTAAAACTACATTGCTGAAAATGATCTCCAGGTAAGTATCAAATACACAGTCCAACCTGCATTAAGCAGCCAGTCTAGAAAAGTAGTCAGTTTGCATTTCAGAAAATACACAATTTTAATTGAAAAAGACGATTGAAGAGTGATTTACATTAGGGGCATCAAGGATTAGTAATGGTTATCAGAAGTCATGTATTGCCATAATTCTGTATTATCATACATACAAACTAACCCATATATCGAGAAATTGTGTTGTGCAAAAGCCTACTGTAAAAATGAACCGATATGGGTATGAATCGTCCATTTAAAACACATCATTTATGAACATATTTACATTAATATTCTTTAATTCCGATTGAAATCAATTGAAAATGATGCAGAGGACATTGCTTATTCCTGAAATTCGAGAATTTGGCCAAAATATATAGATTCTGGTCATATTTCTTGAAAAAAGGTTTTGAAATAAAGACGAGACGAAAACTGTTTTCGCCGTAGGCCGGAATCTGATCGCTAGATGTAACTCATTTTATCGACAATTTAAACCATTTAAACATCATATCTTCGAACGATTATATAGACTATACTATACACATTTAGGGGCACATTTGGAAGAAATCGGGGACATGATTTAGGTAAATAGAAAATTGATAGAACTCGTGAATTCTAAAATAATGGTGAATTTTATGAATGGCTAAATGGTACGGAGTGGCGTATTTCAATTGTAAATCTCGAAGAATAGCTTCCGAAATATCATTTTGGTACCAAGTGAAAGATAAATCATGGAGTTCTCTTTAAATATTGAGATATTTTAATGTTTGGATGAGCCACGCTGCTGTAACGCACAATTTAAACTAATAGGAGAGCTGCGTGAAAGCAACTCCCGGGGGGGGGGTCATTAATTAACACATGTTCAATATAATGTTCGTTCATAGTTTGTCCCGTGTTGTACACTAATCAAACATAATCCATTCATTATATTCAATAAACAAACAACACGCTTGTCTGATTCTATGGCTGGTTATCGACACCAATATAATCCAAATACTAGCGAGATCAGTGCTATTTATAGAATCATGTGTGAACATTTTGGTAAATCAGTCCGAAATATTAGTCGCCCGTGGACTGATTTCACCTTGACCCGAGCAATTTTCCAAAATAGACTTGGGACTTTCCAATTTTCGGAGATTTTACAGATTTTCTCTGTTTCGCCAAACTGTGTTTTTATTGGACAATTTCACATAGCGAATTATGCGAGTGCCAACGCAGGCCTTGGTTTGGCTGCTCAAGGCAGAGAATCACGCGGACAATTGTTTGGCATATAATACTTGTGCGATATATAATTATTTTCGTTCTAGGCAAGTCTGGCTTAGCTGTTAACAGCAAGTGGCCATTTCAATACATGTGACCGTTTAGTTTAAACATTATTTATTTCAGTATTTGTACATGTAATCAAGAAATGAACATTTTACATATAATTTAACAGCAATAGACTGAAAGGGATTAGAACGGAAAAAAACTAATATAGTTCTTCTTCCTATCAATTGATTTGTATACAATAGGCAGGAAAATAATATATAATATAACAATGAAAATACGTGAAATCTATTCTATGTATTTGCTAAAGAATTTGAGAACTTATTGTATTAGTGAGTCAATTGTTTTGGTTGTAAAAAAGAAAATGGTTAATATTTAAAGGAATATTTGAAGAAAGTTCAAGAACATGAACTATCAAATTGGAGCACGAAAAGAAAAATAAGAGATTAGTATAGAGCAAAGTAGTTGAATAGGATCGGTTGTTGTGTCAATAATGACAGCATTCAGATTGGAATCCGCCATTAGAAATCATCCATCTCGGAACCTTTGACTGCCAATACTGTATTCGTCTACAGCAAGGAAAATTACAGTATTGGTTGCAATATCCTTATAAGTGTCACCGAGAAGTAATGTGTTTAAGTTGACATTACAAATTGTGGACAGCTTGTTGAAGAGTTGATCATAGAAATGGCATTGAAAGAAGAAGTGGAAGTTATCTTCTATGCCACCACATCTGCATAATGGTGATTCTACAATGTTCTTTAGAAATAGATGATGGTTTAGGGAACTACATTTCATTCGAAGCCGTGTATGTAGAACGTGGGATCTTCTTTTCCCGCAGTAAAATAGTGACCGTTTAAAGCAGGTAAGGCTGTACTTCAAACAGGATGCAGTTGTCTAAAGTATATCCTACCTACCTACTTTGAAGGTCACATATAAGTAGCTTAAATCCACATTGTCCCTTCTCTCCTTCGTGGCGATTTATTCTGTCAGTAACAAGATCTCAAGAGCGAATAAACTAATGTTGTAAGAACTTGTTTCGCAATTGAGCTAAAATAAATTTGTATAACAAAGTGGGTGGGGGTAGCTTTTTAACTAATGTTATTTGTAAATGTGAACATTAAATAAAGCTTCAAGTATCTTGCGGTAAAAAATTACTTAGAATTATGTCATCATACCATTGACGTAAGAAAATCAATTTAAATGAAACCGTGTTCACCCATCCACAAATTTACAGTTATCCTCGTTACAGCGTATAGAGGATAACTATTGTCCTATCGGTGATGTAGTACAGCGTATAGAGGATAACTATTGTCCTATCGGTGATGTAGTACAGCGTATAGAGGATAACTATTGTCCTATCGGTGATGTAGTACAGCGTATAGAGGATAACTATTGTCCTATCGGTGATGTAGTACAGCGTATAGAGGATAACTATTGTCCTATCGGTGATGTAGTACAGCGTATAGAGGATAACTATTGTCCTATCGGTGATGTAGTACAGCGTATAGAGGATAACTATTGTCCTATCGGTGATGTAGTACAGCGTATAGAGGATAACTATTGTCCTATCGGTGATGTAGTACAGCGTATAGAGGATAACTATTGTCCTATCGGTGATGTAGTACAGCGTATAGAGGATAACTATTGTCCTATCGGTGATGTAGTACAGCATATAGAGGATAACTATTGTCCTATCGGTGATGTAGTACAGCGTATAGAGGATAACTATTGTCCTATTGGTGATGTAGTACAAAACCGGTTTGACAGGTTTTTATGCAACAGTGTTGTATAATAGGTTAGCTGAATGGAATTCAGTCAGTTCTAGCGAAACATTTATAGAGTCAACATCACTTGAAAATCATTCTCGCTCATTGCACAACATTGTTGTTGTTGTTGTTGTTGTTGTTGTTGTTGTTGTTGTTGTTGTTGTTGTTGTTGTTGTTGTTGTTGTTGTTGTTGTTGTTGTTGTTGTTGTTGTGTTGTTGTTGTTGTTGTTGTTGTTGTTGTTGTTGCTGCTGCTGCTGCTGCTGCTGCTGCTGCTGCTGCTGCTGCTGCTGCTGCTGCTGCTGCTGCTGCTGCTGCTGCTGCTGCTGCTGCTGCTGCTGCTGCTGCTGCTGCTGCTGCTGCTGCTGCTGCTGCTGCTGCTGCTGCCAAATTTGGGCAACATATTTGTTTTCTGTAATGCGTTCCAGGTTGTTGCAATGATAGAGTTTGCAGTATATACAAAGATAATCATTCAGTGTTTCGTTCTTTTTTCTTCAGTGGAAATTTACAGATTCCGTCGCACATATCTATATTACACGTGGAACAGGAAGTAGTAGGTGATGACACCATGTCACTGGATAGTGTTCTCGAAAGTGATGAAGAAAGACACAAATTACTTACCAGAGAAAAAGAACTTAATCAAATGTTGAATGCAAGGTGATTCTTTCATGTTTTTCATACATAAAATATTTGTTCTTTGCTTTCATAGGTTTTAAAATACCTTGTATATTTTCTCCAACTCGCCTAATATATTAAAATTTATAAGACACAGTGCTCACAGAAAATATTTTTAACAGACAGGCCCAGGGCTTGTCCCCTCTGAAAATGGACAGGCCCAAAGTTGGAGAGTCTGTGAGAAATATAGAGGACCTCCAAGACCTAGCAGTCAATATTGTCGACCTACAATAACTTGCCCAACACTGCTTCAGCTTTGAATCATACTCGGATGGTATGCATTCAAACGAGGGACTCCTCTATCCCACTGGTTTATGGAAGGTCATTGGATCTAGTCTGATCTATTCCCAGACCTAAACCAATACATGTGAGTAGGGCCCACACTGAGAACCACTTATCTGTGTGAACGATGGGGTGCCTCCCTGGTTGGATTTTTTTGGCTATTTTTATTTGTAAATTGTGAGATTCTAGTCAGTTTTTTTCTGGAAAAAGTATTAATATAGAATGAAAGTATGCATACCTGTTAAGGCTAAAAGTTTATTTTAAATGTAGCCCTGTGACAGTGATTAATAATGGAAGCCAACACAGGATTACATTTCAAATGAACTTTACGCTCAAAAAGACATGCATACTATTCATCTTTGAAGACAATTCAATGAACTTTTACAACTGTAATTGTTTTCTTGGTCATTATAATAATTTTAAATTACAACATCAGAATTACATATATTTATACATGTACAAGTATCCACTATGTCTAACAAATCGCACAACATTCAGTTAAAAATGCGTCTGTTCATCTTGGCCCATATTTCAAATGCCGAGTTGAACTTGTCTGGGCCATCGATGGAAATTTTCATCAGGTTGTCTAGGTTGCATTCACTAAGTCCATTTCTCAATGCCGTTTTAATAATGTTCTGCTTAATAAACCATGTTCACAATCAGCAGTTGACACTGGCAACACTAACAACCTTTCGGCCACCTCAGTTGAAGCAGGATAATTGCTGCTCTATTTCTAATTGCCAAATTTGCAACAGATGCCATGTCAGATACAGATTTGTTGCCATTGTTATGGCTGGCCCTGGCGAAACTTGATAGTTCTGTCCTAGACCCCTCAAACCCAATGGTATCCAGATAGTCTGACACTGTGTCCTAGACCCCTCAACCCCAATGTTATCCAGATAGTCTGACACTGTGTCCTAGACCCCTTAATGGTATCCAGATAGTCTGACACTGTGTCCTAGACCCCTCAATGGTATCCAGATAGTCTGACACTGTGTCCTAGACCCCTCAATGGTATCCAGATAGTCTGACACTGTGTCCTAGACCCCTCAATGGTATCCAGATAGTCTGACACTGTGTCCTAGACCCCTCAATGGTATCCAGATAGTCTGACAGTGTCCTAGACCCCTCAATGGTATCCAGATAGTCTGACACTGTGTCCTAGACCCCTTGATGGTATCCAGATAGTCTGACACTGTGTCCTAGACCCCTCAAACCCAATGGTATCCAGATAGTCTGACACTGTCCTAGACCCCTCAATGGTATCCAGATAGTCTGACACTGTGTCCTAGACCCCTCAAACCCAATGGTATCCAGATAGTCTGACACTGTGTCCTAGACCCCTCAACCCCAATGGTATCCAGATAGTCTGACACTGTGTCCTAGACCCCTCAAACCCAATGGTATCCAGATAGTCTGACACTGTGTCCTAGACCCCTCAATGGTATCCAGATAGTCTGACACTGTGTCCTAGACCCCTCAATGGTATCCAGATAGTCTGACACTGTGTCCTAGACCCCTCAATGGTATCCAGATAGTCTGACACTGTGTCCTAGACCCCTCAATGGTATCCAGATAGTCTGACACTGTGTCCTAGACCCCTCAATGGTATCCAGATAGTCTGACACTGTGTCCTAGACCCCTCAATGGTATCCAGATAGTCTGACACTGTGTCCTAGACCCCTCAATGGTATCCAGATAGTCTGACACTGTGTCCTAGACCCCTCAATGGTATCCAGATAGTCTGACACTGTGTCCTAGACCCCTCAATGGTATCCAGATAGTCTGACACTGTGTCCTAGACCCCTCAATGGTATCCAGATAGTCTGACACTGTGTCCTAGACCCCTCAAACCCAATGGTATCCAGATAGTCTGACACTGTGTCCTAGACCCCTCAAACCCAATGGTATCCAGATAGTCTGACACTGTGTCCTAGACCCCTCAAACCCAATGGTATCCAGATAGTCTGACACTGTGTCCTAGACCCCTCAACCCAATGGTATCCAGATAGTCTGACACTGTGTCCTAGACCCCTCAAACCCAATGGTATCCAGATAGTCTGACACTGTGTCCTAGACCCCTCAACCCAATGGTATCCAGATAGTCTGACACTGTGTCCTAGACCCCTCAAACCCAATGGTATCCAGATAGTCTGACACTGTGTCCTAGACCCCTCAAACCCAATGGTATCCAGATAGTCTGACACTGTGTCCTAGACCCCTCAAACCCAATGGTATCCAGATAGTCTGACACTGTGTCCTAGACCCCTCAAACCCAATGGTATCCAGATAGTCTGACACTGTGTCCTAGACCCCTCAAACCCAATGGTATCCAGATAGTCTGACACTGTGTCCTAGACCCCTCACACCCAATGGTATCCAGATAGTCTGACACTGTATCCTAGACCCCTCAATGGTATCCAGATAGTCTGACACTGTGTCCTAGACCCCTCAATGGTATCCAGATAGTCTGACACTGTGTCCTAGACCCCTCAATGGTATCCAGATAGTCTGACACTGTGTCCTAGACCCCTCAAACCCAATGGTATCCAGATAGTCTGACACTGTGTCCTAGACCCCTCACACCCAATGGTATCCAGATAGTCTGACACTGTGTGCTAGACCCCTCAATGGTATCCAGATAGTCTGACACTGTGTCCTAGACCCCTCAATGATATCCAGATAGTCTGACACCGTGTCCTAGACCCCTCAATGGTGACCAGATCACCAGCTATATCACAGGTATTGAGGAAAGAACAACATTATTATTGGAAAATCTAGAATTGACATTCTTAACCATGCCGTTCACAAATTGAAGTCAATCGGACGTTTAAAACCTAAAGTAGCCATATTGACAAGTGGCGATTTGGCAATTATTGATTAAATTTATTTAAAGTCGCCATCGCATAAATGCATTTATGGCGATTTGGACAAGTTTCATTCACTTTTTATAGTTGAGGACACGAAAATCATATTTTTCACAACTTTGATTTGTGAAAAACAATGCCGATAATTATTACCTAATTACTTATTCTGATGATATATTTCAGAACATTCAATGGAGATGATAACATTTATGTTATATATTTCAGTCCAAACAAGGGAGATAATTCCCTATCTTCAGATTTATCAGATATCTACCAGAAGCTGGAAGCCATTGAAGCAGCTAAGGCTCCGGCTAAAGCCGCTGTGATACTTGCGGGTCTAGGGTTCTCTCCGGCCATGCAAAGAGCGTGTACAAGGTATGTGCTTCTGATAGGTCTAGGGTTCTCTCCGGCCATGCAAAGAGCGTGTACAAGGTATGTGCTTCTGATAGGTCTAGGGTTCTCTCCAGCCATGCAAAGAGCATGTACAAGGTATGTGCTTCTGATAGGTCTAGGGTTCTCTCCGGCCATGCAAAGAGCATGTACAAGGTATGTGCTTCTGATAGGTCTAGGGTTCTCTCCGACCATGCAAAGAGCGTGTACAAGGTATGTGCTTCTGATAGGTCTAGGGTTCTCTCCGGCCATGCAAAGAGCGTGTACAAGGTATGTGCTTCTGATAGGTCTAGGGTTCTCTCTGGTCATGTAGAGAGCGTGTACAAGGTATGTGCTTCTGATAGGTCTGGGGTTCTCTCTGGTCATGTAGAGAGCGTGTACAAGGTATTGATTTTAGTTTAAATATTTTAATGATGCGTTGATATGGGTAGGATATGCAGAGAAAATCTTGATTAAAACTTTCGTCAATCGTAATGGTCTGTCGAAAATAGCGTTCATTTCTGCTCCTTATATCTGTGATCGCATGTACAACAAAACAGTCGCATTCCCTACACTACAGAAAATTGTTCCATTACAGAACTATTGTTGATTTCAAATTGATGGTGCATTATGAGAATGTCCTTGTCAAACCTTCAAGCAGCCAGGGATCCAAAATGACTTTAACCAACATAACGGTTTAGATGAGGTTAATTGTCGGGAACAAACTGCCAATCTGAGAATCTTGTAAATGACTGCTTAATGATTGTTTGGCAATAAGTTTAAACTTGAAGCAAGTTTTAACAACTTATATTAATCACTCTCGTTGGTGCGGATGAAAACGTATATGTGGTCATTCGTGTGGGAGGAAACCGGAGACCCTGAGAAAACCCACCTGTCCGATCTTGCGACCACCGCATTGGGTTTGACTGTAGATGCTTTTCCCTGGTTGTAAATCCTTAAGTAAGGCAAACACATAATGTCTTATGAAACCACAATGTTTGTACTCTGGTATGTTTTCAGGTCATTGTCTGGTGGCTGGAGAATGCGACTAGCATTAGCGAGGGCATTGTTCTCAAAGTAAGTGTGTTTTAGATGGATAATCTATTGCCTCCGTCCGTATTGGCTCTAAATGGCATATCATCTGAACCCACTTGTATATTAGGCCATAATAAAATAAATCCTAGATTTTCATCCAAATTTTTTTGAAAATGGGGGGTGAAATTTTATTTTATATTTTCAGGATATCGATATTTATGCTGATAAAATGGTGTTTTGACAAGATTTTTTTTTTTTTTTTTTTTTCAAATAGTAATAAAAAAAATCGGGGCGGGCCCTAAAAACGGGGGCGGGCGGGGATGAAAATCTAGGAAATATTTTATTATGGCCTTAGGTCAAACTTGGATGAAACTTGGTAACACCGAGCTGGCATCCTAGAATATCTAATCAAAATTGTTGCAGTCTAGGGTTTATTCTAGAATGGAAAAAGGGCCAGTGTGGGTCAGAAAATGGGCAAGGTCCATTTTTAGCCATGAAGGGAATAGTGCAAGAGGAGCTAACGGTCATTCCTCTCTAGAAAATACCCGACTGACAAATAACTCTCCTAGCCATGTGCCTCAGCTAAACCGTTTCAGGAAGGGCCGTAACTAATGTTGCTAGAACTTGTGGCCCGACCTGTTTGCCTTTATTTAATTTGTCATGTTTTGTATTCACATGTATATGTAAAACAAATCGAGCAATAAAATATGATTAAACAAAAGCTAAGCCTCAAACATAGAGAGTTCAACATACCCAAACATAGAGCATTCAACATACCCAAACATAGAGAGTTCAACATACCCAACCATAGAGAATTCAACATACCCAAACATAGAGAGTTCAACAGTCCCAAACATAGAGAGTTCAACAGTCCCAAACATAGAGTTCAACATACCCAAACATAGAGAGTTCAACATACCCACACATAGAGAGTTCAACATACCCAAACATAGAGTTCAACATACCCAAACATAGAGCATTCAACATACCCAAACATGGAGCATTCAACATACCCAAGCATAGAGAGTTCAACATACCCAACGTAGAGTGTTCAACATACCCAAACATAGAGAGTTCAGCATACCCAAACATAGAGAGTTCAACATACCCAAACATAGAGAGTTCAACATACCCAAACATAGAGCATTCAACATACCCAAGCATAGAGAGTTCAACATACCCAACGTAGAGTGTTCAACATACCCAAACATAGAGAGTTCAGCATACCCAAACATAGAGAGTTCAACATACCCAAACATAGAGAGTTCAGCATACCCAAACATAGAGAGTTCAACATACCCAAACATAGAGAGTTCAACATACCCAAACATAGAGAGTTCAACATACCCAAACATAGAGAGTTCAACATACCCAAACATAGAGAGTTCAACATACCCAAACATAGAGAGTTCAACATACCCAAACATAGAGAGTTCAACATACCCAAACATAGAGAGCAGGGCGTTCACTAGACTGAAACTCAAGAGTCAATGACCCTTGAGGTCAAAATCTCAAGAGTCAAACAGGAATTTTCAAGAGTCGAGCTGGAATTTTCAAGAGTCAAATATATGCATGTTGGTACTTTACGTACATGTAATTTTTGTAGGTAGGTTCGTGCTACCACTGTTAGCGAAGGGATTTTTCTTTTTAGCATCTCTACACCAAGTACAATACAACAGAATCTGATCATCAGTTTGTTTCATTTCCAGCCACTCAAATTCATTAAGCCACTCAGACCTGAATTTTCTTTTCACTTTAGACTTAGGAGTGTCACAGTCTACTTTATGGCGTTTAGGTGTCCCAAGTTCACTAACACTATCACTCAGCTTGCGTTTGCTGGGTGTGCCAATTCCGAAGTGACTAAGGCTTTTCTGAACCATATTTAAGATACTCTAATTTTTTATCTCCGATCTGATTGAAAATATAACTAAGAATGATTTAGGAATATTCTCCAGAAAATGAAGGAATAATGTAGAAACAATGAAATGATTAATGGGTGGTGCACACAATGAATACCCCATAGAAATCTGTAACAAACAATAGCAAAAGTACTGTTACTCACCGACATCATCAAACGATTCTGGCGTATAATTTCTATATCAGTGGCCCACTATAAGCTTCTCAAATAGCAGACAACTTATTATTGACAATACACGTGCTACAAAAACACCGTTTTATCTATGCCGATTGTACATTGACAATACACATAATGTCAACACCTACTTAAACTTCTCAGTTCTCATGATTAGCAGCACATTTGATGGCAAACAACACAAACGGTAATTGTGACAATCAATAATAATTGTCTTTTGATAAAAACTAATTTTTACCGGAAAAATACCGAGCCGTACAGGTATTAGAGAAACGTTATTAAAGATTTATTTCCCTTTGATACTAAAGTTTGGGTAAGCCTTTTTTCTCAACCACACAACTGAATGATGACATCAACCACGCGTTTTGAACCTAACCCTGGGCGGCGCAAGTGATGAAGGCGCTTTATGCGTGGTTGATACTATTTTCTGATCGACTGGTTGAGATAAAGATTTTACGTAAAGTTTGCCTAGATGCCATTTGTCCCTCGTAAATCACGATCGTGTTCATAACGAAATGCAGCAGACTTTTGATGAAAATAACTGCGTTTTATATATGAACGATTACAGTCTTCGACCTCGTAGACAGACATATTTTGATAATTACTCCGCTGAGAAAATATATGATGACGCATGACCGATCAACGCCCCGGGTCAAGTTGACTCTCAGGGCATTTTCACCAAGAGTCAAACATGCGTCTTTATCAATTTTCGTGCGTCAAAACCCGGGAGCTCGGGTCAAATGAACGCCCTGGAGAGTTCAACATACCCAAACATAGAGAGTTCAACATACCCAAACATAGAGAGTTCAACATACCCAAACATAGAGAGTTCAACATACCCAAACATAGAGCATTCAACATACCCAAATGTAGAGCGTTCAACATACCCAAACATAGAGAGTTCAACATACCCACACATAGAGAGTTCAACATACCCACACATAGAGCATTCAACATACCCAAACATAGAGAGTTCAACATACCCAAACATAGAGAGTTCAACATACCCAGACATAGAGCATTCAACATACCCAAACATAGAGAGTTCAACATACCCAAACATAGAGAGTTCAACATACCCAAACATAGAGCATTCAACATACCCACACATAGAGAGTTCAACAGTCTCAAGCATAGAGAGTTCAACATACCCAAACATAGAGAGTACAACATACCCAAACATAGAGAGTTCAACATACCCAAACATAGAGCATTCAACATACCCAAACATAGAGAGTTCAACATACCCAAACATAGAGCATTCAACATACCCAAACATAGAGAGTTCAACATTATTATTATTATTATACCAGATTTCTTGAGCGCCCTTTTCATGTAAAAATACACGTTCAAGGGCGCTTTACATAATAACATATGACATATCACAGATATGTAAACATAATAACAATGATAAAACATAGTATATGCAAACAAAACAACATGTGTTAAGGTGATAATAGATCTTAAATCTGACCGATAAAACAAATTCATATGAGACAAGGACAACTATGGACAATTAATATAATGCTGGTATAAATTTAATAAAATGAGAGAATGAATCGATACACTGAAATGGGCTTAAAGAATTTTATAGATAAAAAAATAACAAATTATATAACGTAACCTACGAATAAAACGCTAAGACCAATGATATTTAAAAGAGACACTTACGTTAATAAACGAATATAAATTTAAATATCCAAGTGATTGTAATGTAGTACATAAAAATTAAAAAAAGTAAATACATGTAGTAATAAATAGTCCAATTACTGGAATAAAACCCAAATTTCCAATTACTGTAATGAAATCAAATATATTTTTCCTAAACAAATTCAGCTAGTTCCCATGTATCTCGATGAAATAGTGTGTCTTGAGCGACCGCTTGAACGAGTATAGGGACGGAGCGTCCCTGATTCCAGAGGGAAGTGAGTTCCATAATCTTGGAGCCGCTACGGCGAAACTGCGATCACCAAGAGAGACATTCCTGCTTTTCGGCACTTCTAACGTTGATGAATCATTTTGTGATCTTAAAGTTCTCCGAGGTGTGTAGATATTCAATAGATTTCTGATGTAGACAGGTGATTGTTCATGTAAAGCTTTGTATGTATGAGTCTGAATCTTGTATTTTATCTTGTATTGTATTGGCAACCAGTGCAGATCTTTGAGTACAGGTGTAATGTGATCGTAGCGTGAAGTCCTTGAAATGATTCTAGCTGCCGTATTTTGTACATTCTGTAGTCTGTTCACTTTTGTCTGCGGGACACCATACAAAAGAGCATTACAGTAGTCCAGCCTAGATGTTACCAATGAGCTGACAATAGATTTTGTAGCGTCTTTTGGAAGGTATTGTCTAATGTGGCCGATTTTGCGCAACTGCGTGTAACATGATCTACTGGTGGAGTTAATGTGGGCCTCCATGTCCATCCGAGAGCCAAACAAAGCGCCCAAGTTTCTTACACACTCTGATGGTTTGAGCCACCCACTGTAACAGAGATGTCGCCAATATGCCTGGAGTTATGCTTTGATGAGAAAACGATGACTTCAGTTTTTTCAGCGTTCAGTTTGAGCATGTTTGAATTCATCCATGATGTTATGTCTTCCAGGCATTGTTCCACACGCTGTATTGTTTTGGATTGTGATACTTGATCTGTTGGCTTAAATGATAAATATAGTTGTGAGTCATCGGCATAGAACTGATTTTGTAGTCCGTGTTTTCTGCATATTGCTCCGACTGGCTTCGTATACATTGTATAAAACTTTGGCCCTAAAACTGATCCTTGTGGCACACTGTAATTCATAAGTACTGGTTTTGAAAGTTTACCATCAATACAAACTGTTTGATGGCGATCTTCAAAATAGGATGAAATCCATTGAAGCGGTTTTGCTGTGATTCCAAAATCGTGTTCAAGTCGTTGTAACAGAGTTGTGTGATCTATAGTGTCTAACGCAGCTGATAAATCAAGAAGCACGAGAACGGTGACATTGTTCTGATCTAGAGAAAGTAGTATATCATTCTGAACTTTCATCAGAGCAGTTTCTGTGGAATGGCATTTTCTATAAGCAGATTGGTGGGCCTCCTGTAGGTTATTTGTTTTCAGATGTTCTTCGATACGACTACCGACAACCTTTTCCAGCACTTTAGATACAAATGGCAAATTCGAAACAGGTCTATAATTTTGTAGAGTATTCTGATCCAGACTTGGCTTTTTCAAAAGAGGTCTAATACGTGACTGTTTAAATGACGCTGGTACACTTGCAGTTTCTAATGAAAGGTTTATAATCTTTGTGATGATTGGCAGAAGTTCGGGCAAGCATGACTTAAGAAGCCATGTTGGAATAGGGTCAAGTTCGCAAGATTTACTAGCAGATTTTGTAATAAGTTTTTTCACCTCTTCAGTAGATGCTGGGGCAAATTCTACTAATTTGTTACCCGGTAATTGACCAGTTTCTGAAATGACGGGGCATGTACCTGGGATTGTCACTGAATTTATTTCATTTCTGATTCCATCTATCATATTTATGAAAAAATCACTGAAATCTTGGGCCAATTCTTCAGAACATTTGCCAGATGGTAGGGCAATTTCGTCTGGGCCTTCCAATAAATGTTTTGTTATTTTATGTAAACCTTTTTGATCACTGCTACAAGATGATACTTTATCAGAATAGTAGCTGATTCTGGCCCGTTTCAACATTTTATTAACTACAGCACATTGTTTCCTGTAAATTTCATGATTGATGGTTAATTTACTCTTTTTCCATTTGCGCTCTAAATTCCTTTTCAGATGTTTTTCATTTTGTAGTTCTTCAGTGTACCAAGGACATGTGGGTCTTAACGTGATTGTTTTAGTACGTTCAGGCGCATGTTTTTCAATCAGTGATGAAAGTTCACTTGTGTATGTATTCACAAGCTCCTCAACATCTGTACATTGCATTGTCTCACATGGAATTTTAGACCCGGCTATATCTGACCTAAACGAATCTGTGTCAATAGAACGAAGTTTCCTGAATGTAACAGTTTTTCGAACTGATGGTGGTTTGGCAGCAACTGCTTGAAATGTAACAGCAAAGTGATCCTGACTAACTTTTCCAGAGTTATCTGAGAATCCAGGGTCTGATATTTCTATGTTCGACACAGTATTTCCTTTGTCGCTTGTAATCAGTACATCTAAAGTGTGGCCACGGACATGAGTTGGCTCATTGACATATTGTTTCATTCCACATGATTGTAAGATACTTTGGAATTTTTGAGTATCATGGTCCATTGGGGCGTCTAAGTGAAAGTTTAGATCTCCAGTTAGTATGAAATGTTTGTCAAGTGTTACGAATGTTTCCAGAAAACGTGGCCATTCATTTTCGAGAAATACGCTCGTCTTTAACCCATTTTCTTTTGAAGGAGGTGGTCTGTAAATAACCACAATGCGTAATGAGAACCCATTTATTGTTGCATTGCAATCTATATGTTCGAATGTAGATTAGCTGTTATCACGGGTCGACGAAACGATTTGAATGACTATGTTTGACTTGTATATTAATGCAACACCGCCGCCACGTTTGCGACCAGAACGGGGAACGTGTTTTATTTTGTAACCGTCGGGTAGAAGTTCACCAAGACATGATTTGTCAATAGATGTTCCCAGCCAAGTTTCAGTAATAGCTACAATATCAAAGTTATTTGAAAGTATGTAGTCACACAAAGATAGAGTTTTGTTCTTTACTGATCTTGGGTTTATACAGCATAACTGAATGTTTCTTTGGCCCTTTACTGGTTTTAAGTTTTCAGGTTTTATGGAAATGAGAGACTTTAGATTTGCCCCTTTGATCTTGTTGCAAGATGTGTTTCTATCACTTGACACAATGGTTGGAATTGCTTGCGGCAAGATTGTCAAAATTTCACAATGTACTACTCCTTGATTGGTGTTCCACATACGTAATTCCTGATCTTGACCGCCTCTAGCATATCTATAGTTCAACAAATTATGTTTCTTCAATATGGTCAAGGTTTCTTTGTTAGGTATAGAAAGACTTCTGGGCACGTTAGCTAAATCCAGTAATTGTTCTCTATTGTATTGGGTAAGTTTATCCATAATCCGGAGTGAGATCGAATTCACAAAATTTGATGAAATAACTGGTTTATTATAAATATTTATGTATATATCCAATTGTTTCACATCACTAAAACACAATATTCCAATGAGTAATCCACACGGCATGTATATCATAGCAATCCTCATATCTTCATAAAAGTCTCTCACACACAAAAATCCAGTTTCTAGCATGTTTAGTTTTTGCACAGTTAAATAAAGTTCTTCCAGTAAAATTCTTCCAGTAAAACATACCCAAACATAGAGAGTACAACATACCCAAACATAGAGAGTTCAACATACCCAAACATAGAGAGTTCAACATACCCAAACATGGAGCATTCAACATACCCAAACATAGAGTGTTCAACATACCCAAACATGGAGCATTCAACATACCCAAGCATAGAGAGTTCAACATACCCACACATAGAGAGTTCAACATACCCAAACATAGAGAGTTCAACATACCCACACATAGAGAGTTCAACATACCCACACATAGAGAGTACAACATACCCAAACATAGAGAGTACAACATACCCAAACATAGAGAGTACAACATACCCAAACATAGAGAGTTCAACATACCCAAACATAGAGAGTTCAACATACCCAAACATAGAGCATTCAACATACCCAAACATAGAGAGTTCAACATACCCAAACATAGAGCATTCAACATACCCAAGCATAGAGAGTTCAACATACCCAAACATAGAGAGTTCAACATACCCAAACATAGAGAGTTCAACATACCCAAACATAGAGAATTCAACATACCCAAACATAGAGAGTTCAACATACCCAAACATAGAGAGTTCAACATACCCAAACATAGAGAGTTCAACATACCCAAACATAGAGAGTTCAACATACCCAAACATAGAGAATTCAACATACCCAAACATAGAGAGTTCAACATACCCAAACATAGAGAGTTCAACATACCCAAACATAGAGAGTTCAACATACCCACAATAGAGAGTTCAACATACCCACACATAGAGAGTTCAACATACCCAAACATAGAGCATTCAACATACCCAAACATAGAGAGTTCAACATACCCAAACATAGAGAGTTCAACATACCCAAACATAGAGCATTCAACATACCCACACATAGAGAGTACAACATACCCACACATAGAGAGTTCAACATACCCACACATTAGAGAGTTCAACATACCCAAACATAGAGAGTTCAACATACCCAAATATAGAGAGTTCAACATACCCACACATAGAGCATTCAACATACCCAAACATAGAGAGTACAACATACCCAAACATAGAGAGTTCAACATACCCAAACATAGAGAGTTCAACATACCCAAAGCAGACATTTGATCATGTACTTTCTCTTCATATTTCAGTTTTAAATGTCTTTAATAGTATTTTGTATTCTTGTTATTTTATATTTATGGTATTACAATACTGTTTCCTGGAATAATGACAATAATGGGGGTTCTCTTTAAACAGATACATATGATTTACATTTGTTTCTTCATTTCAGACCAGATCTGCTCTTACTCGATGGTATGTAGGATTTTGATAATTTTTTCGTACAATTTTTAGGAATTGCTTACCGTAATCGTGTATGTATAAGACGCACTTTTTTCCTCCAAAATAGTATCCAAAAGTCTGCTGCATCTTATATGCCAGTTTAGAACTAAATTCCATTGTTTCAATGACTCCAAAACGACAAATGGTATATTACAACAGGGAAATAAATGTTTCATACTATTTTTCTCTAAGTCCCGTAATGTTCCGTATTTGTTCCGAATATCGTTCGAGTCTATATATCTATATTGTGTGGAAAATCAATCAAAGTTAAAAATGTTATTTAATTTATGATAAAAAAAATAGAAAATCTAGATCGAAAATAGATTATTAAAAAATATTAAAATCAACAAGTTACAAGTTCCAAATTTATTGGCATAATCAGCAACTATATTGCCTTTGGCCATTTACAATGATAGAAATATGGCAAAGACATCACAAAACATGTTACAGATATATACATATAATTATATAAACAAATACAATACATTTAAGAAACAGGGTATTACTACGTAATGACATAACTTCTTTGATGTACTTACAAACATTTATCAAATATTTTTTATTTTTGCATGACATGATAGATATAAATTTATTTATTGATGGCCATGCTATGTAGCCCAAATATTTCATTCTTATATCTCTGTATTTTTCACAACATAATATAAAATGGTATTCTGATTCAATTACATTTTGATTGCATAATTTACATAATCAATACCATTAAATCTTCCAAATTCAATTTCTAATTTATGGGATGTTAATCTTAAACATGTAAAACATTGACGTAAACTATCACTAGAAATGTGATCAATATAGTCTTCATAACAGAATGTAAGCTTAAATTTACAATAATAATCAAGTTTCGACATTGTGCTTACTGATGTGTTCCAGTCTTGAACGAACTTATCTATCTATATAAGTTTATTTAAAGTCGCCACCGCATAAATGCATTTGGGCGACTAAATTATCTAAGGTGATTAAAAAGGTCTAAAAATAGTTAATAAACAATTAAAATACTATGATGTTTAGAAGGCTAAGTCGGTTGCATTAATCTCAGAGTGTGTTCGGTTTTCGTATCTCCCACTCCCGCTCGCACACTATTGTGTACCAACGGGGGTCGGAGGTAGACCGGGTGAACAAATTACCCGGTGCAATTACTAATTCTAAGAAGATTTAGACATAAGTTGGTTAGTAGATTGTTTGTTAGTCCGTTCTATAGCCGATTTATACCGTACGTCCTTGGTGAGATAAAAACCGTGCAAATATTTGATTCTAAGTAGCATTCAAACCAGTGTAGAAGATAACAAGGACACACAATGGATTTTTGAAATATGTGTCTTAATCACAAGGTACCAGAAATTAGAAGGAGTGGACCAATGAGATGGATGCATGGAACTCTGATTGATCAAAAAAATAAAAAGTTAACAAGTTTAACCATAACAGCAGATAAATAATATAGAGACAGGTTTGACCTTGATTAGGGATCTTCGGGTATATTTTTATATCAGCATACCCCATCACCAAAATGTATTTAGAGTAGGTGATTTATAATGGGTTGCATAAGGTAGAGAGATAGATTTGAAAGTAAGAAGGAAGAAGGTATAAGGACACTGTCTGTCAGAAGAGAATCAACAGCTCATATGTGTGTCCTTCATATATCCCAAGATCCCTAACAACACATAGTCAAACCTGCAACATATAGACTGCGTTGCCCGTTGAGGGCTGTACTAATAAATATCAATAAAGATATTGCTACGAAAATTAAAAGTAAGACCTAATTGCAATTAGTTAACTAGTCGCACGGAACGGTGTGAAAATTAACAAGTGCCCCTGAGCAAAAAAAAAGAACGAGCGCTCAGGAATGTGCACTGACTGACCTCTGTAAATGTAAACAAACAATTGAGAATTTTACGTTCGCGCGAACGAGAAAGAGATATGGCAGGTGCCCGTTTACCTTGCATAGTGCAAAGCAGTATCGAGGTTGCTACGAAGATTAAAATTCATGGACTATCTAACTAAGACATTTAGTTGATTGATCCCAAGTACATATAGTTACTACCAGTAATACAGATATATAACTGGTAGTAAAATATCTTCCATAATTATGGAAAATGTCAACAGGATAAGGAACTTCACCTATCACAAACGACTAAACCGTTAGAGGTATCAGCCTACTATGATGTTTGGTCAACTTTTTTAACATATATAAGTATCACCAAACTAAACTATCATGGGTTGCCCCTAAAAATATTTACATAAAACTAATTACATAGTAGGTTGTACAAGGTGTGATATGTGTACCAAAAAAATAATAATACCCCCCCTATATGCCCCCGTGTACTGGGATCATAAAAATTACATCTAAAAAAGGCGGCTTAACCCCCGAGTGACAACGTTTAAAAATAATGTGGTAAAATACACTTCTGTACAAACAACGGTCACCTTCGTAGGGCCTTTTAAAATTACATTTTAAGTATAAAAAACTATCAGATCTTGGCTATTTACAATAAAACTTAGTCACACAGGGGAATGCCAAACTAATAAAAATTAGCGATCGCTCGCGAGACGAAGATTTCATGACAGGAGTACCGGTTCCGTTGTTTACTCGGTGATTTCGGAGAACGACCGACCGCACGCAGTAATTGCTCATATAACTACTCAGCCGGCCAGGTTACTCATGCGACTTGAGGGTGTCTGATGACCTTAATTAAAGTTGAGGATGTTGTAGGGTGTCCTTGTTTGTTTTAAGTTTGTTGTTAAGCTTATTCATAACTTATGTATATTTATAGGTTAAGTTTTACAGTCTAATACCTACTGAAGTGGTATTAAGAGTAATGAAGAATTGTTAGAAAAGACGTAAATTTGGGCTAATGACTAGTGTCATAGCATTTGAGCTTCAGTTGTAGAATTGCTGAGGATTACTTCTTGAAGTTGATCAAACTTTGTTAACATAATGTTGACTTTAATAAAGAACACTAAAAACTCTAGATAATTTAATCAGATGATCATTAGATCATTGATAGAAATTACACAATTTTGCCATATGGCTGCAGATAGAAATATCTGTAAATAGAAATGTCCAACTGCATATTGAAACTTCAGATGGCATTTTTTCCAAATACTGTGTTGATATAACAACTATGTGGTAGATAGTCTACAGGATAGTAGGTTCAATGTACCAAGGTGTATGAAAATAGTAATATCCATGTATGGTAGTGGAATTTACCAAATTACTATGGAAAATTTGTGATTTTGGATATTTCCTTGTGCCATAGGAGAAGGGCCTCAAGGTGAATACTGACAGGGCGTGGTCAGAATAATAGTTCTGTCCAAGTCAATAACATGTTAATGTTACTAGTAATGTAGAGAAGTCTTTAAAAAATTAAATTACAACCACCAGAAATATGGTAATTTTTGGCCCAAATTTACAGAAATTAGACATTTGGGCTAATGACTAGTGTCGTAGCATTTGAGCTTCAGTTTTAGAATTACTGAAGATTACTTCTTGAAGTTGATCAAGCTTTGTTAACATAATGTTGACTTTAATAAAGAACACTAAAATCTCTAGATAATTTAATCATTAGATCATTGATAGAAATTACACAATTTTGCAGTATGGCTGCACAGAGTCGGTAAATAGAAATGTCCAACTGCATATTGACACTTCAGATGGCATTTTTTCCAAATACTGTGTTGATATAACAACTATGTGGTAGATAGTCTACAGGATAGTAGGTTCAATGTACCAAGGTGTATGAAAATAGTAATATCCATGTATGGTAGTGGAATTTACCAAATTACTATGGAAAATTTGTGGTTTAGGATATTTCCTTGTGCCATAGGAGGAGGGCCTCTAGGTGAATACTGACAGGGCGTGGTCAGAATAATAGTTCTGTCCAAGTCAATAACATGTTAATGTTACTAGTGATATAGAGAAGTCTTTAAAAAATTAAATTACAACCACCAGAAATTTGGTAATTTTTGGCCCGAATTTACAGAAATTAGACATTTCTGTCGTACTTTATTATGTAGGAAAGTTAGGGCCTCAATTCAACCACCTGGTCAAGTTGAGTGTCCTAACAAGATGAATGAGGTAGATAATTACATGACCTTAACTTAGGAACTTGAGTATCTAATGAAGCATACTCATGTACAAGAATATTTAGGTTTTAGATGAATATGTAGTTGTTGAGACTATACCAGGATGGTAATCCGCTCCAGCTAAACATATTTAAAATTTTCAGATAAATTTTTTTGTATATATTGTACTAAGGGTGTGATATTGATGTACTTAGAGTTCGAAATAGAACTTTACATGTAGATTATGAATATAGATCCTTGAATTTTTATTTTGACTTTGAAATTGACCAAAAACCGGCCAAAATTGTACAAATTAAGCATTTCGCTTATGACATAGCATAAGGGCCCCAACCCGAACACTGGTGGATCAAAGAAAATGTCGACGTCCACCCTGGATAAACAACAATATGAAGTTACTAGAAAGTTATAAATATATAGGATTTATCAATCCTTGTTACAAGAAAAAATTTCCAGAATTTACCATTGTATTGAAGTGATCTTGTAGATCACTACCAATACAATTTAAACTAGCTTTATTTAGTTTTAGAGTTTCTTAGTCACAAAACACCGGCAGTATGGGCTTTACCCGGCCGGACTGAGTACGCTAGTTGCTCTGCGCGCAGTCATACTACCAATCCGGGTAATTTGGACCAGGGGCTCTGGGTCCCAATTTAAATTTTAAATTTCTCAGACAAGTATGTTCCCATATACATGTTTACAAGCTTAATCGCTTGGGGATTTTCAAATAATGATTTGCTAAATACTATTGTTTTCTATGTAAATGATCACAGGGGGTAAAGGCAATTATGGATAGCTAAGGTAAGCTTAGCTATAAGGTAAAAAAAGAATTAGTAAAACAGGAGGGTCACTAATTTAGATGATATAGGTTGTATATAGCAAAGTAATAGCTATTTATGAGCTATTGGTTTGACAGGGGCATAGCCAGAAATCAGTCTTAATAGTTTAGGTTGGGAGGTAGAGACGGTTTGTATGGATTTGGATTTTCCAGGTTGTTGTGGATTGTCCCACATTGGTTTACTTATTCCAATGATGTAGAAATGAAGTTATTGTGATGTTTAAACCACCGGTGTTTATGAAACTTTTTGAACGAACTGGTCATGTAATCTCATTTTAAACATAGGTAAATAGTTAATATTAGCATCAAAATTGAGTCGAACATTTGTAAACAATTAGTGAGGAAAATTAATGATGGTTCACAATAAATACTGTTATCAAGTTTTGCAAACAACCAATTACCGACTGCTGTTTGACATATATGTGCTGCTAATTATCATTGTTAATGTGTTGAGATTGACAAGTTTGACTAGGTGTTTACATGATGAAATTGAGTCTCTTCAAATACTAGAACTTGTGATTTACTCACTGACTGACACATGTCAAACACATTATTATACTGATTGTATAAATGTAGTCATGAGCAGATAATCGCATGTTATTCCATTGTCTTCTCTTTGTAAAAAACTTGTTATATACATAACAAAGGAGTACTCTCTTATGAAATAAATAACTAAACATTAATCATACTTATAATAAATAAATAAAATAAAAAAATAATATTATTAAGCAATTTGGGCAGACTGTACCTACGTCGTCAATATATTCTCATTATACATCCTTGTCTATTGGATTGCTGGGCTTGCGGAGATTGTTTTGTTCAAATCCTCATTGTTTAATCGAGGTAAGGAACACTGCAGACACTAGACGGCCTGATCAAGGCTGGCGGGTGTTCCGGACATCCCGGACACTTACTGTTAGTGATTCCGCTCACTGCCTCAATGCTGGAATAATTCAGTCTCTGAGCAGCCTAGGTTTACCCTAATTACTCAAATTTTGTGAACCAATCTTGCAGACAGATAAATATAGCCATGTGGCTTCCTTTTCGGTCTTGCGGGAGTAAGCTCGCTACTACAACATGTATCTCTATCATCTGTGAAAGGTCTAATAAAGTATACTTACTATCTATATAGAACAACAGTTACAATCATAATGATATATACCCAGGGATAAAGCTATTATAATATCATAATTTTACTAGTTTGTCTTTTATTAGTAGGATATGTGTCCATGATAACATGGGAGTGCAAGGATTACTCTCCCAGGCTGAGCATGACACAATATATACCTGAATATGTGCATGGTAAATTTAACTTTTATTAGACTAATGCAGATGGAGGATCTTGTGAACTATACAGGGCACATTATGAGCCATCAATTCTCTGATGGACACGTGCCCATGGAACTACTTCTTCCTTCTATCTGTGTATTTCAATCTGTCTTTCTAACTTATGCTATCCTACTATAAGTCACTTACTCTAAATACATTTTAGTGACGGGGATAGCTGATATATCTATATGACTCAAGATCCTCATCAAAAATTCTTAAAAGACTAAGCGATACCATTAATAATTCCACAAATTTAGTAGTGGACAGTAAAAGATCAATTCATATCTTTTACAAAGAATGTGGCCTAAACCCATGCACATGTTCAGCTTAATAAACTATAAACCTTTAGGTACTAAAAAATTCATGATTTGTGTAAAACCTTCATGCTAATGCTCTAAGCGTACATATATAGCTCCCTGGGTATAACAACAAGTAATCAGGTGGTAGACTCTAAACATGTCATTAAGCAGTCTGTCCAATTGCACACTGACCTACAAATTAGACTTATGCGTGCATTGCTGGCTCTGAACACAAAATAGACCTCTCATAGGCTGTTCACCATCCAACCTGATGCAACGTTAATTATAAAAATATTTTCAGAAAGTACGAAAACAACCAGTATCTTAAATACTCTGCTCTGTGCATTACCAACGAATGTTTTAAATAAAATGATATATCTATTTTTATATTATAATGTTAGTTTTAACGTGGCCCTGAAAGGAAACCGTTTGTATATATTATACATACAGAACATTTTCTGCGGAAATGGACGCACTGTTTTTAGTACCATTTTTTATTGTAACGCACAGGCAGAGAGACTTTTAACTGTAAGTTCATGAGGCTTTCATCTTCAACCTATATTTGGGAATGGGACATGATAATCTGCTCTAATAGCCTAATATGTCATAAAGACTCCATCCTTTTGTACATTATATACATCTTTATTTTTACTGTGTACACTGAACCCTTGTAAATATATAAATGGAGCATATTGTATCCTGGGTTCAGTGAAAGTGTCTGAAGTGCTTATATTTGTTCGCAAAGTATCTTCAAACCACATATTAGGCTGTTGAGAAACACCAGCAGACAGATCATCTGGGCACAAACATTTAAAATTCTAACATAGAATTATAGAACCACAACATTATATATCTACAGAATGTTGTGGTTATATATAGCCTCTTGAATTGATATGAAATATTCAAGTGTAGATAACTATAAGCTAGACGTAATGTTTTAATGTTTTCATTAAAACATTGTATATTTTAACCATAAAGTATGTAATTATTTTAGTCACAATCAAAGTTTGTAATATTAACACGAGTTCAGGTTCTTGCAGTCACAAATTTGCTCTAAGCTAGGCTTCAAAATCAACCAATCAGTAAACAGTTCGAGCTAGGACCAAAAAATGGATAGTTTTTCTACCAATGAAAAACATCCTTACACACACTGGATCTAGCCGAAAACATTCAAACGTTAAACTGTTTCTGATGTCCGTTTTTGAAGATTTGTGACTGTTTGAACCATAACAAAAGACATATAAACGGCGAGAAACATAATAAATCGGGTCGAGAATTGGTCGCGCGTCGCGTGCGAGGACATAGAGATCATCGAACATGGAAAAGATATATAATTACAAGAGATAGGAGGACAGTTTAGAGTGACTACTAAACAGACCCTATGTATTTTGATGCTTGTAGCCTAAGTTATGGTCGGGCTGAGTTATCAAATAACATTACTCATCTAATTCACACATTATAGAATTAAGATGCGTGTTAGTACAGCGTGACTCTTGTACCGACTCTATATAGTTTGGTGCTTGTAGCCTAATCTATGGCCGGGCTGAGCATGCAAATAATATTATACATCAAACATATTCGTACATTTATGAATATGAGATGTGAGACAGTATAGAGTGACTCCTGTACTGACCCTATACATGTTGATGCTTGTAACCTAATCTATGGCCGGGCTGAGCATTCAAATTAACACACACAACTTAATCACCTTAGTTTATAATTTATGAGTATTAACTAAACTTCTTAGTATGCTCGCCCATATGGTTCGCCGGCGGCGAGGGTAAATAAGCTCAATCATAATCGCAGGCAGATCGGTAGTCCAGTGGTAACACGTTGGACTGGTAATCCAGGGATCGCAGGTTCGATCCCCCGTCTGACCCTAATAAAATGAACAGTCTTTTAGATGGGACGTTAAACCGAGGTCTCGTGTCGGTGCTTTACACCATGCACGTAAAAGAACCAGAGAAGACTCTGGAATTGGTCTCTGTTTGTATCATGCACTATCCTCCAAAATCTAAAATGACTAATATCTTCAGGAGGCGTCGCTCATATGGGCAACCGGTAGCGACGATAAATAAACGTAAAACACAAATGATCGCAGGGCTCACAGGCGGATATGTAGTCCAGTGGTAACACGCTGGACTGGTAATCCATGGATCGCAGGTTCGATCCCCCGTCTGACCCTAATAAAATTAACAGTCTTTTCAGATGGGACGTTAAACAGGGGTCTCGTGTCGGTGCTTTACACTGTGCACGTAAAAGAACCAGAAGATTCTGGAATGGGTCTCTGTCTGTATCTATCCTCCAAAATCTAAAATGACTAATCTCTTCAGGAGGCGTCGCTCATATGGGCAACCGGTAGCGACGATAAATAAACGTAAAACACAAATGATCGCAGGGCTCACAGGCGGATATGTAGTCCAGTGGTAACACGCTGGACTGGTAATCCATGGATCGCAGGTTCGATCCCCCGTCTGACCCTAATAAAATTAACAGTCTTTTCAGATGGGACGTTAAACAGGGGTCTCGTGTCGGTGCTTTACACTGTGCACGTAAAAGAACCAGAAGATTCTGGAATGGGTCTCTGTCTGTATCTATCCTCCAAAATCTAAAATGACTAATCTCTTCAGGAGGCGTCGCTCATATGGGCAACCGGTAGCGACGATAAATAAACGTAAAACACAAATGATTGCAGGGCTCACAGGCGGATATGTAGTCCAGTGGTAACACGCTGGACTGGTAATCCATGGATCGCAGGTTCGATCCCCCGTCTGACCCTAATAAAATTAACAGTCTTTTCAGATGGGACGTTAAACAGGGGTCTCGTGTCGGTGCTTTACACTGTGCACGTAAAAGAACCAGAAGATTCTGGAATGGGTCTCTGTCTGTATCTATCCTCCAAAATCTAAAATGACTAATCTCTTCAGGAGGCGTCGCTCATATGGGCAACCGGTAGCGACGATAAATAAACGTAAAACACAAATGATCGCAGGGCTCACAGGCGGATATGTAGTCCAGTGGTAACACGCTGGACTGGTAATCCATGGATCGCAGGTTCGATCCCCCGTCTGACCCTAATAAAATTAACAGTCTTTTCAGATGGGACGTTAAACAGGGGTCTCGTGTCGGTGCTTTACACTGTGCACGTAAAAGAACCAGAAGATTCTGGAATGGGTCTCTGTCTGTATCTATCCTCCAAAATCTAAAATGACTAATCTCTTCAGGAGGCGTCGCTCATATGGGCAACCGGTAGCGACGATAAATAAACGTAAACACACAGATCGCAGGGCTCATGCTAGAGGGCGCTTGAGGCGAAATGGTCGCTTCATTTTTTGTGACTGCCGACAATAGACATCAGGGCCCCGTTTTATCAACAACGTCGGTCTTATCTTAAGACCGCTACTTGCGACGTTTCCTGTGACAATCGTACGACCGTTTTATCAACACGGTCGTAAGTCTTCGGTCGCAGCTAAGATCTTCTTTCGTCGTACGACCGTAATAACAGTGACACAGTCTGAAATGTAAACTTCCGGTGCACGCATCTTCGCACGCAAATGTCAACATCGGACATGTTTAAAACACAGCGCCCCTGTATATATTATTCATAACTTCTTTATTTCTTGGAATATGTTAATATTTCTTATATCGAATTAAACCGTACACGCAGGCCTCTCCAGACATGCAATCTATATTAAATCCAATATGACGTAGTTGGTCAAATCCGTAGAAGAGTTTTTTCAGATTTTTTAACACGCCGGTATTTCAATGGAAAACACGCCCCCACTAAATCTTCCTTACTGTGAATGTATAATCTATTTCAATATAACGGGTATGTTTCCATCGTGCAACAATATTTAAAATCTGATACGTAGTTTTCATATAATGAATTGTTAAACATGTCAGACTTTTTATTATACTTATACATCGTTTTTGCGTAAATACAAAACAGTTCTCCAACCCCAAAACTTCTTTGCTAATAGGAATATGTTGTTAAATATTGTGTATGTTCCAGATTTGTGTCTGTAAATAATGTTGAAGCAACTGAATAGGGCAGTATTTACATGTTACCACAATATCTAGTGATGTAAATAATTATGATGTATATGTGTACAGGGCTGTACAAATATTTTTCAAGGCCACTTGTCCAGGACAAGTGACTCAAAAAGCCACTTGTCCTGACCAGGATGCCACTTGTCCAATAATATTTTGCCAAAACAGCAATTAAAAATGTGATATCATATGTATCTTTACGTATAGGCTAATTGAGACAGAGACAAGATCATGATGATGTAATTCAGTTTTTACTCTTATTTACATAAATTATCTAAATACATAAAAAATCATTATTACACATAAACTAATAATAATTATTTACAACACCGGTCACACACATTTCTTAACACTTATGCCCGTGGACATGACGACCGCCTTTGCCACAGGCAAGCCACTGCCTGGTGGCCTTCTCAGCATCAAAGTCTTGCAGAGAAGGCCCAGTTCTCTTCAGTTCACTTAATGGCACTCGGGCTGGTCCTTAATAGTCTGGCGTACACCTCACTAACAGGCACCTCACTGCTCTGCTGCTGTTGCCTCATAAGCATCTTCAACTGCACATACTCCGTCTGAATCTGGCTGTGACGAGCCTCAGGGAACACAGTCATCATATGGTTCAGGATGTCCTGTAGATCTTCTTTTCCGTGGCTGGCCAGCTGATGTCGCTCACTTGGGACGGACCTGTAGTGGTTCAGTGGTTTCTCGTTGAAGTTCTGGAACCTGCAAATATACATGCATATCACTACATAATTATGAATTCAAAATGGAATCATCAGTGAGTGTACTCATTCAATACTCGGTGTGTTCTTTTTAGCCTCCCCACTTTCATCTTCACTTTTCCGTTTAGAACTAAAGAATTTAAGTAAACTCATATTGATCTTAACACGGCAGCGCAGTTTAATAGAATAATTAATATGGACGAAATGTGCAGAGTCCGATAGTTATTTACCGTAAAATCTTTATCTCAACCAGCCGATCAGAATATAGTATCAACAACGCATAAAGAACGCCTTCATCACTTGCTCCACCCAGGGTTAGGGTCAAAACGCGTGGTTGATGTCATTATTCAGTTGGGTGGTTGAGAAAAAAGGCTTACCGTTATTTACAGTATATTTCTATATAAAATTGAGTAAATCATAACGGTTGGCTGATCTTGAACTTTAATTGCTCTAATTATATCATGAAATTAAAAAACACAACATACCTTTTTAAAAATAGTGACATTTTCTGCGCCTCGGCAAAAAAGACAGAATTGACGCATGTATCGGCGAATATCAATCAGTGTTTGCAGTCTGTAATGGTAATCAGGCCACATTAATTGCCCACGTTTGTAGCACGCGTCCATCATAACAAATCAACCCAATCAGGCCTCATTCATCTTTTATGTATGTCCATTCTTAATCTTTAAATTAGTGAGTGTTTTCACAGTTCATCGCATTGTTTACATTTGCAATCGAATGATCACGTGATCTCACAACACGCGTACACGGTGTTTCATTGGATTTCTACCGCGGTAATTCATCCGTTTTTTGGCGAAAGTAGATTTTCTGGGTTTTTTTAGATTTTCTGTCAAAAAAGATTATTATGATTTTTGAAAAAGGCCACTTGTCCGGGACTAACGTTTTGAAATTAGCCACTTGTCCGGGACTAACGTTTTGAAATTAGCCACTTGTCCGGGACTAACGTTTTGAAATTAGCCACTTGTCCGGGACTAACGTTTTGAAATTAGCCACTTGTCCGGGACTAACGTTTTGAAATTAGCCACTTGTCCGGGACTAACGTTTTGAAATTAGCCACTTGTCCGGGACTAACGTTTTGAAATTAGCCACTTGTCCGGGACTAACGTTTTGAAATTAGCCACTTGTCCGGGACTAACGTTTTGAAATTAGCCACTTGTCCGGGACTAACGTTTTGAAATTAGCCACTTGTCCGGGACTAACGTTTTGAAATTAGCCACTTGTCCGGGACTAACGTTTTGAAATTAGCCACTTGTCCGGGACTAACGTTTTGAAATTAGCCACTTGTCCGGGACTAACGTTTTGAAATTAGCCACTTGTCCGGGACTAACGTTTTGAAATTAGCCACTTGTCCGGGACTAACGTTTTGAAATTAGCCACTTGTCCGGACTAACGTTTTGAAATTAGCCACTTGTCCGGGACTAACGTTTTGAAATTAGCCACTTGTCCGGGACTAACGTTTTGAAATTAGCCACTTGTCCGTAGCCACTTGTCCGCCGTCATTTTCGACTTGTCCCGGGCGTCGGGCGATAGGATTTGTACAGCCCTGGTGTAATTATGATGTATATGTGTAATTATGATGTATATGTGTAATTATGATGTATATGTGTAATTATGATGTATATGTGTAATTATTATGTATATGTGTAATTATTATGTATATGTGTAATTATTATGTATATGTGTAATTATTATGTATATGTGTAATTATGTATATGTGTAATTATGTATATGTGTAATTATGTATATGTGTAATTATGTATATGTGTAATTATGATGTATATGTCTGATTGATTTTATTAAGTTTATTATCCGGATGTCGGGGGAGATTAGCTTATGGCTCTAGGCGGTATTTTCGACTGTCAAAACGCCATACGACGATACGGATTATCATTAATTAGCAAGTATGCCCTCCAGAAATGAGGCGAAGTGGATGTCACCCTGATGTCTATTTTAGGCGAAGTGGTGGGGAAAAAAGCGACCACTTCGATCATGTCGCTCTCTAGTGTGAGCCCTGTTTCATGCATTATGCAGACAAAGACCATGCAATTTATTTATGCATCTTAATGAAGGTTTATCCCCGATACAACCAATCAGCGAGTCGTATGCTAAGGTATCGTGGGTTTCTCAGCATGATTGAGAAATTAGTGGTCATTATTTATTGGGTGCTATAATTTAGGTGTTGCAGTAGCTAATGTGCTGTAAACAGAGGACAAAAGTGGTATAATTTAGGTGTTGCAGTAGCTAATGTGCTGTAAACAGAGGACAAAAGTGGTATAATTTAGGGTTGCAGTAGCTAATGTGCTGTAAACAGAGGACAAAAGTGGTATAATTTAGGTGTTGCAGTAGCTAATGTGCTGTAAACAGAGGACAAAAGTGGTATAATTTAGGTGTTGCAGTAGCTAATGTGCTGTAAACAGAGGACAAAAGTGGTATAATTTAGGTGTTGCAGTAGCTAATGTGCTGTAAACAGAGGACAAAAGTGGTATAATTTATGTGTTGCAGTAGCTAATGTGCTGTAAACAGAGGACAAAAGTGGTATAATTTAGGTGTTGCAGTAGCTAATGTGCTGTAAACAGAGGACAAAAGTGGTATAATTTAGGTGTTGCAGTAGCTAATGTGCTGTAAACAGAGGACAAAA
>CM026401.1:17273332-17293109 GCA_014843695.1 Archivesica marissinica
CTGTGCCGGGGTCAACATTTAATATTGTATATGAGCGACGCTGTGCCGGGGTCAACATTTAATATTGTGTATGAGCGACGCTGTGCCGGGGTCAACATTTAATATTGTGTATGAGCGACGCTGTGCCGGGGTCAACATTTAATATTGTGTATGAGCGACGCTGTGCCGGGGTCAACATTTAATATTGTATATGAGCGACGCTGTGCCGGGGTCAACATTTAATATTGTGTATGAGCGACGCTGTGCCGGGGTCAACATTTAATATTGTATATGAGCGACGCTGTGCCGGGGTCAACATTTAATATTGTGTATGAGCGACGCTGTGCCGGGGTCAACATTTAATATTGTATATGAGCGACGCTGTGCCGGGTCAACATTTAATATTGTGTATGAGCGACGCTGTGCCGGGGTCAACATTTAATATTGTATATGAGCGACGCTGTGCCGGGGTCAACATTTAATATTGTATATGAGCGACGCTGTGCCGGGGTCAACATTTAATATTGTATATGAGCGACGCTGTGCCGGGGTCAACATTTAATATTGTATATGAGCGACGCTGTGCCGGGGTCAACATTTAATATTGTATATGAGCGACGCTGTGCCGGGGTCAACATTTAATATTGTGTATGAGCGACGCTGTGCCGGGGTCAACATTTAATATTGTATATGAGCGACGCTGTGCCGGGGTCAACATTTAATATTGTGTATGAGCGACGCTGTGCCGGGGTCAACATTTAATATTGTGTATGAGCGACGCTGTGCCGGGGTCAACATTTAATATTGTGTATGAGCGACGCTGTGCCGGGGTCAACATTTAATATTGTGTATGAGCGACGCTGTGCCGGGGTCAACATTTAATATTGTATATGAGCATTGTTGTGCCGGAGTCAACATTTAATATTGTATATGAGCATTGTTGTTCCGGAGTCAACATTTAATATTGTATATGAGCGACGCTGTGCCGGGGTCAACATTTAATATTGTGTATGAGCGACGCTGTGCCGGGGTCAACATTTAATATTGTGTATGAGCATTGTTGTGCCGGAGTCAACATTTAATATTGTATATGAGCATCACTGTGCCGGGGTCAACATTTAATATTGTATATGAGCATTGTTGTGCCGGAGTCAACATTTCATATTGTATATGAGCGACGCTGTGCCGGGGTCAACATTTAATATTGTATATGAGCATCACTGTGCCAGGGTCAACATTTAATATTGTATATGAGCATCACTGTGCCGGGGTCAACATTTAATATTGTATATGAGCGACGCTGTGCCGGGGTCAACATTTAATATTGTATATGAGCATCACTGTGCCGGGGTCAACATTTCATATTGTATATGAGCATTGTTGTGCCAGAGTCAACATTTCATATTGTATATGAGCATCACTGTGCCGGGGTCAACATTTAATATTGTGTATGAGCATCACTGTGCCGGAGTCAACATTTCATATTGTATATGAGCATCACTGTGCCGGAGTCAACATTTCATATTGTATATGAGCATCACTGTGCCGGGGTCAACATTTAATATTGTGTATGAGCATCACTGTGCCGGGGTCAACATTTAATATTGTGTATGAGCATCACTGTGCCGGGGTCAACATTTCATATTGTATATGAGCATCACTGTGCCGGAGTCAACATTTCATATTGTATATGAGCATCACTGTGCCGGGGTCAACATTTAATATTGTGTATGAGCATCACTGTGCCGGGGTCAACATTTAATATTGTGTATGAGCGACGCTGTGCCGGGGTCAACATTTAATATTGTGTATGAGCATTGTTGTGCTGGAGTCAACATTTCATATTCTTAGTATTGTGCAAGTTTGTCTATTTCCAAATATGAATAAACGTGGAATAAATGTGTACTATATAACGTGTGAAACAATGGGCGTAATGGACATTGACTTATGTTTCAATGCAGACTTGTTAAAACATGAATGTAAATATCTTTAAACGTTAAACGACAGTAACCTCTGTGATTTTTCAGACAGAGTCTAACCGCTGTGATTTTTCAGACAGAGTCTAACCATTGTGATTTTTCAGACAGAGTCTAACCGCTATGATTTTTCAGACAGAGTCTAACCACTGATTTTTTCAAACTTAATTTGCAGTGTTTGACAACTGCACTTTGTTGTTGTCAGCCTTGTCTCAGACTTGAATTGCGGTGAATAACGACTATATTTTATTGTTTTTCAGACTTGGGTTACGACAATATTAGTAGTTTCTCATGACCGTTCTTTCTTAAATTCCGTGTGCACAGAAATTGTTCATTTACATGATAAAAAGCTGGACACGTATAAAGGAAATTATGACCAGTTTGATAAAACAAAAGATGAAAGAATTAAAAACCAGAAGAAGGAATATGAAGCACAGAAACAATACAGGGAGCATATTCAGGTATATATTATTTGGTTTGTTGACAGGGTATATAGTGCAGTCCAGGAGTGATATTCCCCCGCAGACTGAAAACCTTGATAATTTAGCTTAAATACGATGTTTTCAGTCACTTTTCTGAGAATTTCCACATCGTGTTTTGCTATTATTCTTGCCATATTTTAAGAGATGCATTGCACATAGTCCAACCGTATGTCAGTTATGAATCGTGATGCACACGCAAGGTATATATTTTAAGCCGTATATATAGTCGAACTTGGTTAACTAGAATATCCCCCATTTGCTCAAATACATCGTCTGGCAATAATCTCTATATGATGCATATTGTTCTACCTGTGATGATTCGAACACGGATGACTGGAACTCTCAAACCAGATCACTGGTCCCACGAAATCAACTACTTCAATTAACACCTTTGGGTCGAACACAATCGGCCAAGTGCCCAGGTCCGCGTGTCTCAGAATATAAAAGTTTTCCCACCTTTCTCTGATTTGTTCACGCAAGCGCTTAATTTACATGTCATGAAATTGGCAATTACTATTATATCGGTAATATTAAACATGATTATGTTCAGAAGAAACACTTACTGAGCTTAAGATGCACTTCTTATACATCGTTGCTCAAATCCGACTTTAATAAACATAATACGACAAAGCAATTTTAAGTAAGCAATTAAATTGTCAGTAACATGTCCATGTGTTAAATCGCTGTACATTATTAGCATTACCTACTGATTGACATCTTCTATTTTTAGAATGCATAACTCTACCTGACCTGAGATTATATGTAGATTTAAATCATTCGTCATTGAATTGCGTAACATATTTACCAAAATATGATATTCTTATAGATTAAATATCATTTAACGTGATTATGAAATGCAGTTGTATAAACACGGATTCGTATTGATCAAAGCACGAGAGAAGGATATATTGGATGTATACAACAGCACGAGAGAAGGATATATTGGATGTATACAACAGCACGAGAGAAGGATATATTGGATGTATACAAAGAAGGATATATTGGATGTATACAACAGTACAAGAGAAGGATATATTGGATGTATACAACAGTACAAGAGAAGGATATATTGGATGTATACAACAGCACGAGAGAAGGATATATTGGATGTATACAACAGTACAAGAGAAGGATATATTGGATGTATACAACAGCACAAGAGAAGGATATATTGGATGTATACAACAGTACAAGAGAAGGATATATTGGATGTATACAACAGTACAAGAGAAGGATATATTGGATGTATACAACAGTACAAGAGAAGGATATATTGGATGTATACAAGAGAAGGATATATTGGATGTATACAACAGTACGAGAGAAGGATATATTGGATGTATACAACAGCACGAGAGAAGGATATATTGGATGTATACAACAGTACAAGAGAAGGATATATTGGATGTATACAACAGTACAAGAGAAGGATATATTGGATGTATACAACAGTACAAGAGAAGGATATATTGGATGTATACAACAGCACGAGAGAAGGATATATTGGATGTATACAAGAGAAGGATATATTGGATGTATACAACAGCACGAGAGAAGGATATATTGGATGTATACAAGAGAAGGATATATTGGATGTATACAACAGCACAAGAGAAGGATATATTGGATGTATACAACAGCACAAGAGAAGGATATATTGGATGTATACAACAGTACAAGAGAAGGATATATTGGATGTATACAACAGTACAAGAGAAGGATATATTGGATGTATACAACAGCACGAGAGAAGGATATATTGGATGTATACAACAGCACGAGAGAAGGATATATTGGATGTATACAAGAGAAGGATATATTGGATGTATACAACAGTACAAGAGAAGGATATATTGGATGTATACAAGAAAGGATATATTGGATGTATACAAGAGAAGGATATATTGGATGTATACAACAGCACGAGAGAAGGATATATTGGATGTATACAACAGCACGAGAGAAGGATATATTGGATGTATACAAGAGAAGGATATATTGGATGTATACAACAGTACAAGAGAAGGATATATTGGATGTATACAACAGTACAAGAGAAGGATATATTGGATGTATACAACAGTACAAGAGAAGGATATATTGGATGTATACAACAGTACAAGAGAAGGATATATTGGATGTATACAACAGTACAAGAGAAGGATATATTGGATGTATACAACAGTACAAGAGAAGGATATATTGGATGTATACAACAGCACGAGAGAAGGATATATTGGATGTATACAACAGCACGAGAGAAGGATATATTGGATGTATACAACAGCACAAGAGAAGGATATATCGGATGTATACAACAGCACAAGAGAAGGATATATTGGATGTATACAACAGCACGAGAGAAGGATATATTGGATGTATACAACAGCACAAGAGAAGGATATATTGGATGTATACAACAGCACAAGAGAAGGATATATTGGATGTATACAACAGCACAAGAGAAGGGTATATTGGATGTATACAACAGCACGAGAGAAGGATATATTGGATGTATACAACAGTACAAGAGAAGGATATATTGGATGTATACAACAGCACGAGAGAAGGATATATTGGATGTATACAACAGCACGAGAGAAGGATATATTGGATGTATACAAGAGAAGGATATATTGGATGTATACAACAGTACAAGAGAAGGATATATTGGATGTATACAACAGCACAAGAGAAGGATATATTGGATGTATACAACAGCACGAGAGAAGGATATATTGGATGTATACAAGAGAAGGATATATTGGATGTATACAACAGTACAAGAGAAGGATATATTGGATGTATACAACAGCACAAGAGAAGGATATATTGGATGTATACAACAGACAGAGAAGGATATATTGGATGTATACAACAGTACAAGAGAAGGATATATTGGATGTATACAACAGTACAAGAGAAGGATATATTGGATGTATACAACAGTACAAGAGAAGGATATATTGGATGTATACAACAGTACAAGAGAAGGATATATTGGATGTATACAACAGTACAAGAGAAGGATATATTGGATGTATACAACAGTACAAGAGAAGGATATATTGGATGTATACAACAGCACAAGAGAAGGATATATTGGATGTATACAACAGCAGAGAAGGATATATTGGATGTATACAACAGCACAGAGAAGGATATATTGGATGTATACAACAGCACAAGAGAAGGTATTTGGATGTAACAGAGAAGGATATATTGATGTATACAACAGACGAGAGAAGGATATATTGGATGTATACAAGAGAAGGATATATTGGATGTATACAACAGCACAAGAGAAGGATATATTGGATGTATACAACAGCACAAGAGAAGGATATATTGGATGTATACAACAGCACGAGAGAAGGATATATATTGGATGTATACAACAGTACAAGAGAAGGATATATTGGATGTATACAAGAGAAGGATATATTGGATGTATACAACAGCACAAGAGAAGGATATATTGGATGTATACAACAGCACAAGAGAAGGATATATTGGATGTATACAACAGTACAAGAGAAGGATATATTGGATGTATACAAGAGAAGGATATATTGGATGTATACAACAGTACAAGAGAAGGATATATTGGATGTATACAAGAGATATATTGGATGTATACAACAGTACAAGAGAAGGATATATTGGATGTATACAACAGCACGAGAGAAGGATATATGGATGTATACAAGAGAAGGATAGATGTATACAAGATTGGATGTATCAACAGCAGAGAAGGATATATTGGATGTATACACAACAGAGAAGGATATATTGGATGTATACAACAGCACAAGAGAAGGATATATTGGATGTATACAACAGTACAAGAGAAGGATATATTGGATGTATACAACAGTACAAGAGAAGGATATATTGGATGTATACAACAGTACAAGAGAAGGATATATTGGATGTATACAACAGTACAAGAGAAGGATATATTGGATGTATACAACAGTACAAGAGAAGGATATATTGGATGTATACAACAGCACAAGAGAAGGATATATTGGATGTATACAACAGCACAAGAGAAGGATATATTGGATGTATACAAGAGAAGGATATATTGGATGTATACAACAGCACAAGAGAAGGATATATTGGATGTATACAACAGTACAAGAGAAGGATATATTGGATGTATACAACAGTACAAGAGAAGGATATATTGGATGTATACAACAGTACAAGAGAAGGATATATTGGATGTATACAACAGTACAAGAGAAGGATATATTGGATGTATACAACAGTACAAGAGAAGGATATATTGGATGTATACAACAGTACAAGAGAAGGATATATTGGATGTATACAACAGCACGAGAGAAGGATATATTGGATGTATACAACAGTACAGAGAAGGATATATTGGATGTATACAAGAGAAGGATATATTGGATGTATACAACAGCACAAGAGAAGGATATATTGGATGTATACAACAGCACAAGAGAAGGATATATTGGATGTATACAACAGTACAAGAGAAGGATATATTGGATGTATACAACAGTACAAGAGAAGGATATATTGGATGTATACAACAGCACAAGAGAAGGATATATTGGATGTATACAACAGTACAAGAGAAGGATATATTGGATGTATACAACAGTACAAGAGAAGGATATATTGGATGTATACAAGAGAAGGATATATTGGATGTATACAAGAGAAGGATATATTGGATGTATACAAGAGAAGGATATATTGGATGTATACAAGAGAAGGATATATTGGATGTATACAACAGCACGAGAGAAGGATATATTGGATGTATACAACAGCACAAGAGAAGGATATATTGGATGTATACAACAGCACGAGAGAAGGATATATTGGATGTATACAACAGTACAAGAGAAGGATATATTGGATGTATACAACAGTACAAGAGAAGGATATATTGGATGTATACAACAGTACAAGAGAAGGATATATTGGATGTATACAACAGTACAAGAGAAGGATATATTGGATGTATACAAGAGAAGGATATATTGGATGTATACAACAGTACAAGAGAAGGATATATTGGATGTATACAACAGCACAAGAGAAGGATATATTGGATGTATACAACAGCACAAGAGAAGGATATATTGGATGTATACAAGAGAAGGATATATTGGATGTATACAAGAGAAGGATATATTGGATGTATACAGAGAAGGATATATTGGATGTATACAACAGTACAAGAGAAGGATATATTGGATGTATACAGAGAAGGATATATTGGATGTATACAACAGCACGAGAGAAGGATATATTGGATGTATACAACAGTACAAGAGAAGGATATATTGGATGTATACAACAGTACAAGAGAAGGATATATTGGATGTATACAGCACGAGAGAAGGATATATTGGATGTATACAACAGTACAAGAGAAGGATATATTGGATGTATACAACAGTACAAGAGAAGGATATATTGGATGTATACAACAGTACAAGAGAAGGATATATTGGATGTATACAAGAGAAGGATATATTGGATGTATACAACAGTACAAGAGAAGGATATATTGGATGTATACAAGAGAAGGATATATTGGATGTATACAACAGTACAAGAGAAGGATATATTGGATGTATACAACAGTACAAGAGAAGGATATATTGGATGTATACAACAGTACAAGAGAAGGATATATTGGATGTATACAACAGCACGAGAGAAGGATATATTGGATGTATACAACAGTAAAATCCTAATACACGTAATTTATCGTGGATTACTCCAGACTGACTACCCATGACTCAAACCATTATTCAGGGTTTGATGCAACAAAGTTTGACTGTACTCTGCTGCCTACCCCAGAGCTATCACAATATATTTACAGCATTGTTATTCCAATCAAAATACTGGTAAAAGGAATCTATAATAGCTGGAAAGTCGCCATATGACTTATGCAACATGCAGTAAACCCAAAAACAACCAAATCAAATGCCAATGATTTACGTAGGTATATTTATGTTAGTGACGTGTATTATGCATATACTGCGTACAGGAAACTACGAACAAGAAACAAGAATGTTTACATAATATTCAGAAGACATTGTCGAGTGGACCAATAAGTCGCCTAAGGAGGGACATCGGTCAGTTACTGCCCCTGAATACTCCCTAAAAGTATTAAGTGTGTTCCTCTGTTTTTATTGTTGTTTCCTTTGCACAACATGCTAGCAATTTTATTCACTTTATATGATTATTAAATTACTATATCTCGACATATCTCCTACAGTATATGCAAATTATTTGTAAAACAATGTTATCAGTTAATTAACACGATTTTGATAATATCACAATTATCATACCGCAACATCTGGGTAGGGAACAACAGTAAAAACAAAGGTTCTAACTAAAAGGACCTATTCACATTTTGGAATAAATCAGACTTTATCTGCCAAGGGAGGTAATAGAGTATTAGAGATGTCTCTCATTAGTGAAATTAACAAAATTGTGAATGGAATATACATTTATAATTGCAGGTGTTTATTGATAGGTTTAGATATAATGCCAACAGAGCCTCACAAGTACAGAGTAAATTAAAACTTCTCGAAAAATTGTGAGTATAGCACATTTTAATTTGTTCTTTTATGCAAGATTGTTCCCCAGAAATGGCATTCAGTGCAATCTTAGTGCTTTATTTATATTTTATTATTTCTTTTATAGCATAAATGTTTAGCATTGTGTAATTAGTGTGAATGTTTGTTTATTGTAATATTGATGTGTGTAATATTCATGTTACCATGGGAATGTTTGTTTATTGTAATATTGATGTGTGTAATATTCATGTTACCATGGGAATGTTTGTTTATTGTAATATTGATGTGTGTAATATTCATGTTACCATGGGAATGTTTGTTTATTGTAATATTGGTGTGTGTAATATTCATGTTACCATGGAACCTAAGTGATCACAGATAGTTTAAATCATTTTGAAAACATATTTTCAACTGTTCTTCCTGAGACATTGAGATAATCAACCATTCCTGAAACATTGAGATAATCAAACATTCCTGAAACATTGAGATAATCAAACATTCCTGAAACATTGAGATAATCAAACATTCCTGAAACATTGAGATAATCAAACATTCCTGAAACATTGAGATAATCAAACATTCCTGAAACATCGAGATAATCAAACATTCCTGAAACATTGAGATAATCAAACATTCCTGAAACATTGAGATAATCAAACATTCCTGAAACATTGAGATAATCAAACATTCCTGAAACATCGAGATAATCAAACATTCCTGAAACAAGACTTAACTGATAGTTATGCAAACACTTCTATGAAAACACTTGACAGGTAACTATGCAGACACCTGACTGGTAGCTAACGCAGACACTTGACCGGTAACTATGCAGACACTTGACAGGTAACTATGCAGACACTTGACCGGTAACTATGCAGACACTTGACAGGTAACTATGCAGACACTTGACCGGTAACTATGCAGACACTTGACTGGTAACTATGCAGACACTTGACCAGTAACTATGCAGACACTTGACTGGTAACTATGCAGACACTTGACCGGTAACTATGCAGGCACTTGACAGGTAACTATGCAGACACTAGTTATGTTTGTCAAATAAGATTAATGACTCTACTTTTCTTTCATTTGCAGACCTCCATTAGAACCACCTTGTAAAGATACTGAAGTCTCCATACGGTAAGTTGACTTAAATGGACTAATGTACACCATCTTCATTTATACAGCATACATTTAAACATATACAATAAACAGTGAAACATTTTAATCTGGAACACAATCTGCAATTCCTTCTAAACCAAGAATTTTCTAGGCTTTTTGCCATCTTTGTCATTGTAGAATAAATAAATTTCTGTAAAACAGATCCCTCTTTTCTGGAGCCAAACACAATTTCTGAAAAAGCTATGCGCCTTACAATTGGAATCTACCCTATAGATCAACTATTAATTGATTCTTTACTAACCGCCAATCTCAGACTGTCTAACCACTGCGTCCGCTTCCGTGGTTGAGTGGTGTATACCACTGTAACCTATCATCACTGATGGTCACGGGTTCGAGCCCCGCTCAGACCGTGTCTCATTTATATGAAAAAGTTGGCAGTTTCTTACGGAGATTGGTGCACCCAAGTACTGGTTAACTGCTGGAGCCTGCCCTGGAAAGTTGTTGTTAGGTAAACTTCCCGCCGGCGATATAGCCCAAAATGGTGCTCATGCAGGCGTAAAACCCGAAATATAACATAACATAACAAGTCTAACCATTGCAGAATTGAACTGTTGAAACTTGCAGCTGTATGGAAAGCCCTCAATGTCGTCACAACCAATCTTTTCCTCTGGTCCAGTAACTGTTCAGTTTATAGGAGTTTTACTATATTTTATTGTTTATTTCTTAACATTGTTTTTCATGCACTGTTTCATAATGTATATATAAATACATAATGTGATATATTGTTAGCTAGTTGAAGGGCCTGCTTGTATGATGTGGGTAGGAAGTGTATACGTACTTTCCACATACATCTATATTCAATAGTTGAAAGCTCCAGTCTCAATCCTGATTGGTGGAGCTGACACCAAATCTCAGAACAAAACAAAGAATCATTTGAGCTGGAATTTGAGCTTTGAGAATAGTTTTATTAATTCAAAGCCTGAAGTCTCTTAAAAGTCTCAGTTATTCACCGGCTCTAACCTTCACTTATTCACCGGACCTAACCATCACTGACTCTAACCATCATCCAATCACCGACTCTAACCATCATCCAATCACCGGCTCTAACCATCATCCAATCACTGGCTCTAACCATCATTCAATCACTGGCTCTAACCATCATCCAATCACTGGCTCTAACCATCATCCAATCACCGGCTCTAACCATCATTCAATCACCGGCTCTAACCATCATCCAATCACCGGCTCTAACCATCATCCAATCACTGGCTCTAACCATCATCCAATCACCGGCTCTAACCATCATTCAATCACTGGCTCTAACCATCATTCAATCACTGGCTCTAACCATCATCCAATCACCGGCTCTAACCATCATTCAATCACTGGCTCTAACCATCATCCAATCACCGGCTCTAACCATCATCCAATCACTGGCTCTAACCATCATCCAATCACCGGCTCTAACCATCATTCAATCACTGGCTCTAACCATCATCCAATCACCGGCTCTAACCATCATCCAATCACTGGCTCTAACCATCATCCAATCACTGGCTCTAACCATCATCCAATCACCGGCTCTAACCATCATCCAATCACTGGCTCTAACCATCATCCAATCACCGGCTCTAACCATCATTCAATCACTGGCTCTAACCATCATCCAATCACCGGCTCTAACCATCATCCAATCACTGGCTCTAACCATCATCCAATCACTGGCTCTAACCATCATCCAATCACTGGCTCTAACCATCATCCAATCACTGGCTCTAACCATCATCCAATCACTGGCTCTAACCTTCATCCAATCACTGGCTCTAACCATCATCCAATCACCGGCTCTAACCATCATCCAATCACTGGCTCTAACCATCATCCAATCACTGGCTCTAACCTTCATCCAATCACTGGCTCTAACCATCATCCAATCACCGGCTCTAACCATCATCCAATCACCGGCTCTAACCATCATCCAATCACTGGCTCTAACCTTCACCTATTCACCAGCTCTAACCTTCATCCAATCACCAGCTCTAACCTTCACCTATTCACCAGCTCTAACCTTCACCTATTCACCAGCTCTAACCGTCACCTATTCATCGGCTCTAACCTTCACATATTCACCAGCTCTAACCATCATCCAATCACCAGCTCTAACCTTCACCTATTCACCAGCTCTAACCTTCACCTATTCACCAGCTCTAACCATCACCTATTCACCAGCTCTAACCTTCACCTATTCACCAGCTCTAAACTTCACCTATTCACCAGCTCTAACCTTCACCTATTCACCAGCTCTAACCTTCACCTATTCACCAGCTCTAACCATCACCTATTCACCAGCTCTAACCTTCACCTATTCACCAGCTCTAACCTTCATCTATTCACCAGCTCTAACCTTCACCTATTCACCAGCTCTAACCTTCACCTATTCACCAGCTCTAACCTTCACCTATTCACCAGCTCTAACCTTCACCTATTCACCAGCTCTAACCTTCACCTATTCACCAGCTCTAACCTTCACCTATTCACCAGCTCTAACCTTCACCTATTCACCAGCTCTAACCTTCACCTATTCACCAGCTCTAACCTTCACCTATTCACCAGCTCTAACCTTCACCTATTCACCAGCTCTAACCTTGATCTATTCATCAGCTCTAACCTTCACCTATTCACCAGCTCTAACCTTCACCTATTCACCAGCTCTAACCTTCACCTATTCACCAGCTCTAACCTTCACCTATTCACCAGCTCTAACCTTGATATATTCACCAGCTCTAACCTTCACCTATTCACCAGCTCTAACCTTCACCTATTCACCAGCTCTAACCTTCACCTATTCACCAGCTCTAACCTTCACCTATTCACCAGCTCTAACCTTCACCTATTCACCAGCTCTAACCTTGATCTATTCACCAGCTCTAACCTTGATCTATTCACCAGCTCTAACCTTCACCTATTCACCAGCTCTAACCTTCACCTATTCACCAGCTCTAACCTTCACCTATTCACCAGCTCTAACCTTCACCTATTCACCAGCTCTAACCTTGATCTATTCACCAGCTCTAACCTTCACCTATTCACCAGCTCTAACCTTCACCTATTCACCAGCTCTAACCTTCACCTATTCACCAGCTCTAACCTTCACCTATTCACCAGCTCTAACCTCACTATCACGCTTAACCTTACCTATTCACCAGCTCTAACCTTCACCTATTCACCAGCTCTAACTCACCTATTCACCAGCTCTAACCTTCACCTATTCACCAGCTCTAACCTTCACCTATTCACCAGCTCTAACCTTCACCTATTCACCAGCTCTAACCTCACCTATTCACCAGCTCTAACCTTCACCTATTCACCAGCTCTAACCTTCACCTATTCACCAGCTCTAACCTTCACCTATTCACCAGCTCTAACCTTCACCTATTCACCAGCTCTAACCTTCACCTATTCACCAGCTCTAACCTTCACCTATTCACCAGCTCTAACCTTCACCTATTCACCAGCTCTAACCGTCATCTATTCACCGGCTCTAACCTTCCAAACCTTCACCTATTCACCAGCTCTAACCGTCACCTATTCACCGGCTCTAACCGTCACCTATTCACCAGCTCTAACCTTCACCTATTCACCAGCTCTAACCTTCACCTATTCACCAGCTCTAACCTTCACCTATTCACCAGCTCTAACCATCACCTATTCACCAGCTCTAACCTTCACCTATTCACCAGCTCTAACCTTCACCTATTCACCAGCTCTAACCTTGATCTATTCACCAGCTCTAACCTTCACCTATTCACCAGCTCTAACCTTCACCTATTCACCAGCTCTAACCTTCACCTATTCACCAGCTCTAACCTTGATCTATTCACCAGCTCTAACCTTCACCTATTCACCAGCTCTAACCTTGATCTATTCACCAGCTCTAACCTTCACCTATTCACCAGCTCTAACCTTCACCTATTCACCAGCTCTAACCTTCACCTATTCACCAGCTCTAACCATCACCTATTCACCAGCTCTAACCGTCATCTATTCACCGGCTCTAACCTTCCAAACCTTCACCTATTCACCAGCTCTAACCGTCACCTATTCACCGGCTCTAACCATCACCTATTCACCAACTCTAACCGTCACCTATTCACCAGCTCTAACCTTCACCTATTCACCAGCTCTAACCTTCACCTATTCACCAGCTCTAACCTTCACCTATTCACCAGCTCTAACCTTCACCTATTCACCAGCTCTAACCTTGATCTATTCACCAGCTCTAACCTTCACCTATTCACCAGCTCTAACCTTCACCTATTCACCAGCTCTAACCTTCACCTATTCACCAGCTCTAACCTTCACCTATTCACCAGCTCTAACCTTCACCTATTCACCAGCTCTAACCTTCAAAACCTATTCACCAGCTCTAACCTTCACCTATTCACCAGCTCTAACCTTCACCTATTCACCAGCTCTAACCTTCACCTATTCACCAGCTCTAACCTTCACCTATTCACCAGCTCTAACCTTCACCTATTCACCAGCTCTAACCTTCACCTATTCACCAGCTCTAACCTTGATCTATTCACCAGCTCTAACCTTCACCTATTCACCAGCTCTAACCTTCACCTATTCACCAGCTCTAACCTTCACCTATTCACCAGCTCTAACCTTCACCTATTCACCAGCTCTAACCTTGATCTATTCACCAGCTCTAACCTTCACATATTCACCAGCTCTAACCTTGATCTATTCACCAGCTCTAACCTTCACCTATTCACCAGCTCTAACCTTCACCTATTCACCAGCTCTAACCTTCACCTATTCACCAGCTCTAACCGTCACCTATTCACCAGCTCTAACCGTCATCTATTCACCGGCTCTAACCTTCCAAACCTTCACCTATTCACCAGCTCTAACCGTCACCTATTCACCGGCTCTAACCATCACCTATTCACCAACTCTAACCATCACCTATTCACCAGCTCTAACCGTCATCTATTCACCGGCTCTAACCTTCACCTATTCACCAACTCTAACCTTCACCTATTCACCAGCTCTAACTGTCACCTATTCACCAGCTCTAACCGTCATCTATTCACCGGCTCTAACCTTCAACTATTCACCAGCTCTAACCTTCACCTATTCACCAGCTCTAACCGTCACCTATTCACCAGCTCTAACCTTCACCAGCTCTAACCTTCACCTATTCACCAGCTCTAACCGTCACCTATTCACCGGCTCTAACCTTCACCTATTCACCGGCTCTAACCGTCACCTATTCACCGGCTCTAACCTTCATCTATTCACCAGCTCTAACCATCACCTATTCACCGGCTCTAACCGTCATCTATTCACTGGCTCTAACCTTCACTTATTCACCGGCTCTAACCTTCATCTATTCACCAGCTCTAACCTTCATCTATTCACCAGCTCTAACCGCCACCTATTCACCAGCTCTAACCTTCACCTATTCACCAGCTCTAACCGTCACCTATTCACCGGCTCTAACCTTCATCTATTCACCGGCTCTAACCTTCACCTATTCACCAGCTCTAACCATCATCCAATCACCAGCTCTAACCTTCACCTATTCACCAGCTCTAACCTTCACCTATTCACCAGCTCTAACCGTCACCTATTCATTGGCTCTAACCTTCACATATTCACCAGCTCTAACCATCATCCAATCACCAGCTCTAACCTTCACCTATTCACCAGCTCTAACCTTCACCTATTCACCAGCTCTAACCATCACCTATTCACCAGCTCTAACCTTCACCTATTCACCAGCTCTAACCTTCACCTATTCACCAGCTCTAACCATCACCTATTCAACAGCTCTAACCATCACCTATTCACCAGCTCTAACCGTCACCTATTCACCAGCTCTAACCTTCACCTATTCACCAGCTCTAACCTTCACCTATTCACCAGCTCTAACCTTCACCTATTCACCAGCTCTAACCTTCACCTATTCACCAGATCTAACCTTCACCTATTCACCAGCTCTAACCTTGATCTATTCACCAGCTCTAACCTTGATCTATTCATCATCTCTAACCTTCACCTATTCACAAGCTCTAACCTTCACCTATTCACCAGCTCTAACCTTCACCTATTCACCAGCTCTAACCTTCACCTATTCACCAGCTCTAACCTTCACCTATTCACCAGCTCTAACCTTGATCTATTCACCAGCTCTAACCTTCACCTATTCACCGGCTCTAACCTTCACCTATTCACCGGCTCTAACCTTCACCTATTCACCGGCTCTAACCTTCAACTATTCACCGGCTCTAACCTTCACCTATTCACCGGCTCTAACCTTCACCTATTGAATATAGATGTTTCTGGTGTTGGTTGTATTAGAGACTATCATATCTATAATATTATGTTAAATAGATATGACATATATGTTCAATATAAACTCTGGTTTGGGTCTCCGACTGTTGTATCCTTAATTGTGAACAACTATTAATTATCCAGGTTTCCAGAATGTGAAAAATTGTCGTCCAATATTTTACAACTCGACGAGTTACAATTTTACTACAAGAAAGATACGATCGTGTTTGATGGGGTCGACTGTAATGCAAACATGAGCTCAAGAATATGCATTGTAAGTACCGCTGCATGTATATTGTCTAGAATCTACAAAACTAATTGTCAGGAACCTGCATGTCTGGGTGGGTGGTTAACAGGAACCTGCATGTCTGGGTGGGTGGTTAACAGGAACCTGCATGTCTGGGTGGGTGGTTAACAGGAACCTGCATGTCTGGGTGGGTGGTTAACAGGAACCAGCATGTCTGGGTGGGTGGTTAACAGGAACCTGTATGTCGGGGTGGTTAACAGGAACCTGCATGTCTGGGTGGGTGGTTAACAGGAACCTGTATGTCGGGGTGGTTAACAGGAACCTGTATGTCTGGGTGGGTGGTTAACAGGAACCTTCATGTCTGGGTGGGTGGTTAACAGGAACCTGTATGTCTGGGTGGGTGGTTAACAGGAACCTGCATGTCTGGGTGGGTGGTTAACAGGAACCTTCATGTCTGGGTGGGTGGTTAACAGGAACCTGTATGTTGGGGTGGTTAACAGGAACCTGTATGTCGGGGTGGTTAACAGGAACCTGTATGTCGGGGTGGTTAACAGGAACCTGTATGTCGGGATTGTTAACAGGAACCTGTATGACGGGGTGGTTAACAGGAACCTGTATGTCGGGGTGGTTAACAGGAACCTGTATGTCGGGGTGGTTAACAGGAACCTGTATGTCGGGGTGGTTAACAGGAACATGTATGTCGGGGTGGTTAACAGGAACCTGTATGTCGGGGTGGTTAGCAGGAACCTGTATGTCTGGGTGGTTAACAGGAACCTGCATGTCGGGGTGGTTAACAGGAACCTGGATGTCGGGGTGGTTAACAGGAACCTGCATGTCGGGGTGGTTAACAGGAACCTGTATGTCAGGGTGGTTAACATTGTTGAATGATAATCAATTGCCTCTCCTCCCTCCACTGAAGAAAATAAAAATGTTTGCCACTTTATGCCCCCCCCCCACACTTAAGTTGAACATACATGTACAATGATTCTTAAACAAATTCATCACCTTACATGTAAAATAAATATTAACTGAAAAAGGTGATGTCAAATATAGCTCATAATAATCATTAAACATTGAATCATTTCAGTGTTCATGGACAATATTTATAACAGACAAGCACAAGGCTTGTCCCCTCTGAAAATGGACAAGTACTGCTTTAATATGGACAAGCCCTGATTTAAACCTTATATATAAACATGGAAATTGGATAACATTATAATAACTGAGATTGACAACTAAAAAAAATATAAACAAAAATTTAAAAACTACGGAAATGGTGATCGCCAACTGGACTCCTGCCCTCCCTCCATCACTTGGCCTCCATTGACTATAAATAATTTGCCCCTTGCCGTTGTAGGTTCAAATCCCATTGGCTGTGTCAAATTCTTTTATGTCAGTGGTTCTACCTGGGTGTCTGTCCGATCATGAAGTACCACTCGGAGGGGCACCTGGCTTCATCCTCGACCAATAACAGCTGGCAAGTCACCATATGACCTAGACTGTCGTGCGACTTTAAATCCATTACCCCAAACAAACTTAGCACCCCTCCCTACCACCACAAGCCCTAATCTTAGCTGGTTTCATTGAAGTGAGAAAGCTATATAGGTGACTTGAAAGTAGTTAGTGTTTGTGAAAATATCATAACTTATTTGCCAACAGTCCATTTGAATTTGGTACAGATGAAGAACCACTTCTAAATGTTACACTTTTTTTTTTAACTTTTCTTGTCGTTTTGAGGCACCAAAAGTTGGTAACCTGTTATAACCTGTTTATTTATATTTTCTACTTTAAACATATATATAATCACAGAAATGACGTCCAATGCATAACAACTATAAATATTAACATTGTGTTAATATATCCGAATTGAGAATTATATATGGGTATTGGAGTTGTCTAGCAAAGAAATTAGTGCTAGTTAATTTACCAAAACAAAGATAACACAAGTTCAAAATGACATTTAAGAGATATTTTGCGCATTAATGACACACCCATGTCTAACTGACTTGTTCTGTGATAGGTTGGAGAAAATGGTGCTGGTAAAACAACGTTGCTAAAAATCTTGCTGGGAGAATTATCTCCCACGAAGGGTATACGGCACGCACATAGAAGTCTACGTATCGGTTACTTCAGTCAGCACCACGTCGACCAGCTCGACATGGACCTTACATCGGTGGGACTTCTATCACATAAATTTCCTGGTAAGTTGTTTAACCCTTTACTGCACAACAGAAGAGGACCATTACTCCTTGTATCTGCACACTGCTGATTAGCAATACTGTACGAGATAATGAATATCTATAGATAACTGCATGGAACGGCTGCTAGATGCGGGAAGCTATACAGATGTTGTTTGGTGTTTATATGTAGTAAAGTGTTAATCTGTTGGTATGTGTAACAGAGAGCCATATAATCTCATCGCTTCTGTGATGGGGAGGTTGTCTACAACATAGGTGTGTAGTTGCTAACGTAAACGCTTCAATCGTTGTATACACATTTATTTTACCTGGATTGCAATTAAAATTCTTTGAAGTATAGACTGGCCTCATTCCTGTTAGAATACATCGCCATGAGAGGGAGTATAGCGGACCGTGAAGGGGTAGTAAAGCGGACCATGAGGACCGTGAAGAGGTAGTAAAGCGGACCATTAGGGGGGAGTTAAGCGGACCATGTGGGGGGAGTAAAGCGGACCATGAGGGGGGAGTAAAGCAAACCATGAGGGGGGAGTAAGCACCATGGGGGAGTAAAGGGGGCAAAAGCACAAGGGGGGGAGTAAAGCGGACGCATGAGGGGGGAGTAAAGCAAACCATGAGGGGGAGTAAAGCGGACCATGAGGGGGAGTAAACCAAACCATGAGGGGAGTAAAGCGAACCATGAGGGGGAGTAAACCAAACCATGAGGGGAGTAAAGTGCACCATGAGGAGGGAGTAGAGCACACCATGAGGGGAGTAAAGCGCACCATGAGGGGGGGTAAAGCACACCATGGGGGAGTAAAGCGGACCATGAGGTGGGGTAAAGTAAACCATGAGGGGAGTAAAGCAAACC
>CM026401.1:17300561-17321142 GCA_014843695.1 Archivesica marissinica
TTGGCGCGGATGAAAGCGTAAATGTGGTCATTTGTGTGGGAGGAAACCGGAGTACCCGGAGAAAACCCACCTGTCCGATCTGGCGACCACCGTACCATCTCACATACTTCCCGGTCTGAGGATCGAACCCGGGTCGCATTGGTGAGAAGCGAGCGTGCTAACCACTGCGCTAATCGGACAGCCATGGGAAAGATGGGTTTTCTCCGGGTACTCCGGTTTCCTCACACATGAATGACCACATTTACGCTTTCATCCGCGCCAACGAGACATACATTTTGAAATAACAACTATCTGTTGTAATGTTATCCTAGTATGCAATGTTTAAGATGCGTTTATATATTTTTTACGTTTATTTATCGTCGCTACCGGTTGCTCATATGAGCGACGCCTCCTGAAGAGATTAGTCATTTTAGATTGTTACTTACTTGCACGGTGTACAGCACCGACACGGGACCTCGGTTTAAAGTCCCATATGAAAGACTGTTAATTTTATTATGGTCAGATGGGGGATCGAACCTGCGATCCCTGAATCACCAGTCCAGCGTGTTACCACTGGACTACAGATCCGTCTGAGAGGAGTAGCAATTCATTTTTATACAGAGACGATCAACAATGGGTTACTGCCCCTGAATACTCATTAAACGAAGATAGGTTGTGTTAAATCGTGTCCTCTGTTTTTATCGTTGTTTCCTTTCCAAAACATGCTAGCAATTTTTATCCACTCTCTCATCGTATTATTATTAAATTGCTATATCTCGACAGATAGTTCACAGTATATCCAATGGGTACTGACTTATCTGTAAAAAAATGATATCACTTATTATTAACACGATTTTAGTAAAATCACATTTATCATAACGCAATATCTGGTTATGGAACAACAGTACAAACAACGAAAACGACCGATATGCATTTCGGAATGAATCGGATTTTTTATCTGCCAAGGGAGGTAATTGAAATACCAGCGATGTCTCATTCCACTACTAATCCGTGGTCTTCCTCCATCAATACTAGCTGGAGAATCGCCATACAACATAAGCTGTTTTACGACTTTAAGACCCCCCCCCCCACACACACACACACCCTAAAAAAACAAATAATTTAGACAATGAACAATTATAAATAGGGTAGCCTCGTTTTATGTTCGGCTCTCTTCGTCGTAACAAATCGTATAATATAGGTACACTGATAAAGCCGGAGTCAAGGTATTACGGTCTGTACTTGAATGTTCTGATGACTTCCCAGTTCGTGACTTGAATTGCTGGAATTCTTGTTCACATATTGTTTCTTTGGTGAAAATCGATCGGTTACTTGTACAGCTTTTATAACAATATTACTTTCCAGCAGGAACCTGGAACCAGGGACAATTACTTACAACGCGATTAGAAACTAGTAAAGCGAATGTATGTCGTTCAACGCTAGCCACTGGGACTATACACGAATACCATTCCTTGCTCTATTACACACGTTAGCCTTTGGTAACGTTCTCTTTAAGAAGAACACGAAGTATTCTGAGTAATGAGACTTTGGTTTTCAATTTAAGCAGAACGTGATGTATTATGGGTAATTGGCATTTTGTTTTCGAATGATGCATTGTGGGTAAAGAGAATTTGGTTTTCACTTTAAGCAGAACATGATGCATTCTGGGTAATGAGCATTTTGTTTTCGAATGATGCATTGTGGATAAAGAGAATTTGGTTTTCAAGTTAAGCAGTAGAACATGATGCATTATGGGTAATGAGCATTTTGTTTTCGAATGATGCATTGTGGGCAAAGATAATTTGGTTTTCACTTTAAGCAGAACATGATGCATTATGGGTAATGAGCATTTTGTTTTAGAATGATGCATTATGTGTATAGAGAATTTGATTTTCACTTTAAGCAGAACATGATGCATTATGGGTAATTGACACTTTATTTTCGAATGATGCATTGTGGGTAAAGATAATTTGGTTTTCACTTTAAGCAGAACATGATGCATTATGGGTAATGAGCATTTTGTTTTCGAATGATGCATTGTGGATAAAGATAATTTGGTTTTTACTTTAAGTAGAACACGATGCATTATGGGTAATGGGCATTTTGTTTTCGAATGATGCATTGTGGGTAATGGGATCCGATAACATCACAGGTCTAAGTTTGCCGGCGGCGATAGTAATTAAGCACAATCATCATAAACAGGCATAATTATATTTATATAAATCACATTTAGTTGGGTGGTTCGTTTAATATGTGCTAATAATATATATAAATCACATTTAGTCTGGTGTTTCGTTTAATATTTGCTAATAATATATATAAATCACATTTAGTCTGGTGTTTCGTTTAATATTTGCTAATAATATATATAAATCACATTTAGGCTGGTGGCTCGTTTAATATTTGCTAATAATATATATAAATCACATTTAGGCTGATGTTTCGTTTAATATTTGCTAATAATATATATAAATCACATTTAGTCTGGTGTTTCGTTTAATATTTGCTAATAATATATATAAATCACATTTAGGCCGGTGGCTCGTTTAATATTTGCTAATATATATAAATCACATTTAGGCTGATGTTTCGTTTAATATTTGCTAATATATATAAATCACATTTAGGCTGGTGGCTCGTTTAATATTTGCTAATAATATATATAAATCACATTTAGGCTGGTGGCTCGTTTAATATTTGCTAATAATATATATAAATCACATTTAGGCTGATGTTTCGTTTAATATTTGCTAATAATATATATAAATCACATTTAGTCTGGTGTTTCGTTTAATATTTGCTAATAATATATATAAATCACATTTAGGCCGGTGGCTCGTTTAATATTTGCTAATAATATATATAAATCACATTTAGGCTGATGTTTCGTTTAATATTTGCTAATAATATATATAAATCACATTTAGGCTGATGTTTCGTTTAATATTTGCTAATAATATATATAAATCACATTTAGGCTGATGTTTCGTTTAATATTTGCTAATAATATATATAAATCACATTTAGGCTGATGTTTCGTTTAATATTTGCTAATATATATAAAATCACATTTAGGCTGATGTTTCGTTTAATATTTGCTAATAATATATATAAATCACATTTAGGCTGATGTTTCGTTTAATATTTGCTAATAATATATATAAATCACATTTAGGCTGATGTTTCGTTTAATATTTGCTAATATATATATAAATCACATTTAGGCTGATGTTTCGTTTAATATTTGCTAATAATATATATAAATCACATTTAGGCTGATGTTTCGTTTAATATTTGCTAATAATATATATAAATCACATTTAGGCTGATGTTTCGTTTAATATTTGCTAATAATATATATAAATCACATTTAGGCTGATGTTTCGTTTAATATTTGCTAATAATATATATAAATCACATTTAGGCTGGTGTTTCGTTTAATATTTGCTAATAATATATATAAATCACATTTAGGCTGGTGTTTCGTTTAATATTTGCTAATAATATATATAAATCACATTTAGGCTGGTGTTTCGTTTAATATTTGCTAATAATATATATAAATCACATTTAGGCTGGTGTTTCGTTTAATATTTGCTAATAATATATATAAATCACATTTAGGCTGGTGTTTCGTTTAATATTTGCTAATAATATATATAAATCACATTTAGGCTGGTGTTTCGTTTAATATTTGCTAATATATATAAATCACATTTAGGCTGATGTTTCGTTTAATATTTGCTAATAATATATATAAATCACATTTAGGCTGGTGTTTCGTTTAATATTTGCTAATAATATATATAAATCACATTTAGGCTGATGGCTCGTTTAATATTTGCTAATATATATAAATCACATTTAGGCTGATGTTTCGTTTAATATTTGCTAATAATATATATAAATCACATTTAGGCTGATGTTTCGTTTAATATTTGCTAATAATATATATAAATCACATTTAGGCTGATGTTTCGTTTAATATTTGCTAATAATATATATAAATCACATTTAGGCTGATGTTTCGTTTAATATTTGCTAATAATATATATAAATCACATTTAGGCTGATGTTTCGTTTAATATTTGCTAATAATATATATAAATCACATTTAGGCTGGTGGCTCGTTTAATATTTGCTAATAATATATATAAATCACATTTAGGCTGGTGGCTCGTTTAATATTTGCTAATAATATATATAAATCACATTTAGGCTGATGTTTCGTTTAATATTTGCTAATAATATATATAAATCACATTTAGGCTGATGTTTCGTTTAATATTTGCTAATAATATATATAAATCACATTTAGGCTGATGTTTCGTTTAATATTTGCTAATAATATATATAAATCACATTTAGGCTGATGTTTCGTTTAATATTTGCTAATATATATATATCACATTTAGGCTGATGTTTCGTTTAATATTTGCTAATAATATATATAAATCACATTTAGGCTGATGTTTCGTTTAATATTTGCTAATAATATATATAAATCACATTTAGGCTGATGTTTCGTTTAATATTTGCTAATAATATATATAAATCACATTTAGGCTGATGTTTCGTTTAATATTTGCTAATAATATATATAAATCACATTTAGGCTGATGTTTCGTTTAATATTGCTAATAATATATATAAATCACATTTAGGCTGATGTTTCGTTTAATATTTGCTAATAATATATATAAATCACATTTAGGCTGATGTTTCGTTTAATATTTGCTAATAATATATATAAATCACATTTAGGCTGGTGTTTCGTTTAATATTTGCTAATAATATATATAAATCACATTTAGGCTGGTGTTTCGTTTAATATTTGCTAATAATATATATAAATCACATTTAGGCTGGTGTTTCGTTTAATATTTGCTAATAATATATATAAATCACATTTAGGCTGGTGTTTCGTTTAATATTTGCTAATAATATATATAAATCACATTTAGGCTGGTGTTTCGTTTAATATTTGCTAATATATATATAAATCACATTTAGGCTGGTGTTTCGTTTAATATTTGCTAATATATATAAATCACATTTAGGCTGATGTTTCGTTTAATATTTGCTAATAATATATATAAATCACATTTAGGCTGGTGTTTCGTTTAATATTTGCTAATAATATATATAAATCACATTTAGGCTGATGGCTCGTTTAATATTTGCTAATATATATAAATCACATTTAGGCTGATGTTTCGTTTAATATTTGCTAATAATATATATAAATCACATTTAGGCTGATGTTTCGTTTAATATTTGCTAATAATATATATAAATCACATTTAGGCTGATGTTTCGTTTAATATTTGCTAATAATATATATAAATCACATTTAGGCTGATGTTTCGTTTAATATTTGCTAATAATATATATAAATCACATTTAGGCTGATGTTTCGTTTAATATTTGCTAATAATATATATAAATCACATTTAGGCTGATGTTTCGTTTAATATTTGCTAATAATATATATAAATCACATTTAGGCTGATGTTTCGTTTAATATTTGCTAATAATATATATAAATCACATTTAGGCTGGTGTTTCGTTTAATATTTGCTAATAATATATATAAATCACATTTAGGCTGGTGTTTCGTTTAATATTTGCTAATAATATATATAAATCACATTTAGGCTGGTGTTTCGTTTAATATTTGCTAATAATATATATAAATCACATTTAGGCTGGTGTTTCGTTTAATATTTGCTAATAATATATATAAATCACATTTAGGCTGGTGTTTCGTTTAATATTTGCTAATATATATAAATCACATTTAGGCTGATGTTTCGTTTAATATTTGCTAATAATATATATAAATCACATTTAGGCTGGTGTTTCGTTTAATATTTGCTAATAATATATATAAATCACATTTAGGCTGGTGGCTCGTTTAATATTTGCTAATAATATATATAAATCACATTTAGGCTGGTGGCTCGTTTAATATTTGCTAATAATATATATAAATCACATTTAGGCTGATGTTTCGTTTAATATTTGCTAATAATATATATAAATCACATTTAGGCTGGTGGCTCGTTTAATATTTGCTAATAATATATATAAATCACATTTAGGCTGATGTTTCGTTTAATATTTGCTAATAATATATATAAATCACATTTAGGCTGATGTTTCGTTTAATATTTGCTAATAATATATATAAATCACATTTAGGCTGGTGGCTCGTTTAATATTTGCTAATAATATATAAAATCACATTTAGGCTGGTGGCTCGTTTAATATTTGCTAATAATATATATAAATCACATTTAGGCTGATGTTTCGTTTAATATTTGCTAATAATATATATAAATCACATTTAGGCTGGTGGCTCGTTTAATATTTGCTAATAATATATATAAATCACATTTAGGCTGATGTTTCGTTTAATATTTGCTAATAATATATATAAATCACATTTAGGCTGATGTTTCGTTAATATTTGCTAATATATATAAATCACATTTAGGCTGATGTTTCGTTTAATATTTGCTAATATATATAAATCACATTTAGGCTGATGTTTCGTTTAATATTTGCTAATATATATAAATCACATTTAGGCTGATGTTTCGTTTAATATTTGCTAATATATATAAATCACATTTAGGCTGATGTTTCGTTTAATATTTGCTAATATATATAAATCACATTTAGGCCGGTGGCTCGTTTAATATTTGCTAATAATATATATAAATCACATTTATGCCGGTGGCTCGTTTAATATTTGCTAATAATATATATAAATCACATTTAGCCGGTGGCTCGTTTATATTTGCTAATAATATATATAAATCACATTTATGCACAAGACTACATTTTATCTTTTTATCATTTTTCCGATAGTGATAATAAATCGACACCACGTTTGCAGAAACGATACACATTCCGTAGCCTATATTCCAGGAGACAATTTCCCCCGAATTTCGTAACCAATGTCCTATCTATGGCATGATTTAAAATTTCCTCTGAAAGAATAATTGTAACATTATCACTTGCAACCATCTATTCATTGTAATCTGCCGATTGCTATTGATATGTATGAATAATTAATCACTGTAAAGTTCCATCGTTCAATAAAAAATGAAGGGATCAGTCTAGAAGCGCTAGAACACACTATCTGTGTTCTAATACGACCGTTGTAAATTGATTCTGGAATTACATCAGTGAAACTGTATCTTGTGTGTGATATGATGATGTATTGCATGGTACATCCGAGATGTTATACATCCGAAATCGATACTCTAGCTGCATGTGTTAAGTAGTATTAGGTATGGAATTGATCAAATTAAGAATTAATAAAATGCGTATAAAATTTAATGAAGCTACGCCTGTTCTTTTAGTTTATGCGGTAAATAAGCGAAATACACACATTAATAACAGGCAGCAGAGATTAGGTAATGCTATTAGGTAATGCTATTAGGTAATGCTATTAGGTAATGCTATTAGGTAATGCTATTAGGTAATGCTATTAGGTTTGCAATTGATAAAACTAAGAATTAAAAATGTGAATAAAATTTAATGAATTGATCGTCCAACTTTTATAATTATAAAAAATTATTTTAGCTCGATTGCGAAAGTTCTTATAACTTATTTTAATCACTCTCTAGACCTCATTCCTGATGGAATCCATCGCCATGAGGTAGAGAGAAGTGGCAATGTGGAATTTAAATGCATTGACTAAGTTGACAATCGTAACAAATTTCACTTGCAATCTTACATTCCATTTCCCGTGCACAAACATGTGCCAGACATATTTCGACCACAGTTTAGTCGAATTAAGGGAAATCTAACAAAACACACTCCGATCACAATTTGGTCGAATCATGTGGGGCGAATTCTAGTCCAAACATAGTTCGATGACACTTTAGTCGAAGTATGTGCAGGGAAAGATAACCAAACATAGTTCGATGACACTTTAGTCGAAGTATGTGCAGGGAAAGATAACCAAACATAGTTCGATGACACTTTAGTCGAAGTATGTGCAGGGAAAGATAACCAAACATAGTTCGATGACACTTTAGTCGAAGTATGTGCAGGGAAAGATAACCAAACATAGTTCGATGACACTTTAGTCGAAGTATGTGCAGGGAAAGATAACCAAACATAGTTCGATGACACTGTAGTCGAAGTATGTGCAGGGAAAGATAACCAAACAAAGTTCGATGACACTTTAGTCGAAGTATGTGCAGGGAAAGATAACCAAACAAAGTTCGGTGACACTTTAGTCGAAGTATGTGCAGGGAAAGATAACCAAACATAGTTCGATGACACCTTAGTCGAAGTATGTGCAGGGAAAGATAACCAAACATAGTTCGATGACACTTTAGTCGAAGTATGTGCAGGGAAAGATAACCAAAACATAGTTCGATGACACCTTAGTCGAAGTATGTGCAGGGAAAGATAACCAAACAGTCCCACCACACAGTCGAATTTGGTGCAAGGAAATCTAATCAAACGCACGTTTAATTATGTTCGTGTAAATCTAGCTACACACACTTCAATCACACTTTGATCGAATCATGTACATGCACACCCTGATTATATCATCGAACTGTGTTATATATCTGAGCGGTTGTTGATCGATATTGGTTAACACGCTGGACTGGTAATCCAGGGATCGCAGGTTCGATCCCACCTCTGACCCTAATAAAATTAACAGTCTTTCAGATTGGACATTAAACCGAGGTATTGTGTCGGTGCTTTACATCGTGCACGTTAAAGAACCAGAGGAGACTCTGGAATGGGGCTCTGTCTGTATCATTGCACTCTCCTCCAAAAATTAAAATGACTAATCTCTTCAGGAGGCGTCGCTCATATGGGCAACCGGTAGCGACGATAAATAAACGTAAAACACACACACACACAATCGATAGAATCTGTGAATCTATTCGTGTGTTATGCATGATTACATATTATCGTCACGCAATTGTTCGATTGCCATTCCATTCAGTAAGCTCGTTTTAGTTCCATCAATCTCGTGCTAACAATGTGCAGCAAGCAATTAGAGGCAATACATAGTCTCTGGTGGATGTAATAGACAGTAAGTTCAAAAATAGTTCGAAGGCGGTCTAGGCGAGGGACATTCTACAGTAAAAACTTGATGATGATGATTGAGCTTATTTACCGTTGCCACCGGCATACCATGTGGGCGACCGAAGTAGTAAAACATTCCAGCTCAAATTAAGACTTAAACCTGTTTTAGGACAAGATATGGTGTATTAATTATTGTTTATTTCAATGGCCGCAAACCCATTCATTTAATTTTAACATGTATTCAATACTATGACAGTACATCAGTGAAAACGCACATAGATACATGTTAAAGTGACAGTACATCAGTGAAAACGCACATAAATACATGTTAAAGCGACAATACATCAGTGAAAACGCACATACATAAATGTTAAAGCGACAGTACATCAGTGAAAACGCACATAAATAAATGTTAAAGCGACAGTACATCAGTGAAAACGCACATAAATACATGTCAAAGCGACAGTGCATCAGTGAAAACGCACATAGATAAATGTTAAAGCGACAGTACATCAGTACATTTCTACAGACTTTATTTTCCTATTATATGGTGTGTTTTTTTCTCCAAATATTTGCCTCAAAATAGTAGTATTTCAACTAATAAACAAACGTCGAATATGCGGTTTGTTGGCATAACAAAATAATGTAAATGGGATAGACAGCCATGCGTAATACAACTCGTGTATTCTAAATGATTTATGGTACAGATTTACCGTTATATTTCACATGTGTGCATATTTATTTGTAGACTAATCTTAGTTAAATTATCTCTAAACAACATTATCTCGCGTTTAATATTGACTCCGATGACAAACAAACGTCAATTCAGGAGCATGGATGACCGTTATATGAAATCCTACTTTAAATTTTGAAAGTTTGTAGACCACAAAAACACTGTTTATTGATTATTGATTAAACTAATTCTGGGGGCGTCGCCCCGGGTAACCAGGGGGCAATTACTATTATATTTATGTGGGCGTCGCCCCGCGTAACCGGGGGTAAACAGGAGACAATGACTAGTATACGTCTTGTTCTGTAATCGTACAACTATTACATAAATACACAAATGGGTTGAACCACACGTTATAACTTCACTAGATTCGGTCCTCCCCATTGCATCAGATATAAAAGTTATCGTATATTTTGTAACCACTCGGTTCTCCGTCTGACCCTTTTGGACTGGTAATCCAAGGATCGCAGGTTCGATCCCCCGTCTGACCCTAATAAAATAAAGTTGGACTGGTAATCCAGGGATCACAGGTTCGATCCCCCGTCTGACCCTAATAAAATAAAGTTGGACTGGTAATCAAGCGATCGCAGGTTCGATCCCCCGTTTGACCCTAAAAAAAAATATATTAACAGTCTTTCAGTTGGGACTTTAAACCGAGGTCTCGTGTCGGTGCTTTACACAATACATGTACACGAACCAGCGGATACTGTGGAATGGGTCTCTGTCTGTAGCATTGCACTAAACATCTAAAATGACCAATCTCTTTAGGAGGCGTCGCTCATATGGGCAACCGATAGCGACGATAAACAAACGCAAGACACACATCAATAACGTGCAGCGGACACTAGTACATAAATAGAGAATATTAGGTTACTGTCCTATGTTTATATGATATATGCCGAAAACGAACCAATATGTAAAATAGTGGACTGTGTGAGGCGCGTAGCGCCGAAGACAGTACCAATAGTTTACATATTGGATCCGTTTGAGGCTTATATCTTACTTAAAACAATACACAAGATTAGACTAATTAAAATTGTTGATTTCATACATAGTGTAGGATTTAATATAATACTCTGACTTATACAACAAGATCTAATTAAAATTGTTAATTTCATACATAGTGTAGGATTTAATATAATACTCTGACTTATACAACAAGATCTAATTAAAATTGTTAATTTCATACATAGTGTAGGATTTAATATAATACTCTGACTTATACAACAAGATCTAATTAAAATTGTTAATTTCATACATAGTGTAGGATTTAATATAATACTCTGACTTATACAACAAGATCTAATTAAAATTGTTGATTTCATACATAGTGTAGGATTTAATATAATACTCTGACTTATACAACAAGATCTAATTAAAATTGTTAATTTCATACATAGTGTAGGATTTAATATAATACTCTGACTTATACAACAAGATCTATAATTAAAATTGTTAATTTCATACATAGTGTAGGATTTAATATAATACTCTGACTTATACAACAAGATCTAATTAAAATTGTAATAATAATATAATACTCTGGCCGTTTGACAGCAGTCCAATATTAATAATAACGGACTGAAAGTACAAAGGTACGACAGTATTTTAAGTCCGCCTCCGTCGTCCCCGTTCAGACCGTGTTTCGTCACATGGAAAGTTGGTGCACCAAACTGGTTAATCTGCAAAGGAAAGGTGTTAGATAAACAGCCAATCGCTCAAGCACGTTAAATAAACTTAAATAAATTCTTGTTTATTTATTAGGCGAGTTTTTACTCTTCTTATTCCAATAATATACAGGGGCTGGATCAGTGTCGTGCATATAGGACTGTGCAGTGGTCTAGTGATTAGCACGTTGGACTATGAATTATCGTGAGTGCGAGCCGCCGTGTGGCCATAACAATATTAATAGCTCTTCAATTGGGACAAACCAAGGTCCCGGGTATCGGTTCCATTAACAGAAACGAAAGATTAGGGACGTCTTCCTGGTGGTCGAGTTGTTACGGTCGCTGACTTGTATACCACTGTGACCTATCATCATTGATGGTCATGGGTTCGAGCCCCGCTCAGGCCGTGTCTCTTTATATGAGATTGGGGTACCAAGTGCTGGTACTGATTAACCGTTGGAGCCTGTCCAATAATTGCGTTGTTTGGCAAACTGCCCACCGGCGATATAGCCCAAAATGGAGTGTGAGCGGTAAAACCCGATCACACAACACAATACACGTGGCCGTCACCGGAAGCTCATTATTCTTCAATGACCACGTGTTAAGTGGAATGCATCACAATAAATTGCCTTCATTGTAAAAACAACCAGATCATGAAGCTCAGTTGGAACTTCATTAGACGAGATAGACGCGAATCGTTAACCTTAATGTAACTTTCACCCACTTCCAGTCGTGTATATTCCTATAGGCTCTGTAGTCAGGTGCCTGTACATTTTCTTTGAATATGTGTAAATGCGAGGAATGCAAAGTGAAAGGTATATGGGGTGGACGTGAATGATGTGCAACGTACCCATCGAATGTGAAAATAATTCTTTATATCGATATAAGAAGATTTTCAACTTCAAAATTGTGTTCATTATTTCTCGCCAAAACGTCTTAGTTTAAACATATTTTATTTCCCAATATAATACATATTGAACAATGCATACACCACGCATAATCAGAATATAGAAACAGGATTAGAATGGAAGACAGAGTCTTATATAATTCTTCTCCCAAAACGTCTTAAAATGCCTCCCGACTATAGACTTTCAAAATATTCCTGGTAGGGAGATACGCCCGGACACTATCACCCCCATATCCTAATGTTGCCTACACATATCGTAAGCCCGTGCTACACCCCTGACTTCATTAGAGCCCGGATTAGCATTTCGAAATCGTGTTTTATGTGGTTAAATTATGCATTGACATTGTTTATCTGATCCAATGTTTAAATACAAGGAACCCAAAATCAATCGAACGTAATTAAATCGCATGCCCTGTTTAATCATGAATGTGTCTGTTGTCTTTCAGCGGAATCGTCTGCCGGCAAGCAGCAACAATCGGAGAGCAGTCTATGGGAGAGTGCATGCTGGAAATTAGGCGTGGAAAATCGCCCGGACGACTGTCTCGAATCCCCGCCTAGTAAGAGAGGGTCGGATTGGGATTGGGTTGCGCTATATAGGCAGGGGGCAGTGTTATGTGTTGCATTACATGAAGACATTTACTGTTAGATCTGTGAGATCGGTTGTGTCGATTGTACGGTACACTAACGGGGACATGGGACATAGATTATGCAGCATTGTTTGGTGCGGTTGTACGGTACACTAACGGGGACATGGGACATAGATTATGCAGCATTGTTTGGTGCGGTTGTATGGTACACTAACGGGGACATGGGACATAGATTATGCAGCATTGTTTGGTGCGGTTGTACGGTACACTAACGGGGGCATGGGACATAGATTATGCAGCATTGTTTGGTGCGGTTGTACGGTACACTAACGGGGACATGGGACATAGATTATGCAGCATTGTTTGGTGCGGTTATATGGTACACTAACGGGGACATGGGACATAGATTATGCAGCATTGTTTGGTGCGGTTGTACGGTACACTAACGGGGACATGGGACATAGATTATGCAGCATTGTTTGGTGCGGTTGTATGGTACACTAACGGGGACATGGGACATAGATTATGCAGCATTGTTTGGTGCGGTTGTACGGTACACTAACGGGGGCATGGGACATAGATTATGCAGCATTGTTTGGTGCGGTTGTACGGTACACTAACGGGGACATGGGACATAGATTATGCAGCATTGTTTGGTGCGGTTATATGGTACACTAACGGGGACATGGGACATAGATTATGCAGCATTGTTTGGTGCGGTTGTACGGTACACTAACGGGGACATGGGACATAGATTATGCAGCATTGTTTGGTGCGGTTGTATGGTACACTAACGGGGACATGGGACATAGATTATGCAGCATTGTTTGGTGCGGTTGTATGGTACACTAACAGGGACATATATTATGTAACATTGTTTGGTGCGGTTGTATGGTACACTAACGGGGACATGGGACATATATTATGCAGCATTGTTTGGTGCGGTTGTACTGTACACTAACGGGGACATGGGACATAGATTATGCAGCATTGTTTGGTGCGGTTGTATGGTACACTAACGGGGACATATATTATGCAGCATTGTTTGGTGCGGTTGAACGGTACACTAACGGGGACATAGATTATGCAGCATTGTTTGGTGCGGTTGTATGGTACACTAACGGGGACATGGGACATAGATTATGCAGCATTGTTTGGTGAGGTTGTATGGTACACTAACAGGGACATATATTATGTAGCATTGTTTGGTGCGGTTGTATGGTACACTAACAGGGACATATATTATGTAACATTGTTTGGTGCGGTTGTATGGTACACTAACGGGGACATGGGACATATATTATGCAGCATTGTTTGGTGCGGTTGTATTGTACACTAACGGGGACATGGGACATAGATTATGCAGCATTGTTTGGTGCGGTTGTATGGTACACTAACGGGGACATATATTATGCAGCATTGTTTGGGGCGGTTGAACGGTACACTAACGGGGACATAGATTATGCAGCATTGTTTGGTGCGGTTGTATGGTACACTAACGGAGACATGGGACATAGATTATGCAGCATTGTTTGGTGAGGTTGTATGGTACACTAACAGGGACATATATTATGTAGCATTGTTTGGTGCGGTTGTATGGTACACTAACAGGGACATATATTATGTAACATTGTTTGGTGCGGTTGTATGGTACACTAACGGGGGCATGGGACATAGATTATGCAGCATTGTTTGGGGCGGGTGTAGGGTACACTAACGGGGGCATGGGACATATATTATGCAGCATTGTTTGGTGCGGTTGTATGGTACACTAACGGGGACATGGGACCTAGATTATGCAGCATTGTTTGGGGCGGGTGTATGGTACACTAACGGGGGCATGGGACCTAGATTATGCAGCATTGTTTGTTGCGGATGTATGGTACACTAACGGGGACATGGGGCATACATTATGCAGCATTGTTTGGTGCGGTTGTATGGTACACTAACGGGGACATAGATTATGCAGCATTGTTTGGTGCGGTTGTATGGTACACTAACGGGGACATAGATTATGCAGCATTGTTGGTGCGGTTGTACGGTACACTAACGGGGACATGGGGCATACATTATGCAGCATTGTTTGGTGCGGTTGTACGGTACACTGACGGGGACATGGGACATAGAGTATGCAGCATTGTTTGGTGCGGTTGTATGGTACACTAACGGGGACATGGGACATAGATTATGCAGCATTGTTTGGTGCGGTTGTACGGTACACTAATGGGGACATAGATTATGCAGCATTGTTTGGTGCGGTTGTACGGTACACTAACGGGGACATGGGACATACATTATGCAGCATTGTTTGGGGCGGGTGTAGGGTACACTAACGGGAACATGGGGCATAGATTATGCAGCATTGTTTGGTGCGGTTGTACGGTACACTAACGGGGACATGGGACATACATTATGCAGCATTGTTTGGTGCGGTTGTACGGTACACTAACGGGGACCTATATTATGCAGCATTGTTTGGGCGGGTGTAGGGTACACTAACGGGGGCATGGGACGTACATTATGCAGCATTGTTTGGTGCGGTTGTATTGTACACTAACGGGGACATGGGACATAGATTATGCAGCATTGTTGGTGCGGTTGTATGGTACACTAACGGGGACCTATATTATGCAGCATTGTTGGTGCGGTTGTACGGTACACTAACGGGGACATACAACACAGTGCGGTTTAGGTACACTAACGGGACATATATTATGCAGCATTGTTTGGTGCGGTTGTATGGTACACTAACGGGGACATATATTATGCAGCATTGTTTGGTGCGGTTGTATGGTACACTAACGGGGACATAGATTATACAGCATTGTTTGGTGCGGTTGTATGGTACACTAACGGGGACCTATATTATGCAGCATTGTTTGGTGCGGTTGTATAGTACACTAACGGGGACATGGGACATAGATTATGCAGCATTGTTTGGTGCGGTTGTATGGTACACTAACGGGGACATAGGATATAGATTATGCAGCATTGTTTGGTGCGGTTGTACGGTACACTAACGGGGACATGGGACATAGATTATGCAGCATTGTTTGGGGCGGTTGTACGGTACACTAACGGGGGCATGGGACATAGATTATGCAGCATTGTTTGGGGCGGTTGTACGGTACACTAACGGGGGCATGGGACATAGATTATGCAGCATTGTTTGGTGCGGTTGTATTGTACACTAACGGGGGCATGGGACGTACATTATGCAGCATTGTTTGGTGCGGTTGTATGGTACACTAACGGGGTATGGAGCATAGATTATGCAGCATTGTTTGGGGCGGTTTAACGGCACACCACGCTGGGACGGTGGGGCCTAAACTCTCTAAGGATTGTTCCGGGGAGGGGTGGTACGGCGTACACATAAGGACAGTGCGCTCGTGTTTTGTGACTTTGCGTTCATGGTTCGCTGAATAGACAAATAGATATAATGTTATGAATCACCAGCACTGCTAACACACTATAAATGGTAGATGAAAATTAATATGTGTCCATGATTCAATCAATTCGGAGTATTTATATAATAAAACCGTTACCCAAACTAATTCCAGGAATTTCACGAAACAATATCGTCATTACCAAGTCCGCCTCCGTGGTTGAGTGGTTACGGTCGCTGATTTGTATACCACTGATGGTCATGGGTTCGAGCCCCGCTCAGACCGTGTCTCATTTATATGAAAAAGTTGGCTGTTTCTTACGGAGGTTGGTGCACCAAAGTACTGGTTAACTGCTGGAGCCTGCCCAGGAACGGTGTTGTTAGGTAAACTGCCCGCCGGCGATACAGCCCAAAATGGTGCCGATGCGGGCGTAAAACCCAAAAAATGACAACTAAAACCAGAATTTCAAAATCAATGATTGTGAATGCAGACAGTCAGCCTTTACAAACAAATGCACCTCACAGGCGTCATGTGGGATTTGTTTCTTGGAATTATCTTAACATTATCTTAATAACTACGGGAGGAGAGAGGATCACAACTAGTTAATATATGCAAACTATCCTTATTTGTTGACAATATGCGTGACATGCTCGGTATTTACTGCTGAGGATTGCAGGCACGTGCATATCAATCTGAGGAGTTAAGTAATGCCATGGCAACGATGATGATATACCACGTATAATATCCACTCTAATACTAGTATTTGTTCCACGGCGCTCTAACATTGTATCAACAACAACAAAACACCACCATCATCATCATCTTATCATCAGCATCATCAACAACAACAACAGACAAACATCTCGTCATCATCATCAGCATCAGCATCATCAACAACAACAAAAACATATCGTCATCACCATCATCATCACCATCATCTCATAGCAGCAGCATCTCATCATCAGCATCATCAACAACAACAGGAATAAACATCTTCATCATCATCATAACCATCATCATCATCTTTTCTTTCTTTTTCTTGACTTGTTTCTGTTGGTTTCGTTTGTGTTATTTATTACTATTTAAAACACTGTCGTGACTTTGTACTGTCGTGACGTCATACCTTTGTAATTGCAGTCCATTATTATTAATATTGGACTGCTGTCAAACGGCCAGAGTATTATATTATTATTATAATTTTAATTAGTAGGATCTTGTTGTATAAGTGTGTTTTAAGTAAGATATAAACTGAAGACAGTACCAATATTTTACATATTGGATCGTTTTCGGCTTATATCCTATACATAATAATCTGTACATTAATTCAATATACACTCTACACAATTCCTAACCTGGTGTTTTATAATATTTGGAGGAAACAAATAACCATATAATATCAATATTCATATCATTTTATTTAATACATTTTTAACAGCATCGGTATGCAATGAATTGTTGTATAATATGATATAAAATACATTATATGTGTGTTTACGTTTATTTATCGTCGCTACCGGTTGCCCATATGAGCGACGCCTCCTGAAGAGATTAATCATTTTAGATGTTTGGAGGATAGTGCAATGCTACAGACAGAGACCCATTCCAGAGTCTCCTCTTGTTCTTTTACGTGCACCGTGTAAAGCACCGACACGAGACATCGGTTTAAAGTCCCATCTGAAAGACTGCTCATTTTGTTAGGGTCAGACGGGGGATCGAACCTGCGAACCCTGGTTTTACTAATCCAGCGTAGCGTGTTAGCACTGGACTACATATCCGTCTGACAATTTGAAAATATTTATATTGTATGAGTATCATTTGTCTCCAAATATTATAAAATACCTATGCCCGATGTTATAACACTTTTCTCAGATCTCAAACTCAAGCTCAAATGATTTTATTGGTTGATTCTGAGATTTACTGCCAGCTGAACCAATCAGAAGCTTGAGACTGAGTTTGAGATAGAAGAAAAGTTTTATAACCAGGTGAGTGATTAGGAATTGCGTTGTGTGTACAGTTTCATTGCATGTTTTGACGCGAACTGGTTATATACTAGAAGACGTAGAAAACGCACACCTACATTATATACTAGAGGACATAGAAAACGCACACCTACATTATATACTAGAGGACGTAGAAAACGCGCACCTACATTATATACTAGAGGACGTAGAAAACGCGCACCTACATTATATACTAGAGGACATAGAAAACGCACACCTACATTATATACTAGAGGACGTAGAAAACGCACACCTACATTATATACTAGAGGACATAGACAACGCACACCTACATTATATACTAGAGGACATAGAAAACGCACATCTACATTACATACTAGAGGACATAGAAAACGCACACCTACATTATATGATTAGTATTACATGAAAACGAAATACGAAGGATTCCATCAAAGATATATCACATCTTTATTACAAAACACAAACAACATATTCCAAAATGTTTAAAACTATCTATTTATATAGTTATTGTTTTTCATGTAAAACACACTTATCCGTGCGTGTGCGTTTTCTATTCCTCTAGTATACATGTGCTTCAGTATTGCATGTCAATTCTCTATTAACTAAAATGAGCAGTCGGTGAATGATCGATGAAAGAATTGTTTCCGTTGAATGATGAGGTCGTGTTCGACCCCTATATGCAGCAACGTGTGGATGAACCCTATATGCAGCAACGTGTGGATGTCTCCTATATGCAGTAACGTGTGTATGAACCCTATATGCAACAACGTGTGTATGTCCCCTATATGCAGTAACGTGTGTATGTCCCCTATATGACCCCTATATGCAGCAACGTGTGTATGTCCCGTATATGCAACAACGTGTGTATGTCCCCTATATGCAACAATGTGTGTATGTCCCCTATGTGTCCCCTATATGTCCCATATATGCAGTAACGTGTGTATGTCCCCTATATGCAACAACGTGTGTATGTCCCCTATATGCAGCAACGTGTGTATGTCCCCTATATGCAACACCGTGTGTATGTCCCCTATATGCAACACCGTGTGTATGTCCCCTATATGCAGCAACGTGTATATGTCCCCTATATGCAACACCGTGTGTATGTCCCCTATATGCAACAATGTGTGTATGTCCCATATGCAACGTAGTCCCCTATATGCAGCAACGTGTGTATGTCCCCTATATGCAACAACGTGTGTATGTCCCCTATATGCAACACCGTGTGTATGTCCCCTATATGCAACACCGTGTGTATGTCCCCTATATGCAACACCGTGTGTATGTCCCCTATATGCAACACCGTGTGTATGTCCCCTATATGCAACAGTGCAACGTGTGTATGTCCCTATATGCAATATGTCCCCTATATGCAACAACGTGTGTATGTCCCCTATATGCAAACCGTGTGTATGTCCCCTATATGCAACAACGTGTGTATGTCCCCTATATGCAACAACGTGTGTATGTCCCCTATATGCACAACGTGTGTATGTCCCCTATATGCAACAACGTGTGTATGTCCCCTATATGCAACAACGTGTGTATGTCCCCTATATGCAACAACGTGTGTATGTCCCCTATATGCAACAACGTGTGTATATCCCTATATGCAACAACGTGTGTATGTCCCCTATATGCAACAACGTGTGTATGTCCCCTATATGCAACAACGTGTGTATGTCCCCTATATGTCCCCTATATGCAACAACGTGTGTATGTCCCCTATATGCACAACGTGTGTATGACCCTATATGCAACAACGTGTTATGTCCCCTATATGTCCCCTATATGCCCCTATATGCAACAACGTGTGTATGTCCCCTATATGCAACAACGTGTGTATATCCCCTATATGCAAAAAAAAGTGTGTAGTAAAAATGCAGCACGTGTGTATGTCCCCTATATGCAACAACGTGTGTATACCCCTATAGTGCCCTATTGCACAACGTGTGTATGTCCCCTAATGCAACAACGTGTGTATGTCCCCTATATGTCCCCTATTGCAACAACGTGTGTATGTCCCCTATATGCAACAATGTGGTGTATATCCCCTATATGCAACAACGTGTGTATGTCCCCTATATGCAACAACGTGTGTATGTCCCCTATATGCAACAACGTGTGTATGTCCCCTATATGCAACAACGTGTGTATGTCCCCTATATGCAACAACGTGTGTATGTCCCCTATATGCAACAACGTGTGTATGTCCCCTATATGCAACAACGTGTGTATGTCCCCTATATGCAACAACGTGTGTATGTCCCCTATATG
>CM026401.1:17322142-17349230 GCA_014843695.1 Archivesica marissinica
TTGGAGGGAATGCGACCATATTTGCTATGATTGTGGAGAGAATGCGACCATATTTGCTATTGTTTTCGAGGGAATGCGATCGTATTTGCTATGGTTTTGGAGGGAATGCGACCATATTTGCTATTGTGTTGCAGGGAATGCGACCATATTTGTTATGATTGTAGAGAGAATGCGACCATATTTGCTATGGTTTTGGAGGGAATGCGACCATATTTGCTATGGTTTTGGAGAGAATGCGACCATATTTGCTATGGTTTTGGAGAGAATGCGACCATATTTGCTATGGTTTTGGAGGGAATGCGACCATATTTGCTATGGTGTTGGAGAGAATGCGACAATGTTGTTATGGGTCCCTCGTAGAAAATTCAAAAAGGGAATAAACAAATGAATTAATATTGTATTGTATTTTATTTCAATACAAATTTCAAGGGGTGTACGTAAATAATAATACAATGCCTTGTATATACTCAATCATGGAGGAAGATAATGCGGGACTTCGCTGGCTCATATACCGAGGGACCTCGCTGGCTCATATACCGAGGGACCTCGCTGGCTCATATACCGAGGGACCTCGCTGGCTCATATACCGAGGGACCTCGCTGACTCACATACCGAGGGACCTCGCTGGCTCATATACCGAGGGACTTCGCTGGCTCATATACCGAGGGACCTCGCTGCTCTATACCGAGGTCACCTCGCTGGCTATATACCGAGGGACGCGCTGACTCCATACCGAGACCTCGCTGGCTCAATATACGAGGGGACTTCTTCTGGCACACATCTACGAGGGACCTCGCTGCTCATTACCGAGGGACCTCGCTGGTCCTATACCGAGGGAACCTCGCTGGCTTCATATCCGGGACTCGCTGCCTCCCTACCGAGGGACCTCGCTGGCTCTATACCGAGGGACTTCCTGGCTCATAATCGAGGGACCCGCTGGCTGCATATACGAGGGCCTCGCTGGCTCATATACCGAGTGGACTCGCTGACTCACATCCGAGGACCTCGTGGCTCATATACCGAGGGACTCCTGGCTCATATCGAGGGCCTCGCTGGCTCACATACCTGTGGTGACCTCGCTGGCTCTATACCGATGGGGCCTCGCTTGGCTCACATACCGAGGGGCATCGCTGTAGTATCGAACCGGTCGAGGTGACCTCGCTGGAGTATCGACCCAGTCTTAGGGACTTCGCTGCTATCCATCTCACTACTTCCGTGTTCGGATGAATTCGCTGGCTACCATCTTCCATGCTTCCCGTTCCGAGGGACTTCTTTGCTAGTTCCATCTCACATACTTCCCGGTCGCGAGGGACCTCGCTGGCTACCATCTACATACTTCCCGGTCCGAGGAGTTGTTGGTTTTTTGGTGGGGCTGCTGGCTACCATCTCCATACGTTCCCGTTCCGAGGGACGTCGCTGGCTTCCATCGCCATACTTCCAGGTCCGGTGCCTCGCTGGCTACCGATCGCACATACTTCCAGTTCCGAGGACGGCTGGCTCCTCTCACTACTTCCCGGTCCGAGGGACGTCGCTGGCTACATCGTCCATACTTGCCCGTTCCGAGGGGACTCGCTTCTACCTCTCACATTCTTCCCTGTCCGAGGGACCTGCTGGCTACCATCTCACATACTTCCCGGTCCGAGGGACTTCGTTGGCTACCATCTCACATACTTCCCGGTCCGAGGGACCTCGCTGGCTACCATCGCACATACTTCCAGGTCCGAGGGACCTCGCTGGCTACCATCTCACATACTTCCCGGTCCGAGGGACCTCGCTGGCTACCATCTCACATACGTCCCGGTCTGAGGGACCTCGCTGGCTGTTCTCTGTGTTTTACGTTTATTTATCGTTGCTACCGGTTGCCCATATGAGCGACGCCTCCTGAAGAGATTATACATTTTAGATTTTTGGCTGATAATGCAATGATACAGACAGAGACCCATTCCAGAGTCTCCTCTCGTTCTCCTCTGTACATAACCGACACGAGACCTCGGTTTAAAGACTCATCTGAAAGACTTATAATTTAATTATGGTCAGACGGGGGATCGAACCTGCGACCCCTGGTCTTTCTACTACCTCCATTGACAGATAAAGTACGATTTATCCCGAAATGTGTAGCAGTCCTTTCATTTGGAATCCTTTGTGATTTTATCCAAATCATGTTAGTTAATTGATAACAAAAATGCTTATAGATGTGTTACCCATTGGATATACTGTAGGATATCTGTCGAGATATAGTAACATACTAATAATAGTATGAGAAAGTGGAAGAAAATTGATAGCATGTTGTGCAAAGGAAACAACGATAAAAACAGAGGAAACAACATACGAGGACAGACGTGGGAACGAACCTGCGATCCCTGGAATACCAGTCCAACGTGTTAACCACTGGACTACAGACCCTTCTCTTTATTAAACAACGAATATCTGAGTCGGAGGTGATACACGTTTCTCAAATTTCAAGCTCCACAGCTCAAGCGATTTGATTGGTTGATTCTGAGATTTACTCTCTGCTGAACCAATCATAAGTTTGAGATTTAGTTTGAGAAACGTTTTATAACATCGGGGCCTGGTTTCGTATCACGTGATATCCAGGCACGTGCTGTGTGCCAGTAAGATATTATGTTCGTGACGTGACGTGCCGTGCCGTGACGTGCAGTTTTACGTAAACGTTGTCCAGATAGTGTTGCGTAATACTAAAGTGTGTCCTAACTACCCGTGTTACCTCTCAGTTTTACAATAAAGAAATCCATCTTTTTAACATTTTAAAGTGAAATACATCAGTGAAAACGCAAATTTCTACAGAATGTATTTTCCTATTTCCGGTATATGATATAATTTGTTTTCCAAATATTTGCCCCAAAAACTGACTATTTCAACTATTTCAATTAATAAACATACGCGGTTTGTTGACATAATAAAATAATGGAAATAGGGTAGACAGCAATGCGTAATACAACTCGTGTATCCTGAATAACACGATTTATGGTACAGATTTACCGTTATATTTCACATGTTGTGCCTAATCGTAGCTATATTATCTCTAAACAACATTATCTCGCGTTTAATATTGACTCCGATGACAAACAAACGTCAATTCAGGAGCATGGATGACCGTTATATGAAATCCTACTTTAAATTTTGAAAGTTTGTAGACCACAAAAACACTGTTTATTCATTCCATGTTAGTGTTCGAATGTATTCCGAAGAATTTGTTGTAGCAATGTATTTATACGCGAACAAATGCATTTTATTTGCTTTTTCGATCCAATGTCGCTTTAAAATGCATTTTATTTGCTTTTTGCGATGTAATGTCGCTTTAAATGTACTACAATGTTGAAAAAATATGTTCGTTCGGTTCTCTTCATAGTTAAGTTACTCGGTATCAAATCACCATAGCAACGGAATTAATGTGGTTATACCACTTTTAGCATGTTTTCTTAAAAGTGCTAACATAAAAGGACGGGATACAGTGCACCTTTATTTATTTGAACACGACTTTAAATTGCATTATGATAATAGAAGATCTTCGCTACTTGTCTATTTGCAATTTTATTAGGTTATATTTCGGGTTTTACGCCTGAATCAGCACCATTTCGGGCTATATCGCCGGCGGGCAGTTTACTTAACAACACCTTTCCTGGGCAGGCTCCAGCGGTTAACCAGTACTTGGGTGCACCAACCTCCGTAAGAAACTGCCATCTTTTTCATATAAATGAGACACGGCCTGAGCGGTGCTCGAACCCGTGATCATCAGTGATGATAGGTTACAGTGATATACAAGTCAGCGACCTTAACCACTCGACCACGGAAGCGGACTCTATTTGCAATACTAGAGTGATTGCTACATACATGTATATACACTCAACAAAATTCCTAATCAGTCACCTTGTGTGTTACAGTAATTGGAGCAAACTAATTAAACTTTATTTATTTTACTACGATTGCGAAACAAGCTCTAACAAGTTATATTAATCACTCTCGTTGGCGCGGATGAAAGCGTAAAATTAATGTGGTCATTCATGTAGGAGGAAACCGGAGTATCCGGAGAAAACCCACCTGTCCGATCTGGCTACCACCGTACCATCTCATATACTTCCCGGTCCAAGGATTGAACCCGGGTTAGATTGGTGTGAAGAGAGCGCGCTAACCACTGCGCTAATCGGACATGTGTTAGATTCATATTTGATCTAGAGAAGTTGCTGTTCAGTTTACAGCGGTAAATTACAGTTGAATGTGCACATGTTTTAAACAATATGTTCGGTAATCGGGTAAAATGGGTTCCGTGTTTACGGAGCGTTTATTTTAAACAATGAACAGGGAAGCATTTGGGAGCAATATTTAATTTCTATTTGGCTGGAATTTCGGTTTAGAGTGGTTTCAGTGTACATGTATATAGTACATTAATACCTTAAAGCGACATTATTTCGCAACCATTTCGCTAATCGGACAGCCGTTTTTTTAAACAATGAACAGGGAAGCATTCGGGAGCACTATTTATTTTCTATTTTGCTGGACTTTCAGTTTAGAGTGGTTTCAGTGTACATGTATATAGTGTAATACCTTAAAGCGACATTAATACCTTAAAGCGACATTACATCGCAACCATTTCGCTAATTGGACAGCCGTATTAAACCATTACTCATATTAGATTGTTTCAGGCATGTTATTACAGATCTTTATTCAATAATCATCTGGAATAACAAGCAGTAAATGACCATATCAATATAATATAGTATATTTAAATTGCATGATTATTAGTTGGCTCCAAATATTATAAAAAAGAGGTGACCGTTTATGGATGTTGCTGATTGTCGAGCAATAAAATATGATCACGTCCAGATCTTTAAAGCAGAATTACATCGTATGAAATAAAAGATATTTGAACAATTCAAATGTTACATTCTAACATTATACTTTGTATGCTTATGTTCATTTGGTAAACAGTGTTTTTTTGTGATAAAACAAACTCGAAACCGAAAGTAGGACTTTCCGAGTCGATCGGTCACGCATTTGTTTACAACCAGAACGCATCGTCCGCACTTTGCTTACATTCGGAATGCATCGTCACCATTTGTCCCACGTTGTCTTTTTTAATTAAATTACTTGATATGTTGATTCATACCTCTGTTATCTAAGTGTTTTAGTAACATGTCTACATCCCCGCGAGGGGTTCGACATTAGAGGAAGATAGATAGATAGTCTTTCATCTTCAAAAGTTGTTTTCTACATCATCTGTTGTTTCGCGCATGCGCGCTGTGCGTGTAATCATTTCGTGTGTTGATAAACAAATTCGCGTATACGACGGTTTATATTTATTGGAATTTTATCGTTTCTGAGCGACTATTTCGATTTTTGTAAACACACACACGTTAGTATTTATATTTTACCCAAAACATCCTTCATTACGATGTAATGCTGCTTTATATATGTTCAAGACAAATGTAAAATATGGATACAACAACTTTTTTTAATCGGTAGACATTAGAAAGTTATACAGTCTACATCCGCTATGTCGAATTCCGTTGGACCGAACAAATTACTTCGACATAACCGAACTTTGACTTAACGAAATTCGATATAAACGGAACCAGTTATATGTAACATGATAGTGTCTGGAACGGGACTTTGATCCGACTTCGAGATAACCGGATAATTCGACATAACCGACTTTGACATAACGGATGTAGAGTGTATATATAATGATTGTCATTCAATATGCTTATGTCGTTTTGTATGTCGATAACATTACCTGATTTGTTTAAGTTACATTGTACAACATTATACATGTATATTGCATGGCGTAACTGTGTACTTTGGTTATAATTATTGTGTATGTGCATTAATGCTATAGTGTGATACATGTATATTGCATGGCGTAACCGTGTACTTTGGTTATAATTATTGTGTATGTGCATTAATGCTATAGTGTTAAGAAATTTAAGAGGGCCCTAAGGAAGATTAGTTCAAACTAATTAGGCTGTTCGATTAGTGCAGTAGTTAGCGTGTTTGCTTCTCACCAATGCAACCCGGGTTCGATCCTCAGACCGGGAAGAATGGTAGTGTGGTCGCTAGATCGGACAGGTGGGTTTTCTCCGGCTAATCCGGATTCCTCACACACCAATGACCACATTTACGCTTTTATCCGCGCCAACGAGAGTGATTAATATAAGTGGTTAAAACTTGCTTCGCAATCGTTGTAAAATAAATAAAGTTTAAACTAACTAAGTAGGTCACCCTATTTAATAAAACAATCTATCTATCAATCGGTGAACAGCTTAGAGTTGACCTTTCTTATTTGGACGTCAAAGACGCCAAAGACGTCAACGACACAATGTTTGCTATTTTCCCACATAGGCCATAGTGCAGTCCAATCTGGTTTTTTCATTGCAATGCATCCTACGGCATAAGTAATGAACTGACGACTGTGAGGGGGGGGGGGGGTAATACTATTTGCAGATTTGACGTCCGAATTAGATAAATGGAAACATTATAGCATGTCCACATCCCCTACCATTTACTTCCGTATTTAATGACACCATTTTAAATAAAGCTTCTTAAATATATACAGTCAACCCTGTGTAAGTGGTCACCTCTATTAAGCAGCAACCCTGTGTAAGTGGTCACCTCTATTAAGCAGCAACCCTGTATTAAGCAGCCAGTTTTGTTTTCAAGATTCCCAATTACTATACATTTGACATCTATTAAGCAGCCACCTGTGCTGAGCAGCCACTTTCTGTGAGTCCCTTGCCTGGCTATTTAAGACAGGTTTGACTGTAAACAACAAACATTAGATAGTACGGGTATATGAAACAGAATTTACTATAATCCTTCAAGTAGGTAACATACACTTTAAAATATAAAACTAAGTTTGTGTAAGCCGGAAGCACGTGTATATTAAATCTAACTACTCAATGGTCGATGAGTCTAAACTGTATAATAGTACATAGTTAGCATACTAAACTGTATAATAGTACATAGTTAGTATACTAAACTGTATAATAGTACATAGTTAGCATACTAAACTGTATAATAGTACATAGTTAGTATACTAAACTGTATAATAGTACATAGTTAGTATACTAAACTGTATAATAGTACATAGTTAGCATACTAAACTGTATAATAGTACATAGTTAGTATACTAAACTGTATAATAGTACATAGTTAGCATACTAAACTGTATAATAGTACATAGTTAGTATACTAAACTGTATAATAGTACATAGTTAGCATACTAAACTGTATAATAGTACATAGTTAGTATACTAATCTGTATAATAGTACATAGTTAGTATACTAAACTGTATAATAGTACATAGTTAGCATACTAAACTGTATAATAGTACATAGTTAGTATACTAAACTGTATAATAGTACATAGTTAGCATACTAAACTGTATAATAGTACATAGTTAGTATACTAAACTGTATAATAGTACATAGTTAGTATACTAAACTGTATAATAGTACATAGTTAGCATACGATATCATGTAACATATTCGGGTACATCAATCTGAATAATCATTTGAGAAAAAAAACCCCACCTTTCAACGGAAAGCAGTTCAAGTGGCAATGGTTTCATTTATGAAAACACCAATGAATGTTCAGTGGCCGATAACAATAACTGAATGAGTCGTCGTCACGTGTGCATGGCCTTACAGGAAGAAGATGACGTTTACGTAAGAGTTTGAGTGATTTTGAGTTTTTGATAGAATTCTATCAAATATTCGAATACCTTCCCGACCGAATATTCGAATACCAAAATAGCCCTTTCCTTCATGGAGATTTAGGTTAATATACTATTATATCTCCATACAAACGACAGTCATTTAGCTACCATGCAGTGGATAAGTAGTCACCATATATATCCCACCTCCATAGATATTACTGGCACTACATGAGATTATGGCCTTAATTATGACCATTGGTTTGGCTACTACGTTGTCAATGTATGTCGTATTGGTAATGGCGTCAAGAGGTGCTTCTATGAGGGAAAGTGATAGCTATTCGTTGCCATCCCTAATATTAAATTAATAGGTTTTTTTGTTGTACTATCAACACACCAATATTTACATCTCGATGCACGTATATGTCGTGTTTGTGACTATTTCCGTGTGAACTTCATCACTAAATGCTTTGCATATATATGATTCATTCTCTGATATGGACATGAGCGTTCGAAGTGTTTGGCAGCGTTTCTTTGATATTCGTTCGACCAGTCAACACACGTTAAACATGCCAAATATATTTCATTACCCGATGGAAACTATTAGTACACGATTTAGCTGTTCATCAAGGGAACTACAGCGAATACATTTCAAGGGAGCAGCTATTAATTAAATGAATATAATCGGTGTAAATTAGAGAAAGTCGTGATAGCGCAGTGGTAGCGCGTTCACTTCATGAACGAAAGGCCCGGAGTTCGAACCAAGCTGTAGCCGTTACCATTGTGCCGTTAGGTAAGACTTTGATTCCACATTGCCCCATCTCTCTCCCTCGTGGCGATGTATTCCACCAGGAATGAGGTCTCGAGAGTGATCAATATAAGTTGTAAGAACTTGTTTCACAATCGAGCTAAAATAAATTTGTATAAGCTAAAAGAGTGGCACTAAAATGCATCATTTCGAAAGAATCACCGTCGCAGAATTTGTCACCCGAGACATAGAGAAGATGCCTCATCCGGATGTCTACAGAACCGAAGTAGAAAACCGGGCATAAACAAGTTAGAACGTGCAGTTGCCCACGTGCCCCGGCGGAAGCGACTGTACGTAAAACTACATCCTTCGTTTTGTTGTGGAGTCAAGGATATATATTGGTTCGAGATGTTTTTATAAGTTTTGACTGTTGCTGCTAATACTATCTACAGTCTACATCGGTTATGTCGAATTCCGGCGGACCGAACAAAATAGTTCGACCTAACCGAAGTTTGACTTAACGAAATTCTATATAAACGTAGCCAGTTATATGTAAAATGATGGTGTCTGAAACGGGACTCTGATCCGACTTCGAGATAACTGAATAATTCGACATAATCGACTTTGTCATAACGGATGCAGACTGTATTTTACTATTATTGCTACTATTTCTACCAGATGCATCAGTACAGCATACGGTCACACTTGCTATATACGGTGCGCGTGACAACAACTGGCAAAACGGGGCAACATGAGCTCAAAGTAAATTGTATGAAATATTTCTTGCAAAACTAAGACAAAAATACAATGTATTCAAAAGTAGTGCTAAAATACATCACACAACGTTAACATCTCTAATGGTGAACAATTCACTCGCCAATATACCTCGGCCGTGGCGAATATTAATACACGGATATAGTTGTTGTTGGTGAACACAGACGGATCTGTAGTCCAGTAGTTAACACGTTGGACTGGTAATCTAGGGATCGCATGTTCGATCCCCCGTCTGACCCCAAAATGAACAGTCTTTCAGATGGTACTGATTGTATTGTGTTGGTTCACATGCATGTACAAAAATGCATACAACGTATAAATGGTTGACATCAATCCAAACACATCACATGGCGTAACTGTTAACCGTCTCATATATGCATGTAAATAATGTAACTTAACTGTTAACCGCCTCATGCATGCATGTAAACAATGCACACTAATTTTGAGCTATGGTAAATGAGTTTTCGAATATAATTTGATGGTTGCAAAATTAGACAAAGAGGAAGTAGTATCTCACCAGATCGCACTCTCATGGGTCATTGCGCATGCCCAGAACATGCCACCAAAGCGACCCATTTACTACTCCGCACATCTAGTATGCTTAACATGTGTATACGTAATGAAAGAGGCGGATCAAACATGCTGCAACTGAAACCCAGGGATGCTGATTTTAATACTCCGCCACATTATAATAATAATCTTTATTATACAACGAGATCCCATGCACATGTACTATACACCGAGATCCCATGTATCGATGCTATACACCGAGATCCCATGCACCTGTGCTATACACCGAGATCACATGCACATGTACTATACACCGAGATCACATGCACATGTACGATACACCGAGATCCCATGTATCGATGCTATACACCGAGATCCCATGCACCTGTGCTATACACCGAGATCACATGCACCTGTACTATACACCGAGATCCCATGTATCGATGCTATACACCGAGATCCCATGCACCTGTGCTATACACCGAGATCACATGCACATGTACTATACACCGAGATCCCATGTATCGATGCTATACACCGAGATCCCATGCACCTGTGCTATACACCGAGATCACATGCACCTGTACTATACACCGAGATCCCATGTATCGATGCTATACACCGAGATCCCATGCACCTGTGCTATACACCGAGATCACATGCACATGTACTATACACCGAGATCACATGCACATGTACTATACACCGAGATCCCATGCACCTGTGCTATGCACCGATATGACATTATCGATGCTATACAACGAGATCCCATGTATCGATGCTATACACCGATATCGCATGTATCGATGCTATACAACGAGATCCCATGTATCGATGCTATACACCGATATCCCATGTATCGATGCTATTCAACGATATCCCATGTATCGATGCTATACACCGATATCCCATGTATCGATGCTATACACCGAGATCCCATGTATCGATGCTATGCAACGAGATCCCATGTATCGATGCTATACACCGATATCCCATGTATCGATGCTATACACCGATATCCCATGTATCGATGCAATACAACGATATCGCATGTATCGATGTTATACACCGATATCCCATGTATCGATGCTATACAACGAGATCCCATGTATCGATGCAATACAACGATATCGCATGTATCGATGCTATACACCGATATCCCATGTATCGATGCTGTACAACAATATCCCATGTATCGATGCTATACAACGATATCCAATGTATCGCTGTTATACACCGATATCCCATGTATCGATGCTATACATCGATATCCAATGTATCGATGCTGTACACCGATATCCCATGTATCGATGCTGTACACCGATATCCCATGTATCGATGCTATACACCGACATTCCATGTATCGATGCTATACACCTTTCTGGAGACGTCGCTCCGTAATTGCACGTGTCGTACAGAAATAAGAGCTTAAACATGTATAGGTGGAAGTCGTGATAGCGCAGTGGTAGCGCGAAGTCGTGATAGCGCAGTGGTAGCGCGAAGTCGTGATAGCGCAGTGGTAGGCGTTCGCTTCAGTTGCGAAAGGTCCGGAGTTCGCGCCCAACTGTAGCCGTTACGATTGTGCCATTAGGCAAGGCATTTAAATTCCACGTTGCCTCTTCTCTCCCCCTCGTGGCGATGGATTACACCAGGAATGAAGTCTCGAGAGTGACTAATATAAGTTGTATGAACTTGTTTCGCAATCGAGCTAAAATAACCTGGTATAAACTATTATGTTATATTATGTTATATTTCGGGTTTTACGCCTGCATCAGCACCATGCATCGAACCCGTGACCATCAGTGATGATAGGTTACAGTGGTATACAAGTCAGCGACCTTAACCACTCGACCACGAAGGCGGAGTAACTAAGCATATAAAAAGGCAACTAGATCTCTGACCACAGACGTACTATTGTACAGGTTGTACATGTCTGAGTCTTGCTTACTTGTAAGATTGTCGTAACAAGAATAAGGCAATACAGTGACTTGCTAAATCAAAGTTTAAACTTTATTTCTTTTACAAGCGTTAACAACTTATATTAATCACTCTCGTTGGCGCGGATGAAAGTGTAAATGTGGTCATTCGTGTGGGAGGAAACCGGAGTACCCGGAGAAAACCACCTGTCCAATCTGGCGACCACCATACCATTTCACATACTTCCCGGTCCGAGGATCGAACCCGGTTTGCATTGGTGAAAAGCGAGCTAATTGGAGAGTGACTTGCTAGCTTTATAATATGGAGAAAACCCCCGACCCTCGAGTATTGCTTCAGACATAGAAGAACACGTGTGTAGAACCATCAACATTCTACAAGCTATCTGAAAATAACTGCCTCGTTTGAAAGTGTATATAATTAACACGCATACTATTATTAAACAGTTTGCAGTAATGGTTCGGTTGATTCAAAGGCAATGAGATGTAGACAACCCGCAACAACCCGTCTTTACCGTAATTAGTTCGTTAGCGCAGTGATTAGCTTGCTCGCTTCTCACCAATGCAACTCGGGTTCCATCCTCGAACCGGGAAGTATGTGAGAGGGTACGTTGGCCGCCAAATCAGACAGGTGTGTTTTCATCGGGTACTCCGGTGTCCTCCCACATGAATGACCCCATGTATGCTGTCATCCGCGCCAACGAGAATAATTAATATAATTTATATTGTTTCGCAATCGTAATATAAATAAAGATTACACTTTAATAAGTTCATACCAACGGGACACGAATATCTAGAAGGGTCAGCGGTTCAGTGGTTAGCTAGCACGTTGGACTGCCATTCCAGGGATCGCAGGTTCGATCTCCAGTCTGACTCTAATAATATTAACATTGTTTCAGATAGAACTATAAACCGAGGTATATTGATTATATCGGTGCTATACACGTGGCATGTAAACGAACCAGGGAAGCTTCTGGAAATGGGGGTGTGTCTTCTGTATATTGCATATAAAAACGAGTTGCTAATGTTAGAAAAAAATGCGATGATAAATGTATAAAATATTAGTGGACGAACAAAAAAAAAAGGTCACTGTCACGCATGTTAAACATGTTGAACGCCACAGTCGCCCATTGTACACAGTAATTAAGACTGTAGGCTTACTACTTGTCGATGCTTCAGATTTAAGTACTATGCTCCCCCCAATTTCCTAGTTTTTTGCCCAACATACGCACCGGACCAAGTGCCAAGTGTCAAATAAATATATTTTAACACCGAGACTATTAATTGGGCCGTATTGAGTTTCTGATCATATGTCATTTGGTTAAAAATTGACAGGTTGGAACCCAGGCTATATCTTGCACTATCCTCGAACGAATAATATGATTGATATATGTCTGGAGGCGTCGCACCGAGAATTGAGGCAAATAATCAGAACAAACAGCACTATTGTGAAAGTCGTGATAGTGCAGTGGTAGCGCGAAGTCGTGATAGCGTAGTGGTAGCGCGAAGTCGTGATAGCGCAGTAGTAGAGCGAAGTCGTGATAGCGCAGTGGTAGCGCGACGTCGTGATAGCGCAGAAGTAGAGCGAAGTCGTGATAGCGCAGTAGGAGGTCGAATTCGTGATAGCGCTATGGTAGCGCGAAGTCGTGATAGTGCAATGGTAGCGCGACGTCGTGATAGTGCAGTGGTAGCGCGAAGTCGTGATAGTGCAGTGGTAGCGCGACGTCGTGATAGTGCAGTGGTAGCGCGAAGTCGTGATAGTGCAGTGGTAGCGCGAAGTCGTGATAGTGCAATGGTAGCGCGACGTCGTGATAGTGCAGTGGTAGCGCGAAGTCGTGATAGTGCAGTGGTAGCGCGAAGTCGTGATAGTGCAATGGTAGCGCGACGTCGTGATAGTGCAATGGTAGCGCGACGTCGTAATAGTGCAATGGTAGCGCGACGTCGTGATAGTGCAATGGTAGCGCGACGTCGTGATAGTGCAGTGGTAGAGCGACGTCGTGATAGCGCAGTGGTAGCGCGACGTCATGATAGTGCAGTGGTAGCGCGAAGTCGTGATAGTGCAATGGTAGCGCGACGTCGTGATAGTGCAATGGTAGCGCGACGTCGTGATAGTGCAGTGGTAGAGCGACGTCGTGATAGCGCAGTGGTAGCGCGACGTCATGATAGTGCAGTGGTAGCGCGACGTCGTGATAGTGCAATGGTAGCGCGACGTCGTGATAGTGCAATGGTAGCGCGACGTCGTGATAGTGCAGTGGTAGAGCGACGTCGTGATAGCGCAGTGGTAGCGCGACGTCATGATAGTGCAGTGGTAGCGCGAAGTCGTGATAGTGCAATGGTAGCGCGACGTCGTGATAGTGCAATGGTAGCGCGACGTCGTGATAGTGCAATGGTAGCGCGAAGTCGTGATAGTGCAATGGTAGCGCGACGTCGTGATAGCGCAGTGGTAGCGCGACGTCATGATAGTGCAGTGGTAGCGCGACGTCGTGATAGTGCAATGGTAGCGCGACGTCGTGATAGTGCAATGGTAGCGCGACGTCGTGATAGTGCAGTGGTAGCGCGAAGTCGTGATAGTGCAATGGTAGAGCGACGTCGTGATAGTGCAGTGGTAGCGCGAAGTCGTGATAGTGCAGTGGTAGCGCGAAGTCGTGATAGTGCAGTGGTAGCGCCCTGCTGTAACTGTTACGAGTGTGCCCTTAGGCAAGGCATTTAAATTCCACATTGCCTCTTCTCTCTCCGCGATGGATTCCATCAGGAATGAGGTCTCGAGAGGGATTATTATAAGCTGTATGAACTTGTTTCGCAATCGAGCTAACACAAATGTGTATAAGCTAAGAAACAGCACAACTAAGCAGAATGTTACAAAATATCCAGTCTATGCAGGGTTGTACAGGGTTGTATAGCGTTGTATAGGGTTGTATAGGGTTGTACAGGGTTGTATAGGGTTGTATAGGGTTGTACATGGTTGTATAGGGTTGTACAGGGTTGTATAGGGTTGTACAGGGTTGTACAGGGTTGTACAGGGTTGTACAGGGTTGTATAGGGTTGTACAGGGTTGTACAGGGTTGTATATGGTTGTACAGGGTTGTACAGGGTTGTATAGGGTTGTACAGGGTTGTATAGGGTTGTACAGGGTTGTACAGGGTTGTATAGGGTTGTACATGGTTGTACAGGGTTGTACAGGGTTGTATAGGGTTGTACAGGGTTGTACAGGGTTGTATAGGGTTGTACAGGGTTGTATAGGGTTGTACAGGTTGTATAGGGTTGTACAGGGTTGTACAGGGTTGTATAGGGTTGTATAGGGTTGTATAGGGTTGTACAGGGTTGTACAGGGTTGTACAGGGTTGTATAGGGTTGTATAGGGTTGTACAGGGTTGTACAGGGTTGTATAGGGTTGTACAGGGTTGTACAGGGTTGTATAGGGTTGTATAGGGTTTGTACAGGGTTGTACAGGGTTGTATAGGGTTGTATAGGGTTGTACAGGGTTGTATAGGGTTGTACAGGGTTGTATAGGGTTGTACAGGGTTGTACAGGGTTGTATAGGGTTGTACAGGGTTGTATAGGGTTGTATAGGTTGTATAGGGTTGTACAGGGTTGTATAGGGTTGTACAGAGTTGTATAGGGTTGTATAGGGTTGTATAGGGTTGTATAGGGTTGTACAGGGTTGTACAGGGTTGTACAGGGTTGTATAGTGTTGTACAGGGTTGTACAGGGTTGTACAGGGTTGTATAGGGTTGTACAGGGTTGTACAGGGTTGTACAGGGTTGTATAGGGTTGTACAGGGTTGTACAGGGTTGTACAGGGTTGTACAGGGTTGTACAGGGTTGTATAGGGTTGTACAGGGTTGTACAGGGTTGTACAGGGTTGTACAGGGTTGTACAGGGTTGTATAGGGTTGTATAGGTTGTATAGGGTTGTATAGGGTTGTACAGGGTTGTATAGGGTTGTATAGGGTTGTACAGGTTATACAGGGTAGTACAGGGTTGTATAGGGTTGTACAGGTTGTACAGGGTTGAACAGGGTTGTACAGGGTTGTATAGGGTTGTACAGGGTTGTACAGGGTTGTATAGGGTTGTACAGGGTTGTATAGGGTTGTATAGGGTTGTACAGGGTTGTACAGGGTTGTATAGGGTTGTACAGGGTTGTACAGGGTTGTATAGGGTTGTACAGGGTTGTACAGGGTTGTATAGGGTTGTACAGGGTTGTACAGGGTTGTACAGGGTTGTATACGGTTGTACAGGGTTGTACAGGGTTGTACAGGGTTGTACAGGGTTGTATAGGGTTGTACAGGGTTGTACAGGGTTGTATAGGGTTGTACAGGGTTGTATAGGGTTGTACAGGTGTTGTACAGGGTTGTATAGGGGAATAGGGTTGTACAGGGTTGTACAGGGTTGTACAGGGTTGTATAGGGTTGTACAGGGTTGTACAGGGTTGTACAGGGTTGTATAGGGTTGTACAGGGTTGTACAGGGTTGTACAGGGTTGTATAGGGTTATATAGGGTTGTATAGGGTTATACAGGGTTGTACAGGGTTGTACAGGGTTGTACAGGGTTGTATAGGGTTGTACAGGGTTGTACAGGGTTGTACAGGGTTGTATAGGGTTGTACAGGGTTGTACAGGGTTGTACAGGGTTGTACAGGGTTGTACAGGGTTGTACAGGGTTGTATAGGGTTGTACAGGGTTGTACAGGGTTGTACAGGGTTGTACAGGGTTGTACAGGGTGAATGCATGTCTAACATCGTGCATAACTATTTGGCGTAGTTTATTTTCTTCACTGGATTGTTCCGAGCTGTCATCGTTTTTCCTTTGCTAGCTGAGTTATAGGGCGCATTAATCCCCGTAGCCACAGGAGACAGATATTCGAATGTTGATCTGTTTTAACAATAAATATAGTTGAACACGTGAAGTTATTGAAGTAGAGGGCCAAAGCACCCTGGTTCGCTCACCTAAAACATTTCTCTTTTGTTGTTGTTAGTATTAGATATTGTATGGATCTGTTGCAATTCTTGATACTGACAGACGGATCTGTAGTCCAGTGGTAACACGCTGGACTGGTAATCCAAGGGTCGCAGGTTCGATCCCCCGTCTGACCCTAATAAAATTAACAGTCTTTCAGATTGGACGTTAAACCGAGGTCTCGTGTCGGTGCTTTACACCGTGCACGTAAAAGAACCAGAGGAGACTCTGGAATGGGTGTCTCTCTGTATCTTTGCACTATCCTCCAAAAATCTAAAATAACTAATCTCTTCAGGAGGCGTCGCTCATACGGGCAACCGGTAGCGACGATAAATAAACGTAAAACACACTCTTGATACTGTCTTCTTTTCTCATTAAAACAATGACACTATTATTTTGGGAGTGATCTTTCATAAAAATAACAAAATAACGTGTAACAACGTTTGAATATCCGTCAAAATGATGACGGACGGACATACGTCATTCATAATGCCTCACATTCAGCATTCGCCTCACGTGAGTTCTTGACGATGATGTTCACAATTATTAAACATGATTAAGGCCAAAGAAAAACAGAAGTCGTCTCGGGTGACGGGAGTAATGTTGATATAAATTGATCACATAACTTTGCTTGTAGCCTACAGACGGATATGTAGTCCAGTGCTAACACGCTGGACTGGTAAACCAGGGATCGCAGGTTCGATCCCCCGTCTGACCCTAACATAATGAGCAGTCTTTCAGATGGGACTTTAAACCGAGGTATCGTGACGGTGCTTTACACCGTGCACGTAAAAGAACCAGAGGAGATTCTGGAATGGGTCTGTCTGTATCATTGCACTACCCTCCACAATCTAAAATAACTAATCTCTTCAGGAGGCGTCGCTCATATGGGCAACCGGTAGCGACGATAAATAAACGTAAAACACACTTGTAGCCAGCCATACCATAATTTCCCATATGTGCACACGTGTAATAACACCTGGAAGGATTCTGATTGGTTGAGAAAATAATCCTTACAGTAAATTAAACTGCATGCATATTTTTATTTGAATTGGTACATAACGTTAATGGTAAGACACGCTACGATTTAAAAGAAGTCTTGACGCAATTATAATGCTGTTTTAACATAAATATAACGCTGCTTTGCATAGTGACGTCATTATACTTTAGTGACGTCATGATAATTTAGTGACGTCATGACAATTTGCACTGACATTTGTCGCCAAAATGAAAGTAACAGCGTTATTTTGTGCAAAAAATATGATTAAACCACAATATGGTAATGTGACATAAAGGAGTTTACACTCGTGGTGATTTCATACCATATGTTATGAAACTCACGTTGGAATTTTGCTATTAAGCTCGCAAGGAAGGCCCGCTTAATCATCATAATGACATTCCAAAACACGTGTCATAAGGTATGAAATGACTACTCATGCAAGATCCAATATAGAATATACATGTTGAACAAAGGGGAAAAGTAAGATATATAAATTTAGCATTCAATGTTGATATATATTTGTGCTTGCAGATACTATATTTATAATAAGGTAAAAAAACAGTTGGGAATCCCTCCAAAACTAGGGGACACGTTTACATGGAACACATAGACAGGGGGCACGCTGACAGGGGACACGCTGACAGGGGAAACGTTGACAGGGGACGGGGACATGCGGACAGGGGACACACTGACAGGGAACATGCTGACAGGGGACGGGGACACGCTGACAGGGGACACGTTGACAGGGGACACGTTGACAGGGAGCACATATACAGGGGACACGCTGACAGGAGACACGCTGACAGGGGACACACTGACAGGGGACACGTTGGCAGGGACATGCTGACAGGGGACACGTTGACAGGGGACACGCTGATAGGGGATATGCTGACAGGGGACGGGGACATGCAGACAGGGGACACGTTGACAGTGGACACGTTGACAGGGGACACGTTGACAGGGGACGGGGCCATGCTGACAGGGGACACGTTGACAGTGGACACGTTGACAGGGAACAGGTTGGCAGGGTCAGGGAACAGGTTGGCAGGGTCATGGAACAGGTTGGCAGGATCAGGGAACATGTTGGCATGGTCAGGGAACACATTGACAGGGAACATGTTGACAGGGGACACGTTGACAGGGAACAGGTTGACAGGAAACACGTTGACAGGGAACATGTTGACAGGGAACACGTTGACAGGGAACATGTTGACAGGGGACACGTTGATAGGGGACACGTTGACAGGGAACACGTTGACAGGGGACACGTTGACAGGGGACGGGGACATGTTGACAGGGAACACGTTGACAGGGAACATGTTGACAGGGGACGGGGACACTTTGACAGGGAACATGTTGACAGGGAACACGTTGACAGGGAACACGTTGACATGGGACACGTTGACAGGGGACACGTTGAGAGGGAACACATTGACAAGGAACACGTTGACAGGGAACACGTTGACAGGGGACACGTTGACATGGGACACATTGACAGGGAACAGGTTGACAGGTGACACGTTGATATGGGACACGTTGACAGTGAACACGCTGATAGGGGACACGTTGACACGTTGACAGGGAACAGGTTGACAGGGGACCGGGACGTGCTGACAGGTGACACGTTGACATGGGACACGTTGACAGGGGATATGTTGACAGGGGACACGTTGACAGGTGACACGTTGACATGGGACACGTTGACAGGGGACACGTTGACAGGCGACACGTTGACAGGGGACACGTTGACAGGGAACAAGTTGACATGTGACACGCTGACATGGGACACGTTGACAGGTGGCATGTTGGCAGGGGACACGTTGACAGGGGACACGTTGACATGTGACACGTTAACATGGGGACATGTTGACAGGGGACACGTCACTCTATAAAAACAAAATTAATATTAGGCCTAATAAAGAATTTTTGATTTCGAAACACATGTATCTTAATAACATACAAAGTTCCTGGTACATAGTGTATAGTGCATAATGTATAGTGTACAGTGCATAGTGTATAGTGCATAATGTATAGTGTACAGTGCATAGTGTATAGTGTATAGTGCATAATGTATAGTGTACAGTGCATAGTGTATAGTGTATAGTGCATAATGTATAGTGTACAGTGCATAGTGTATAGTGCATATTGTATAGTGTATAGTGCATAATGTATAGTGTATAGTGCATAGTGTACAGTGCATAGTGAATAGTGCATATTGTATAGTGCATATTGTATAGTGTACATTGTATAGTGCATAGTGTATAGTATATAGTGAATAGTGTATAGTATATAGTGCATAGTGTATAGTGTATAGTGCATATTGTATAGTGTATAGTGCATAGTGTATAGTATATAGTGTATAGTGCATAGTGTATAGTGCATAGTGTATAGTGTATAGTGCATAGTGCATAGTGTATAGTGTATATTGCATAGTGTATAGTGTATAGTGTATAGTGCATAGTGTATAGTGTATAGTGCATAGTGTATAGTGTATAGTGCATAGTGTATAGTGTATATTGAGTACTAGCATACAGCTATGGTTATAGGTAACTTAATTCCAGGCAATGACAAGGCCGTGTTTATCAAAGTAAATAATATATTATTGAAACCTCCAACTCCAATACAATCCTAACACTACAGACACACGCCGTCATACGTGCTGGGAACCGTCCCTGCCGTCATACGTGCTGGGAACCGTCCCTGCCGTCATACGTGCTGGGAACCGTCCCTGCCGTCATACGTGCTGGGAACCGTCCCTGCCGTCATACGTGCTGGGAACCGTCCCTATCGTTCGATCTTGACCTCCAAAACAAATACCGACATAACTTGTGTTGTGCCGACTCGCGCACTATTTCGTCCAGGCTCATACACAAGGATGCGGCGAAGAAAAAGGCGGTGCCACCCCAGCCAAGGCCGTAGCCGCTGCCATACGTGTGTGAGCGGATGCTGGGGTCAGTAGATATCGATACAGCGTATATAATTAAGGCAACAGTTGTAGTCAATGCTGTAAAATAAAACAAAGTTTTGTTAAAGCGACATCAGCGACATTTCTACAGAATGTAATTTCCAATTATATGGTATATTTTCCTCCCAAATATTTGCCTCAAAAACTGAGTATTTCAACTAATAAACAAGCGTCGTATACGCGGTTTGTTGAAATAACAAAATATTGTAAACAGTGGCGACATCCATGCGTAATGCAACTAGTGTATCCTGAATAACACGATTTATGGTACATAGTTACCGTTATATCTCACATTTGTGCATTATTTGTAGACTAATCTTAGTTGAATTATCTTTAGACAACAGTATCACGCGTTAAGTATTGATTCCAATAACAAACACACATCAATTCAAGAGCATGGATAACAGTTATATGAAATCCTACTTTCACTTTTGAAAATTTGTAAGACCACAAAAACACTGTTTATTGATTCAATATTAGTGTTTGAATGTATTCAGAATAATTTGTAGTAGCAATGTATGCATACGCGAACAAATGCAATGTTTTGGCTTTTTGCGATGTAATGTCGCTTTAAGGTATTAATGTCGCTTTAAGGTATTAATGTCGCTTTAAGGTATTACACTATATACATGTACATTGAAACCCCTTTAAACCGGAATTCCAGCCAAATAGAAAAAAAATATTGCTACCGAATGCTTCCCTGCTCATTGTAAAAAAAAAACATCCGTAAACACGGAACCCATTTTCCCGACTACCGAACATATTTTTTAAAACATGTGCACATTCAACTGTAATTTACCGCTGTAAACTGAACAGCAACTTCTCTAGATCAAATATGAATCTAACAACTGTTCGATTAGCGCAGTGGTTAGCGCGCTCACTTCTCACCAATGTAACAAGATGGTACGGTGGTCGCCAGATCGGACAGGTGGATTTTCTCCGGGTACTCCGGTTTCCTCCCACACACTTTCAACTAGAGTGATTAATATAAGTTGATAAAACTTGCTTCGCAATCATTGCAAAATAAATAAAGTTTAAACAACCAAACAATTTTCATCTCTTTTGTTTCAGAATATTGTATTGTACACTCCATTAATAACTGCCAAGTTCGAAACATATCTCAGCCTCCTGCTAAACATATCTGTCTAATGGCACCCCAGTGGGTTCTGGAACGGTTCGAACTAACAACCGGTTTTCGGACACCGTGTTCGTTACAGCTGCTTATACAGACGGATCTGTAGTCCAGTGGTAACACGCTGGACTGGTAATCCAGGGATAGTAGGTTCGATCCCCCGTCTGACCCTAATACAATTAACAGTCTTTCAGATGGGACATTAACCCGAGGACTCGTGTCGGTGCTTTACACCGTGCACGGTAAAGAACCTGAGAAGACTCAGGAATGGGTCTCTGTCTGTATCATTGCACTATCCTCCAAAAAATCGAAAATGACTAATCTCTTCAGGAGGCGGCGCTCATATGGGCAACCGGTAGCGACGATAAATAAACGTAAAACACACATTCAGTAATTAAAATTATACACGGAATAAAGGGCACGAATAATGGGTCTCCACTGACTTACCAGCCTGGGAACAGCCTGGGAACAGACGTCGATATATTTTGCCTGGTCAGTCAAATAAATATATTTTAACACCGAGACTATTAATTGGGTTTTATTGAGTTTCTGTCATTTTGCAAGAAGTAAAAAGGTGAAATATCCCTATGCTACCTGACTTACCACAAACGAAAAATATTTCGCCAGCGGAATGGAAGTAGTATATTTTCTTTGGTAACGGCGAAGTACACACACCACAGATGGCAAGAATGGCCGCAACAAAACCAAAGGCCGCGGAAAATATCATCAACCCTATAACACCACTTTGCCAACCTGAAACGACGAATTTTACAGTAATTAAAGCTGAAATGTGTTCTACATGCTTAATAAAGAAATGTGGCCGAATAATGGCAGCGACATGTGAACGATTATAACAATCAAAGAATGTATACGTGTTGAATACGTCGTGGTACGAACACGTCGTGGTACGAATAAGTCATGGTACGAACACATCGCAGCCAAACAACGCAATGCATTTATATAATAACACAATGTTAGTATCATTGCATAAATGCAACGCGATATTGAGGACGATACCATTACACTAGGATATAGTGAAACACGCTTTTATTTTGACTAAGTGATTGTATCTCATTATACCTGGTCGATACCAACTACCTGGTTCATCTATATCGTGTTTATTTTATTGGTTTTCTGTTTATATACATATTTCACATATCGCTTTGGACCTGTACATCTAACATAATCAATGTACAACACTATATAATCCATTGGCGTAGCTTCCTATAGGCTATCCTTTCCCCCTAAAAATCGACACGTTTTACATACATGGGTCATACACACATTGCTGCATATAGGGGACATACACACGTTGCTGCATATAGGGGACATACACACGTTGTTGCATATAGGGGACATACACACGTTGTTACATATAGGGGACATATAGGGGACATACACACGGTGTTGCATATAGGGGACATACACACGTTGTTGCATATAGGGGACATATGGGGCATACACACGTTGTTGCATATAGGGGACATACACACGGTGTTGCATATAGGGGACATACACACGTTGTTGCATATAGGGGACATACACACGTTGCTGCATATAGGGGACATATAGGGGACATACACACGTTGTTGCATATAGGGGACATATAGGGGACATACACACGGTGTTGCATATAGGGGACATACACACGTTGTTCATATAGGGGACATACACACGTTGTTGCATATAGGGGACATACACACGTTGTTGCATATAGGGGACATATAGGGGACATACACACGTTGTTGCATATAGGGGACATATAGGGGACATACACGTTGTTGCATATAGGGGACATACACACGTTGTTGCATATAGGGGACATACACACGTGTTGATATAGGGACATACACACGTTGTTGCATATAGTTGGGGGACATACACACGTTGCTGCATATAGGGGACATACACACGTTGTTGCATATAGGGGCATACACACGTTGTTGCATATAGGGGACATACACACGTTGTTGCATATAGGGGACATACACACGTTGTTGCATATAGGGGACATATAGGGGACATACACACGTTGTTGCATATAGGGGACATACACACGTTGTTGCATATAGGGGACATACACACGTTGTTGCATATAGGGGACATACACACGGTGTTGCATATAGGGGACATACACACGTTGTTGCATATAGGGGACATACACACGTTGTTGCATATAGGGGACATATAGGGACATACACACGTTGTTGCATATAGGGGACATACACACGTTGTTGCATATAGGGGACATATAGGGGACATACACACGTTGTTGCATATAGGGGACATATAGGGGACATACACACGTTGTTGCATATAGGGGACATAGACATACACACGTTGTTGCATATAGGGGACATATAGGGGACATACACACGTTGTTGCATATAGGGGATACACACGTTGCTGCATATAGGGGTCATACACACGTTGTTGCATATAGGGGACCATATAGGGGACATACACACGTTGTTGCATATAGGGGACATACACACGTTGTTGCATATAGGACATATAGGGGGACATACACACGTTGTTGCATATAGGGGACATACACACGTTGTTGCATATAGGGGACATACACACGTTGTTGCATATAGGGGACATACACACGTTGTTGCATATAGGGGACATATAGGGGATATACACACGTTGTTGCATATAGGGGTCATACACACGTTGTTACATATAGGGGACATACACACGTTGTTGCATATAGGGGACATACACACGTTGTTGCATATAGGGGACATATAGGGGACATACACACGTTGTTGCATATAGGGGATATACACACGTTGCTGCATATAGGGGTCATACACACGTTGTTACATATAGGGGACATACACACGTTGTTGCATATAGGGGACATACACACGTTGTTGCATATAGGGGACATATAGGGGACATACACACGGTGTTGCATATAGGGGACATACACACGTTGTTGCATATAGGGGCATACACACGTTGTTGCATATAGGGGACATACACACGGTGTTGCATATAGGGGACATACACACGGTGTTGCATATAGGGGACATACATACGGTGTTGCATATAGGGGACATACACACGGTGTTGCATATAGGGGACATACACACGTTGTTGCATATAGAGGACATACACACGTTGCTGCATATAGGGGACATACACACGTTGCTGCATATAGGGGACATACATACACACGGTGTTGCATATAGGGGACATACACACGTTGTTGCATATAGGGGACATACACACGTTGTTGCATATAGGGGACATACACACGTTGTGCATATAGGGACATATTGTGCATATGGGGACATACACACGTTGTTGCATATAGGGGACATACACACGTTGCTGCATATAGGGGACATACACACGTTGCTGCATATAGGGGACATACACACGTTGTTGCATATAGGGGACATACACACGTGTTGCATATAGGGGACATACACACGTTGTTGCATATAGGGGACATATAGGGACTACACACGTTGTTGCATATAGGGGACATACACACGTTGTTGCATATAGGGGACATACACACGTTGTTGCATATAGGGGACATACACACGTTGTTGCATATAGGGGACATATAGGGGACATACACACGTTGTTGCATATAGGGGACATACACACGGTGTTGCATATAGGGGACATACACATGTTGTTGCATATAGGGGACATACAACTTGTTGCATATAGGGGACATATGGGGCTACACACGTTGTTGCATATAGGGGACATACACACGTGTTGCATATAGGGACATATAGGGGACATACACACGTTGTTGCATATAGGGGACATACACACGTTGTTGCATATAGGGGACATATGGGGCATCACGTTGTGCATATAGGGGACATACACACGGTGTTGCATATAGGGGACATATACACGTTGTTGCATATAGGGGACATATTGTTGTTAGGGGACATACACACGTTGTTGCTATAGGGGACATACACACGTTGTTGCATATAGGTGACATATAGGGGACATACACACGTTGTTGCATATAGGGATATATAGGGGACATACACACGTTGTTGCATATAGGGGACATATAGGGGACATACACACGTTGTTGCATATAGGGGACATATGGTGGACATACACACGTTGTTGCATATAGGGACATATAGGGGACATACACACGTTGTTGCATATAGGGGACATACACACTTGTTGTTTGGGTGTTGTTGTTGGGGTGTTGTTGCATATAGGGGACATACACACGTTGTTGCATATAGGGGACATACACACGTTGTTGCATATATGGGACATACACACGTTGTTGCATATAGGGGATATACACACGTTGTTGCATATAGGGGACATACACACGTTGTTGCATATAGGGGACATATGGGGTGTTGGTTTGGGGTGTTGTGTTGGGGTGTTGTTGTTGGGGGTGTGTTGTTGGGTTGGGGTCACACGTTGTTGCATATATGGGACATATACACGTTGTTGCATATAGGGGACATACACACTTGTTGTTGGGTATAGGGGACATATTGTTGTTAGGGGACATACACACGGTGTTGCATATAGGGGATATAGGGGTTTGTTGTTGGGGTGGTGTTGTTGGGGTTGTTGTTGTTGGGGTTTGTTGTTGGGGTCACACGTTGTTGCATATAGGGGACATACACACGTTGTTGCATATATGGGACATATAGGGGACATAAACACGTTGTTGCATATAGGGGACATACACACGTTGTTCATATAGGGGACATAACACGTTGTTGCATATAGGGGACATACACACGTTTTGCATATAGGGGACATACACACGTTGTTGCATATAGGGGACATACACACGGTGTTGCATATAGGGGACATATGGGGTCACACGTTGTTGCATATAGGGGACATACACACGTTGTTGCATATAGGGGACATACACACGGTGTTGCATATAGGGGATATATAGGGGTTTGTGTTGGGTTCACGTTGTTGCATATAGGGGACATACACACGTTGTTGCATATATGGGACATACACACGTTGTTGCATATAGGGGACATATGTTGTTGTTGGGTTAGGGGACATATACACGTTGTTTTGGGGCATATAGGGGACATACACACGTTGTTGCATATAGGGGTTGGGCATAAACACGTTGTTGCATATAGGGTTGGGGAATACACACGTTGTTGCATATAGGGGACATAGGGGTTTGGGTCACACGTGTTGCATATAGGGGATTGGGGGGTGTTGTTGCATATAGGGGACATACACACGTTGTTGCATATAGGGGATATACACACGTTGTTGCATATAGGGGACATATAGGGGATATACACACGTTGTTGCATATAGGGGACATACACAGGTTGTTGCATATAGGGGACATATAGGGGAAATACACACGGTGTTGCATATAGGGGACATACACACGTTGTT
>CM026401.1:17350230-17379771 GCA_014843695.1 Archivesica marissinica
CTCACTCACTCACTCACTCACTCACTCACTCACTCACTCACTCACTCACTCACTCACTCACTCACTCACTCACTCACTCACTCACTCACTCACTCACTCACTCACTCACTCACTCACTCACTCTCTCACTCACTCACTCACTCACTCATTCACTCACTCACTCACTCACTCACTCACTCACTCACTCACTCACTCACTCACTCACTCACTCACTCACTCACTCACTCACTCACTCACTCACTCACTCACTCTCTCTCTCTCTCTCTCACTCTCACTCACTCACTCACTCGCTCACTCACTCACTCACTCACTCGCTCACTCGCTCTCTCACTCACAATCCATTATACTATGATATTCTGTATTAATGTTTACTATGTAGTTATTTTCGCATGTATTCATGTTTCAACTTTCCTAACTCTATATAGAACAATTGCAAAAGCCCAGCGAAATACATACAATCTGTGCAGAGGAGAAGAATTATATAAGACTCTGTCTTTCATTCTAATCCATTTTCTGTATTCTGATTATGTGTGATGTATGCATTGTTCAATATGTATTATATTGGGAAATAAAATATAACTAATATCGTACAGAGGCGTCGCTCATATGGGAAACCTGTAGCGACGATAAATAAACGTAACACACAGGCACGCACGCTTCGCAAACGCCAAACAATGCACTGTTACGTATACATAGCGTTGCTACTACAAATTATTCCGTATTAAAACACTGTCATGACGTCATACCTTTGTACTTGTCGTCCATTACTATTCATATTGGACTGCTGTCAAAAGGTCAGAGTATTATATTAAATTCTACGCATAAACACTAACAATTTTAATTAGTAGGATCTTGTTATATAAGTGTGTGTTGTAAGTAAGATATAAGCCTCAAACGGATCCAATATGTAAAATATTGGTACTGTCTTCGGCATTAACGCCTCACACAGTCCACTATTTTACATATTGGACCGTTTTCGGCTTATATCCTATGCATAGTTTGAACACCTTCAATTAATAAACACCATATTCTCGGTAAATACCATATAATATTCAAATAAAGGTCAGCCACTCTTCTGAAATGACGTTTGCTTAAAACATAAATATGCATAGGCGCAACTGTGAGATATAACGGTCAATCTGTATCATACATGGTGTTATTGAGGATACACTCGTTGGATGTTGACCAGTCCATGTCAGTGACTTGGGGTTGAATGGGTTAAACAGAGGACTCGTGTTGTGCTAAACACCGTGCACCTTTAAAGATCCAATGGCGCACATGTAATGGGTGGCTGTCTGTATCATATGTGTGTGTTTTACGTTTATTTATCGTCGCTACCGGTTGCCCATATGAGCGACGCCTCCTGAAGAGATTAGTCATTTTAGAATTTTGGAGGATAGTGCAATGATACAGACAGAGACCCATTCCAGAGGCTCCTCTGGTTCTTTTACGTGCACGATGGAAAGCACCGACACATGACCTCTGTTTAACGTCCCATCTGAAAGACTGTTAATTTTATTAGGGTCAGACGGGGGATCGAACCTGCGATCCCTGGATTACCAGTCCAGCGTGTTACCACTGGACTACAGATCCGTCTGTTGTCTGTATCATTGCACTACCATACAGACTTATGTCCCTTAGACCATGTAACATATTTCCAGATGAATTACGTCCCTTGATTAATACACTGCACGTGATCACTAACATATCACACGGGAAGTCGAAATCAGCCATATTGGGACATTTATAAACAACAAGCCATTTAATTGAAATAGAATAAGCCATGCTTGTGGATATTCATTTAGATTCCCACAGGTAAATCATGAATCCATACTGTTGAAATGTATTGCATTGTTGGTTGTCTCTCGTTTCCGTGTTAAATCTGTATGTATTGTGCAGTAACGTGATTGATGTGTGTACATGATGACGTAAGCAATTACAGGATCGTTCTGTCCTTGACAGAAAACGCGTGCATCTCGGACACCACATCGCTTGCTGTGACGTCATACCTTTGTACTTGCAGTCCATTATTATTAATATTGAACTGTTGTCAAACTGCCAGAGTGTATTATATTACATACTAAGCATACATGAAGGAAGTTAACAATTTTAATTAGTACCATCTTGTTTTTTTTAAACTTTATTTATTTTACAATGATTGCTAAGCACGTTTTAACAACTTATATTAATCACTATCATTGGCGCGGATGAACGCATATATGTGGTCATACGATCTTGTTATAGACATATATACAACATCGCAAATGACTACACCCCTAGGGGGCCCCGTCCTTCCTGCTTATATACTATAGCTAGGGGGCGTCCGGTAGGTGTCCGGTAGCGATGATAAATAAACACGTAAGCACGTGCACGTGTTTTATTTGTCCACCATCACGTGTAGTATTTGCAAGAATATGTTGTCATTACTTGTGTCTATATGCACCGTGTTGTAGTTACATATAGGGCTTTTTATGTCACTTCATATGATTCGTGAGACAATTATGAACGTGAGGCCATACTAAACGTGAGACAATAATAAACGTGGGGCAATAATAAAGGTGAGACAATAATAAACACGAGGCAATAATAAAAGTGATACAATAATAAACGCGAGACAATAATAAACGTGGGGCAATAATAAATGTGAGGCAATAATAAACGTGGGACAATAATAAACGTGAGGCAATAATAAACGTGAGGCAATAATAAACGTGAGGCAATAATAAACGTGGGACAATAATAAACGTGAGGCAATAATAAACGTGGGACAATAATAAACTTGAGGCAATAATAAACGTGAGGCAATAATAAACGTGGGACAATAATAAACGTGAGGCAATAATAAACGTGGGACAATAATAAACGTGAGGCAATAATAAACGTGAGGCAATAATAAACGTGAGGAAATAATAAACGTGAGGCAATAATAAACGTGGGACAATAATAAACGTGAAACAATAATAAACGTGGGGCAATAATAAACGTGAGGCAATAATAAACGTGGGGCAATAATAAACGCGAGACAATAATAAACATGAGACAATAATAAACGTGGGACAATAATAAACTTGATACAATAATAAACGTGAAACAATAATAAACGTGGGACAATAATAAACGTGATACAATAATAAACGTGATACAATCATAAACGTGAGACAATAATAAACATGGGGCAATAATAAACGTGATACAATAATAAACGTGATACAATAATAAACGTGAGACAATAATAAACGTGAGACAATAATAAACATGGGGCAATAATAAACGTGGGGCAATAATAAACGTGGGGCAATAATAAACGTGATATAATAATAAACGTGGGGCAATAATAAACGCGAGACAATAATAAACGTGGGACAATAATAAACGTGATACAATAATAAACGTGGGGCAATAATAAACGTGATACAATAATAAACATGGGGCAATAATAAACGTGATACAATAATAAACGCGAGACAATAATAAACGTGATACAATAATAAACGTGGGACAATAATAAACGTGGGACAATAATAAACGTTGGACAATAATAAACGTGGGACAATAATAAACGTTGGACAATAATAAACGTGTTACAATAATAAACGTTGGACAATAATAAACGTGGGACAATAATAAACGCGAGACAATAATAAACGTGTTACAATAATAAACGTTGGACAATAATAAACGTGGGACAATAATAAACGCGAGACAATAATAAACTTGAGGCAATAATAAACGTGTTACAATAATAAACGTTGGACAATAATAAACGCGAGACAATAATAAACGTGTTACAATAATAAACGTTGGACAATAATAAACGCGAGACAATAATAAACGTGTTACAATAATAAACGCGAGACAATAATAAACGTGGGACAATAATAAACGTGATACAATAATAAACGTGGGACAATAATAAACTTGAGGCAATAATAAACGTGGGACAATAATAAACGCGAGACAATAATAAACGTTAAATAATAACTGCAATAATAAATTTGTTGAGACAATAATAAACGTGGGACAATAATAAACGTGTTGGGTTGTGTTGGGTTTGTTGAGGCAATAATAAACGAGAGACAATAATAAACGTGGGACAATAATAATCGTGAGACAATAATAAACGAGAGACAATAATAAACGTGGGTTGTGAGACAATAATAAACGAGAGACAATAATAAACGTGAGAAAATAATAAACGTAGGACAATAATAAATTTGGGACAATAATAAACGTGGGACAATAATAAACGTGGGACAATAATAAACGTGGGACAATAATAAACGTGAGGCAATAATAAACGTGGGGCAATAATAAAGGTGAGACAATAATAAAAGTTGGAAAATAATAAACGTGAGACAATAATAAACGTGACAATAATAAAAGTGATACAATAATAAACGTGGGACAATAATAAACGTGAGACAATAATAAACACGAGGCAATAATAAACGTTAGGCAATAATAAACGTGGGACAATAATAAACGTGAGACAATAATAAACACGAGACAATAATAAACGTGAGACAATAATAAACGTGAAACAATAATAAACGCGAGACAATAATAAACGCGAGGCAATAATAAACGTGAGACAATAATAAACGTGAGACAATAATAAACGCGAGACAATAATAAACGTGATAAAATAATAAACTTGAGACAAAAATAAACGTGAGGCAATAATAAACCTGGCACAATAATAAACGTGAGGCTATAATAAACATGGGATAATACTAAACGTGATACAATAATAAACGTGAGACAATAATAAACGTGATACAATAATAAACGTGAGACAATACTAAACGTGGGATAATAATAAACGTGGGAAAATAATAAATTTGGGACAATAATAAACGTGGGACAATAATAAACGTGGGACAATAATAAACGTGAGGCAATAATAAACGTGAGACAATAATAAACTTGAGACAAAAATAAACGTGAGACAATAATAAACGTGGGATAATAATAAACGTGGGACAATAATAAACGTGAGACAATAATAAACTTGAGACAAAAATAAACGTGAGGCAAAATAATAAACGTGAGACAATAATAAACTTGAGACAAAAATAAACGTCAGACAATAATACACTTGAGACAAAAATAAACGTGAGGCAATAATAAACGTGAGACAATAATAAACTTGAGACAAAAATAAACATGAGACAATAATAAACGTGGGATAATAATAAACGTGGGACAATAATAAACGTGAGACAATAATAAACTTGAGACAAAAATAAACGTGGGACAATATTAAACGTGGGACAATAATAAATTTGGGACAATAATAAACGTGGGACAATAATAAACGTGGGACAATAATAAACGTGGGACAATAATAAACGTGATACAATAATAAACGTACGACAATAATAAACGTGGGATAATAATAAACGTGGGAAAATAATAAATTTGGGACAATAATAAACGTGAGACAATAATAAACTGAGGCAATAATAAACATGTACAATAATAAACTGGACAATACTAAACGTGATGATATAAACGTGGGCAATATAACGTGATACAATAATAACGTGATCCATAATAAACGTGGACAATAATAAACGTGATACAATAATAAACGTGGAATATATGGCAATAATAAACGTGGGACAATAATAAACGTGGGACAATAATAAACGTGAGACAATAATAAACTGAGCAAATAAACGTGGGACAATATTAAACGTGGGACAATAATAAATTTGGGACAATAATAAACGTGGGACAATAATAAACGTGGGACAATAATAAACGTGGGACAATAATAAACGTGATACAATAATAAACGTACGACAATAATAAACGTGGGATAATAATAAACGTGGGAAATAATAAAGGGACAATAATAAACGTGAGACAATAATAAAATTGAGACAAAAATAAACATGTGATAATAATAAACGTGGGACAATAATACACGTGAGACAATAATAAACGTGAGACAATAATAAACGTGAGGCAATAATAAACATGATACAATAATAAACGTGAGACAATACTAAACGTGATGCAATAATAAACGTGGGACAATAATAAACGTGATACAATAATAAACGTGATACCATAATAAACGTAGGACAATAATAAACGTGATACAATAATAAACGTGGGAAAATAATAAATTTGGGACAATAATAAACGTGGGACAATAATAAACGTGGGACAATAATAAACGTGAGGCAATAATAAACGTGAGGCAATAATAAACGTGATACAATAATAAACGTGATAAAATAATAAACGTGGGACAATAATAAACGTGATACAATAATAAACGTGATACAATAATAAACGGGAGAATATAATAAACGTGATACAATAATAAACGTGGGAAAATAATAAACGTGATACAATAATAAACGTGGGACAATAATAAACATGAGGCAATAATAAACGTAATACAATAATAAACGTGAGACAATAATAAACATGAGGCAATAATAAACGTGATACAATAATAAACGTGGGACAATAATAAACGTAATACAATGATAAACGTGAGACAATAATAAACATGAGGCAATAATAAACGTGATACAATAATAAACGGGAGACAATAATAAACGTGGGACAATAATAAACGTGGGACAATAATAAACGTGATACAATAATAAACGGGAGACAATAATAAACATGATACAATAATAAACGTGGGACAATAATAAACGTGATACAATAATAAACGGGAGACAATAATAAACGTGATACAATAATAAACGTAGGACAATAATAAACGTGGGATAATAATAAACGTGGGACAATAATAAACGTGGGACAATAATAATTTTACAACGATTGCGAAGCAAGTTTTAACAACTTATATTAATCACTATCGTTGGCGCCGATGAACGCGTATATGTGGTCATACGATCTTGTTATATACATATATACAACATCGCCAATGACTACACCCCTAGGGGCCCCCGTCCTTCCTGCTTATATCCTATAGCTAGGGGGCGTCCGGTAGGTGTCCGGTAGCGATGATAAATAAACACGTAAGCACGTGCACGTGTTTTAGTTGTCCACCATCACGTGTAGTATTTGCAAGAATATGTTGTCATTACTTGTGTCTATATGCACCTTGTTGTAGCCATATATAGGGCTTTTTATGTCACTTCATATGATTCGTGAGACAATTATGAACGTGAGGCTATACTAAACGTGAGAAAATAATAAACGTGAGGCAATAATAAACGTGATACAATAATAAACGTGAGGCAATAATAAACGTGAGACAATAAGAAACGTCACAATAATCAACGTGATACAATAATAAACGTGACAATGATAAAAGTGATACAATAATAAACGTGAGGCAATAATAAACGTGACACAATAAGAAACGTGACAATAATAAACGTAATACAATAATAAACGTGGGACAATAATAAACGTGAGACAATAATAAACGTGAGGCAATAATAAACGTGATACAATAATAAACGTGAGGCAATAACAAAAGTGAGACAATAAGAAACGTGACAATAATAAACGTGATACAATAATAAACGTGGGACAATAATAAACGTGAGACAATAATAAACGTGAGGCAATAATAAAGGTGAGACAATAATAAACGTGGGACAATAATAAACGTGAGACAATAATAAACCTGAGGCAATAATAAACGTGATACAATAATAAAGGTGAGACAATAATGAACGTGAGACAATAATAAAGGTGAGACAATAATAAACGTGGGACAATAATAAACGTGAGACAATAATAAACGTGAGGCAATAATAAAGGTGATACAATAATAAACGTGAGACAATAATAAACGTGGGACAATAATAAACGTGAGACAATAATAAACGTGGGATAATAATAAACGTGGGACAATAATAAACGTGAGACAATAATAAACGTGAGACAAAAATAAACGTGAGACAATAATAAACGTGGGACAATAATTAACGTGGGGCAATAATAAACGTGAGACAATAATAAACGTGGGGCAATAATAAACATGGGGCAATAATAAAATTGGGGCAATAATAAACATGAGGCAATAATAAACGTGAGACAATAATAAACGTGGGACAATAATAAACGTGGGGCAATAATAAAATTGGGGCAATAATAAACATGAGGCAATAATAAACGTGAGACAATAATAAACGTGGGACAATAATAAACGTGGGACAATAATAAACGTGGGGCAATAATAAACGTGAGACAATAATAAACACGAGGCAATAATAAACGTGATACAATAATAAAGGTGAGACAATAATAAACGTGAGGCAATAATAAAGGTGAGACAATAATAAACGTGGGACAATAATAAACGTGAGACAATAATAAACGTGAGGCAATAATAAAGGTGATACAATAATAAACGTGAGACAATAATAAACGTGGGACAATAATAAACGTGAGACAATAATAAACGTGGGATAATAATAAACGTGGGACAATAATAAACGTGAGACAATAATAAACTTGAGACAAAAATAAAAGTGAGACAATAATAAACGTGGGACAATACCTAACGTGGGGCAATAATAAACATGGGGCAATAATAAAATTGGGGCAATAATAAACATGAGGCAATAATAAACGTGAGACAATAATAAATGTGGGACAATAATAAACGTGGGGCAATAATAAAATTGGGGCAATAATAAACATGAGGCAATAATAAACGTGAGACAATAATAAACGTGGGACAATAATAAACGTGGGACAATAATAAACGTGGGGCAATAATAAACGTGAGACAATAATAAACATGAGGCAATAATAAACGTGATACAATAATAAACGGGAGACAATAATAAACATGATACAATAATAAACGTGGGACAATAATAAACGTGATACAATAATAAACGTGGGACAATAATAAACGTGATACAATAATAAACGTAGGACAATAATAAACGTGGGATAATAATAAACGTGGGACAATAATAAACGTGGGACAATAATAATTTTACAACGATTGCGAAGCAAGTTTTAACAACTTATATTAATCACTATCGTTGGCGCCGATGAACGCGTATATGTGGTCATACGATCTTGTTATATACATATATACAACATCGCAAATGACTACACCCCTAGGGGCCCCCGTCCTTCCTGCTTATATCCTATAGCTAGGGGGCGTCCGGTAGGTGTCCGGTAGCGATGATAAATAAACAACATAAGCACGTGCACGTGTTTTTGTTGTCCACCATCACGTGTAGTATTTGCAAGAATATGTTGTCATTACTTGTGTCTATATGCACCTTGTTGTAGCCATATATAGGGCTTTTTATGTCACTTCATATGATTCGTGAGACAATTATGAACGTGAGGCTATACTAAACGTGAGACAATAATAAACGTGAGGCAATAATAAACGTGATACAATAATAAACGTGAGGCAATAATAAACGTGAGACAATAAGAAACGTGACAATAATAAACGTGATACAATAATAAACGTGACAATGATAAAAGTGATACAATAATAAACGTGAGGCAATAATAAACGTGATACAATAATAAACGTGAGGCAATAATAAACGTGAGACAATAAGAAACGTGACAATAATAAACGTAATACAATAATAAACGTGGGACAATATTAAACGTGAGACAATAATAAACGTGAGGCAATAATAAACATGATACAATAATAAACGTGAGGCAATAACAAACGTGAGACAATAAGAAACGTGACAATAATAAACGTGATACAATAATAAATGTGGGACAATAATAAACGTGAGACAATAATAAACGTGAGGCAATAATAAAGGTGAGACAATAATAAACGTGGGACAATAATAAACGTGAGACAATAATAAACGTGAGGCAATAATAAACGTGATACAATAATAAAGTTGAGACAATAATAAACGTGAGGCAATAATAAAGGTGAGACAATAATAAACGTGGGACAATAATAAACGTGAGACAATAATAAACGTGAGGCAATAATAAAGGTGATACAATAATAAACGTGAGACAATAATAAACGTGGGACAATAATAAACGTGAGACAATAATAAACGTGGGATAATAATAAACGTGGGACAATAATAAACGTGAGACAATAATAAACTTGAGACAAAAATAAAAGTGAGACAATAATAAACGTGGGGCAATAATAAACGTGAGACAATAATAAACGTGGGGCAATAATAAACATGGGGCAATAATAAAATTGGGGCAATAATAAACATGAGGCAATAATAAACGTGAGACAATAATAAACGTGGGACAATAATAAACGTGGGGCAATAATAAAATTGGGGCAATAATAAACATGAGGCAATAATAAACGTGAGACAATAATAAACGTGGGACAATAATAAACGTGGGACAATAATAAACGTGGGACAATAATAAACGTGATACAATAATAAACGTGAGGCAATAATAAACGTAGGACAAAAATAAACATGGGGCAATAATAAACCTGAGACAATAATAAACGTGAGACAATAATAAACGTGAGGCAATAATAAACGTGAGACAATAAAAAACGTGACAATAATAAACGTGATACAATAATAAACGTGGGACAATAATAAAGGTGAGACAATAATAAACGTGGGACAATAATAAACGTGAGGCAATACTAAAGGTGAGACAATAATGAACGTGGGACAATAATAAACGTGAGACAATAATAAACGTGAGGCAATACTAAAGGTGATACAATAATAAAGATGAGACAATAGTAAACGTGAGGCAATAATAAAGGTGAGACAATAATAAACGTGGGACAATCATATACGTGGGGCAATATTAAACGTGAGGCAATAATAAACGTGGGGCAATAATAAACGTGATACAATAATACACGTGATACAATAATACACGTTGATAATAAACGTGATACAATAATAAACGTGATACAATAATAAACGTGGATAATAAACGTGAGACAATAATAAACGTGAGACAATAATACACCTGATACAATAATAAACGTGGATCATAAACGTGATACAATAATACACGTGATACAATAATAAACGTGATACAATAATAAACGTGATACAATTATAAACGTGATACAATAATACACGTGATACAATAATACACGTGATACAATAATAAACGTGGATTATAAACGTGATACAATAATACACGTGATACAATAATAAACGTGATACAATAATAAACGTGATACAATAATAAACGTGATACAATAATAAACGTGAGACAATAATAAACGTGATACAATAATACACGTGATACAATAATAAACGTGATACAATAATAAACGTGAGACAATAATAAACGTGATACAATAATACACGTGATACAATAATAAACGTGATACAATAATACACGTGATATAATAATAAACGTGATACAATAATAAACGTGAGACAATAATAAACATGGGAAATAATAAACGTGGGACAATAATAAACGTGGGGCAATAATAAACTTGAGAAAATAATAAAGGTGGGGCAATATTAAACGTGAGACAATAATAAAGGTGGGGCAATATTAAACGTGAGGCAATAATAAACGTGGGGCAATATTAAACGTGAGACAATAATAAAAGTGGGGCAATATTAAACGTGAGGCAATAATAAACGTGGGGCAATAATAAACGTGATACAATAATACACGTGATACAATAATACACGTGGATAATAAACGTGATACAATAATAAACGTGATACAATAATAAACGTGGATAATACACGTGATACAATAATAAACGTGATACAATAATACACGTGATACAATAATAAACGTGGATAATGAACGTGAGACAATAATAAACGTGAGACAATAATAAACGTGAGGCTATATCTTCCCCCAAGTAAACCAATTGAAGAACATAGGCTGAATTATCTTATAATACAATTACCCACTCCATATATTCTAATAGGTGATTTCAATGCACATAACTTCATCTGGGGTTGTAATAATACAAATCAAAGAGGTCTCCAGATAGAGAATTTCATCTCTGATAATTCTCTTTCTTACATGAACGATCCATCTTCCAAAACATATTTACACCCAGGAACAGGATCCTATTCTGCAATAGATCTTACACTATGTAGCCCAGTCATACTTCCAGATTTCTCCTGGAAAGTCGATGATGATCTCCACGGAAGCGACCACTTCCCCATCCTCATATCTGAAAATCAGCCAACAGCTTATAGTCAGCCCAGAAGATGGAAACTTTCTAAAGCAAATTGGACTAAATTCCAACAACTTTGTGAACAAACAATTTCATATGAAACATGCAAGGATTGTCGTGATCAAACACAGCTATTCACTACATTACTAATAAAAGCAGCTGAACAATCCATACCTCAGACTTCACCTAATCCAAAGAGACCATACAAACCCTGGTATGATGATGATTGTAAGAAAGCCATCCAAAATAGGAAATCGGCCATAAGAAAATTCAATTTGAGACCCACCACAGAAAATTTAAACAACATTCGCATATATAGAGCAAAAGCACGACGTACAATACAAAGCAGCAAACGCAAATGTTGGAAACAATACATCTAGACTAAATAACAGAACAACAACTAAGAAAACGTGGGACATGATAAGAAAAATTAATGGCAAAGGTACTTCACCTATTAGCCACCTCACTGCAAACAACAAACAAATCACCACACCTCTGGAAATTTCAAACACCTTAGCAGAAACATTTGCACAAAAATCATCAGCAAATAATTATTCACAAAAATTTCAGAAATTCAAAGACACTAAAGAAAAGAAAAAAACTAAACTTCAATTCAATGAACAAAGAACATTACAACAAACTATTTAATCTTAAAGAACTAAAGTCTGCTTTGTCAAAAGCACATGATACATCCCCAGGTCCAGATAAAATCCACTACCAATTCTTAAAACATCTACCTAGCTCCTCCCTCTTTATATTATTGGACATGTTTAATTCTATATGGCAAACTGGTGAATTTCCTACATCTTGGAGGGAGGCTTTAGTCATCCCAATACCAAAACCAGATAAGGATAAAAAGGATCCAAACAACGATAGACCCATAGCGTTAACAAGTTGTATATGTAAAACTATGGAAAGAATGGTAAACAACCGGCTTGTATGGTTTCTCGAATCAAATCATTTAATTGTTAATGTCCAGAGTGGCTTTCGTCAGCAGTGAAGCACACTGGATCATTTAGTTCGTTTCGAAACATTTATAAGAGAGGGCTTTGTCAATAAACAACATGTTGCTTCAGTATTTTTCGACCTTGAGAGTGCTTATGACACAACCTGGAAATATGGCATTTTAAAAGATCTTCACGACTTTGACCTCAGATGACGCCTTCCATTATTTATTTCTGCATTTTTAAATGAAAGACTTTTTCGTGTTCGTGTTTGTAATACCCTATCAGATGCTCGGGAACAGCAGATGGGTGTACCACAGGGTTGTATTTTGTCCGTTATATTGTTTAGTATTAAGATAAACAATATTGTTAAATCAATAAATCCAGGGGTTGAGTGCTCCCTTTATGTAGATGATTTTGTTATTTGCTTCAGGTCTAGTAATATGAACATAATAGAACGCCAACTCCAGCAATGTCTGAACTTCAGACTTGGTCGGATGAAAATGGTTTTAAATTTTCTAAATCAAAAACTAAATGTATGCATTTTTGTAATCTACGTGGACTTCATCCAGACCCAGAAATTTAACTGGATGGCTCACGTGTAGAAGTAGTCTCAGAATACAAATTTTTAGGTGTTATCTTTGATAAAAAAAACTCTCATTCATTCCTCATATCAATAATTTAAAAAAGAAATGTCAAAAAGCTCTAAATATTTTAAAGGTTGTGGCACATTCCGATTGGGGAGCTGATAGAAAGGTACTTCTACGGCTCTATCGGTCATTGGTTCGCTCTAAGCTGGATTATGGTTCGATAATTTACGGATCTGCACGAAAATCGTACCTGAAAATACTAGATCCTATACATAATCACGGTCTACGATTAGTCCTTGGAGCTTTCAGAACTTCCCCTGTTAAAAGTCTTTATGCTGAAGCAAATGAACCCTCTCTGTATGTTGTACGACAGAAGCTAGCTCTTCAATACCTACTGAAACTCAAGTCAAATCCTATAAATCCAGCTCACACAGTGGTCTTTCAACCCCAATTTAAAGTGCAGTTTTAAAGAAAACCGAGAGCTATTGCCCCACTAGGTATACGCATGGAACAATGTCTAGATGACCTACATATTGACATGAAATCTATTGCACAGTATAAAATCCCAGATTCTCCTCCTTGGACCCTTAAAACTGCCGAGTTTCGCTTTGATCTCACTTCTGATAAAAAGTATATTACAGACAGGAGCCAGTTTCAAACAAAATATCATGAAATCAGGGAATTTTATTCTGACTTCAAAGCCATATACACAGATAGTTCAAAAGCTGGTGACACTGTTGCGTCAGCAACAATCTTTGGGAATAAAAATCGGAAATGTAGACTTCCAAACAAGTCCTCAATTTTCTCTGCCGAACTGAAGGCCATAGATCTCGCTCTAGATCTTGCAGTGGAATCACACTATGTTCAATATATCATTTTCTCTGATTCCTTGTCTGTTTTACGGGCTTTGTATTATGAAAAGTTTGAAAATCCTATTGTTTGTACTTTGCTTGAAAGGATTTCTTCCCTTTCAGAAACAAATACATTTGTGTTCTGCTGGCTTCCGAGTCAAATGGGAATAAAAGGTAATGAAATGGCTGACCAGAATGCAAAGCTGGCTTTGTCATTATCAATTTCTAGGATTAAAGTGTGTTATACCGATTTTAAATCTACAATTCTTACCTTAATTCAATCCTCTTGGCAGGCCCAATGGGATGTTGACATTTTTAACAAACTTCATTCGGTCAAACCAACACTTGGCGAATGGTGCCCAATTTACAGACCTATTCGTCGAGAAGAAGTCATTCTTGCCCGTCTCAGGATTGGTCATTCTCGAATATCACATTCATGGCTGTTATCACGAGATGATGCACCAGAATGTATCCCATGCAATACTCTATACACGGTGGAGCATATCTTAATACACTGTGTTGACCTCCAACTAATCCGGTTGCAGTACTACAATGTGGACAACATTAAAAAACTCTTCGACTATATCAGAGTAGAGTCCATCATATCATTTATCAAGGCAATATGAATTTATAATAAGCTGTGATATCAATTATTAATCATGCCTTTGTAGTAATCATTCATTCATATATTACCTGTAATTAATCTTACGTCTTTATAACTTCTTAGTATTAATTTTTACGTAATGCATATACTTATATAGAATTTTATTTCATACACTCGACAATAAACATAACTTTAATGCGCGCTACATGACCTTAGATGTCGATGCGCCGTAAAACACCATGCATTCATTATAAACGTGAGGCAATAATAAACATGGGGCAATAATAAACGTGGGACAATAATAAACAGGGGCAATAATAAACATGGGGCAATAATAAACATGGGACAATAATAAACATGGGACAATAATAAACGTGGGACAATAATAAACGTGGGACAATAATAAACCTGGGTCAATAATAAACATGGGTCAATAATAAACGTGGGGCAATAATAAACCTGTGACAATAATAAACATGGGACAATAATAAACATGGGACAATAATAAACATGGGTCAATAATAAACATGGGGCAATAATAAACATGGGTCAATAATAAACGTGGGACAATAATAAACGTGGGACAATAATAAACATGGGACAATAATAAACATGGGACAATAATAAACATGGGGCAATAATAAACATGGGTCAATAATAAACGTGGGACAATAATAAACGTGGGACAATAATAAACGTGGGACAATAATAAACATGGGTCAATAATAAACATGGGGCAATAATAAACATGGGTCAATAATAAACGTGGGACAATAATAAACGTGGGACAATAATAAACGTGAGACAATAATAAACATGTGGCAATAATAAACGTGGGACAATAATAAACATGGGGCAATAATAAACATGGGGCAATAATAAATGTAAGACAATAATAAACATGGAGCAATAATAAACGTGAGGCAATAATAAACGTGGGACAATAATAAACGTGAGACAATAATAAACATGGGGCAATAATAAACATGGGGCAATAATAAACATGGGGCAATAATAAACGTGAGACAATAATAAACATGAGGCAATAATAAACGTGGGGCAATAATAAACATGGTGAAATAATAAACGTGATATAATAATAAACATGGGGCAATAATAAACGTGGTGAAATAATAAACGTGATATAATAATAAACGTGGGACAATAATAAACATGGGGCAATAATAAACGTGAGGCAATAATAAACGTGGGACAATAATAAACATGAGGCAATAATAAACATGGGGCAATAATAAACATGGTGAAATAATAAACGTGATATAATAATAAACATGGGGCAATAATAAACGTGAGGCAATAATAAACGTGGGACAATAATAAACATGGGGCAATAATAAACATGGTGAAATAATAAACGTGGGACAATAATAAACATGGGGCAATAATAAACGTGGGGCAATAATAAACGTGGGGCAATAATAAACGTGGGGCAATAATAAACGTGAGGCAATAACAAACGTGATACAATAATAAACATGGGGCAATAATAAACGTGAGGCAATAACAAACGTGATACAATAATAAACGTGGAACAATAATAAACGTGAGGCAATAATAAACGTGGGGCAATAATAAACGTGATACAATAATAAACTTGAGGCAATAATAAACGTGGGACAATAATAAACGTGATACAATAATAAACGTGATACAATAATAAACTTGAGGCAATAATAAACGTGGGACAATAATAAACGTGATACAATAATAAACGTGATACAATAATAAACGTGGGACAATAATAAACGTGATACAATAATAAACGTGATACAATAATAAACATGATACAATTATAAACGTGATACAATAATAAACGTGATACAATAATAACGTGAGACAATAATAAACTTGAGGCAATAATAAACGTGATAAAATAATAAACGTGATACAATAATAAACGTGATACAATAATAAACGTGAGACAATAATAAACGTGAGACAATAATAAACGTGGATAATAAACGTGAGGCAATAATAAACGTGAGACAATAATAAACGTGAGGAAATAATAAACGTGAGACAATAATAAACGTGGGACAATAATAAACGTGGATAATAAACGTGAGGCAATAATAAACGTGATACAATCATAAACGTGAGACAATAATAAACGTGATACAATAATAAACGTGATTAATAAACGTGATATAATAATAAATGTTATACAATAATAAACGTGGATAATAGACGTGTGACAATAATAAACGTGGATAATAAACGTGAGAAAATAATACACGTGAGGCAATACTAAACGTGAGACAATAATAAACGTGGATAATAAACGTGAGGCAAAAACAAACGTGAGGCAATAATAAACGTGGGGCAATAATAAACGTGAGACAATAATAAACGTGGGACAATAATAAACGTGAGACAATAATAAACGTGGGTCAATAATAAACGTGGGGCAATAATAAACGTGGGGCAATAATAAACGTGAGACAATAATAAACGTGAGGCAATAATAAACGTGAGACAATAATAAACTTGAGACAATACTAAACGTGGGACAATAATAAACGTGAGACAATAATAAACGTGAGGCAATAATAAACTTGAGACAATAATAAACGTGAGACAATAATAAAATTGAGGCAATACTAAACGTGAGACAATAATAAACGTGGGGCAATAATAAACGTGGGGCAATAATAAACGTGATACAATAATAAACGTGGGGCAATAATAAACTTGGGGCAATATTAAACGTGATACAATAATAAACGTGGGGCAATAATAAATGTGATACAATATGTAGCGGGTCGGTTCTGGGGGGATAAGTGCCCCATTACCAGTTAGCAGAAGAAATACACTCGGGGTAGGTTCTCTATCCACTTTATTGCATGTTTGGTGTCATAATACTCTGTCTACTATACGGTTATTAAACAATTAACAACCAACCAATCGATGTGATCTGAAAATATATAACAAGCCAGCCTAAATATAAATAATAGTAATCTGGTCCTTCTTCTGAAAACAAATATATAAATACTTGTTTGCACTTCCAAAATGTATATGATATCTGGCATACACATAGCATAACCGTTACTAAATAACACGTTTACTCTTTCACAATTTACTAGTGACCGACTGATTGTATAGAACCATAATAGTAAAGTAGTACAAAGGTGTACAATCTAGTAAAATCAACAATAGCACATCACAATAGTGCCATATATAAAAACAACAATAGCATATGTACATTCCATTTACATTATTCTACACTTACCAGTACTGACCACTTTTCTTCCTCACACGCACGCACGCATGCACGCACGCACGCACGCACGCACACACACACAGTGCAAAGAGTATATAGATGTGATAGAGAATGTGCAAAGAGTATATAGATGTGATAGAGAATGTGCAAAGAGTATATAGATGTGATAGAGAATGTGCAAAGAGTATATAGATGTGATAGAGAATGTGCAAAGAGTATATAGATGTGATAGAGAATGTGCAAAGAGTATATATATGTGATAGAGAATGTGCAAAGAGTATATAGATGTGATAGAGAATGTGCAAAGAGTATATAGATGTGATAGAGAATGTGCAAAGAGTATATAGATGTGATAGAGAATGTGCAAAGAGTATATACATGTGATAGATGAAATCAATACACCGCCATTTTTAGGAATTCATGTACAATTTGCATGGAACGCGAAATTACCAAAACCGGTTCTAACATTTAATTTCCGAATCAGCTCATTTCTAGAACAAACCAACACAACCGGTGTAAACAATAGACAACACCAGCAATACCTACCATTCTAATTTATCCAGTACTATTGTACTAATGTATTAGTTTAAAAGATTTAACAAGACTGCATTTGAAGATCACTTCAAATTTTCCACAACTCAGTGACGTGATATCATGAAACGAGCACCAACCAATCAAAAAGCTAGAATCTCATAGTCCAGGTAAGAAGGTCAAAAAGGTCATTAAAACATATATGCGGTCTCACATAGACCAAACAGAGAGGTCTCACATAACCAAAATATGAGCCTGCCACATACTCCCCTAGCCTGAAAAATGACGTCCCGTCATTCGTCTGTCTCCTATATACATCTTACCCTATGCATACTTACATACTATTATGCAAGTATACCTACCTATATACATTCATACAACGAATATATAGCTACAATATCATGCTATGCTATACTAACTACAACATAAATAAATACTCTTACTCAAACAAGTTACTTGTTTGTTCCACTACTACTTCATATATGTAAATGTTTGGGGGGGTTTATGTGGGGTTTTACTATAATATCATTCTGAATATAAAAAATGCTTGTCTGCCTCCCTCCTTGAAAAATTGTGACCTCACAATGACTGGGTGAGTTAGTAAAATACAATAAAAACATTAAAAACATTTCAACCGAAATGAAAGGTTACACTAAATCTTTCAACGCGATAATTAATTCACCAGAATAATTGATATAGATATACTTACCAGCTACAGTGCTTATATATCTCTCAACTCCTCTCGACTCATCTTAGTATTCAAAATGAATACGTACCTCATTGTATTTTTTTTTCAATTGTTTTATTCAATATATATTATTGCAATCCATCACCAATAATATTAACTACAAAAATAATACAACCTTTCAGATAATTCATTAAAATTTTATAAAATATTACATATATGTACTTGTGTTTATTTCATCACAGTGTTAATGATCCGGTGCACTACATTAGTGTCCATTTCATTGAAAATGCCTGAAGTAAGTAATGTGATCAGTGCATCTACTTTTGCATCCCTTGGTCTTGGTACCACTTGGTGCATATGATAGTCCTTGTATCTCTCAGGAGGTTTTCTCACTCTACCTGATTTTCTTGGAGATGATTTTTCTCCTGTTCTTCTGTCCAGTACTTCTACTAAGTCTGACGTCTCATCTCTAACATTGTCTTCTATATATTCAACTCTGGTTGTCCTATCATCACTTGTAGCTCCTTCTACCTCAGTATGCTTTTCACCTTCTACTTCCCTATCCTATATGCGAGTATCTTCCTCTACCTCTATATCCTCAGTACCTTCAATCTCGGTATCATTATCGATAATACCTTCTACATCTACATGTATATCAATATTTTCTTCCGTCGTATCTTCTGTTGTTCGGCTATCGTGGTTTTCTGTATGAATACCTTGCCTATCTGTACCATCTCCAGCTGCACTGGTGTTCTGTTTTACTCGAGTTTCTTCTTTTCGATGCGCATCTGTAGCTTCAATATATCTTCCAATATCATGTCTTCTTGCTATCTCTGTAGCAAATACTCTATCTCTTCGGTCTATTTCAGGTATATGGGCGTCCCCATTTATGTGCATATGTCCTATGTACTCAACACCTGACTCATCAGTGACGTCACTGTCATAACAATCCATTGCTACCTCTTTAATATATGTTGATGCTACCTTAGTATCATCTTTCTCCTCCAACTTCTTTACTATGTTCTTCCTTGGCTTCGGTACTGGTCTGAGCTCTTTCGTTTCCTCTTCTATCTCTTCTTTCGTCTTCAATGGCAATAGGTGATTCCTGTGTAAGGTCTTTTCAACTCCTGTCTTCGATCTAAGTTTGAATACAGGTATATCAGTATGTATTTGTTCAATGACTTCATACGGTTCTAATTCGTATTTGTCGGCTAGTTTGTGTTTTCCTTCGCCATGATATAAAAGTTTGACTAGAACAGTGTCTCCCTCTGATATTTTCGATGCCTTTGCTTTTTTATCATATCCCTTTTTCTGCTTTTCTCTGGCTTTATCAGCGTGTTGTTTTGCTATATCATGTGTTACTTTAAGCCTCTCCTTCAATTCTCCAATATATTCTTTTGTTGATTTGTTGTAGGCTTCAGTATCATCAATCACAGACTCGAATGCTGAGTCAATTGGTAACTTTGGTGTCCTACCAAACATTAACTCAAAAGGTGCTAGTTTGGTGCTCTCGTGTCTTGTACAATTATACGCATAGACGAGTGAGGGTATATAACTCTTCCAGTTCGGTTTTTGCTCTGGTTCAAGTGTACCTAGCATATTCAGAAGGGTCCGATTCCATCGTTCCGTACAACCATTTCCCATATGATGATATGGTGTAGTACGTGATTTCTTCATGCCCATGATGTTACAAAGCTCCTTTATTAAGTTAGATTCGAAGTTTGCTCCTTGGTCTGTATGAAGTTTAGATGGTATTCCGTAGTGAACGATGAAGTTGTTGTAAAATGCTTCGGCAGTAGTTTTAGCGGTTTGATTCTTTGTCGGAACAGCGAGTGCGTATTTAGTAAAATGATCCGTTATAACTAGAATGTTGCCGAAAAAATCCTTTTGAAGGTTCTAAAGTTAGATAATCCATACTGACGAGTTCTAATGGATATGTTGTCGTAATGTTCACTAATTCGGAACGAGTGTTAGTAGTTGCTTTCCTCCTTCCACATGTTGCAACCCAGTCCTCTGTGTCCTTAGCCATTCCAGGCCAAAAGTACCTTTCCCGAAGTAATGATATGGTTCTATCCCGTCCGGGATGACCGATCTCATTATGTAGACCTTTAAGAACCTCGGGTCTATGCACTTCAGGTAACACTAACTGGTATGTGATTTGTTCACCCTCTTTCCATATTCTATATAAGACAACTCTGATGATCTTAGGGCTATCAAAATGACGTCGCATAAAAAGATCTTCTCTAGTGGAACATTGTTGTCTATCTGGTAGACAACCATCTATAACTGTCCGTCTCCATCTTTCTATCAGTGCGTCTTCGCGTTGTTATCTTCTAATCTGCCTATATTCTATTTGGGCCATCGGTGTTCCTGGTGTATCGGTTACATCCACAATGTTAATATTCGCTATGAATATGAGCCTGCCACAAATAATAAACCTGGATAATAAACGTGATACAATAATAAACGTGATACAATAATAAACGTGATACAATAATAAACGTGATACAATAATAAACGTGAGACAATAATAAACTTGATACAAATAATACACGTGAATAATAAACGTGAGACAATAATAAACTTGATACAATAATACACGTGGATAATAAACGTGAGACAATAATAAACGAATACTCACTGTGTATCTGTTTTCTTTCTCTACTGCCCATCAATCAGTTTCTGTTTATTATTGGGAGGTCAGTATGTTGTGGCAAAGAATGGTACACCCGTGTTTCCTTTGCAAGAACTACTACTCAACTCTCCAACCTCCGTAAGCGCCAACTTTCTCACATATCCTGATTTGTCCCTGATAGGTAGCGAGTTTGCAGCCCTAGTGATAACGACGGTCTCATTTATATGAAAAAGTTGGCAGTTTCTTACGGAGGTTGGTGCACCCAAGTACTGGTTAACCGCTGGAGCCTGTCCAGGAATAGGTGTTGTTAGGGAAACTGCCCGCCGGCGATATAGCCCAAAATGGTACTGATGCAGGCGTATAACCCGAAATATAACATAAGATAACGACGGTGAGTTAGATCTCACGGACGCTCAGACGAGCATGTGAAAAACTAGTCCCACTCTGTGGCTCTAGTTACCTCCCCTGACGTTCATCTACAGTTATACAAGGAATGTTAATTGCATAATAACAATCTACAGACGGATCTGTAGTCCAGTGGTAACACGCTGGACTGGTAATCCAGGGATCGTAGGTTCGATCCCCCGTCTGACCCTAATAAAATTAACAGTCTTTCAGATGGGACATTAAACCGATGTCTCGTGTCGATGCTTTACACCGTGCACGTAAAAGAACAAGAGGAGATTCTGGAATGGGTCTCTGTCTGCATCATTGCACTACCCTCCAAAAATCTAAAATGACTAATCTCTTCAGGAGGCGTCGCTCATATGGGCAACCGGTAGCGACGATAAATAAACGTAAAACACACAAAAACAGATCTTGTAAGCTTCCGGAAGCATGACGTTGCCCTTGATTATCATTGCGTAAACATAAACGCGTCGTCCTTTGGGAACTTAGAAAATAATTTCAATATAACCACAGTTTCATTTCCCGCTTGAGCTGGTGGGGGTGTTAATTATTAACGACTTACATGTCAAAAGTGCCTCAGATATCTTCGTGATATTCGCTGCTTGTGTTAACTGAGTATTTGTCTTTATGCTGCAAAACTAAATGATGTCACATAGATCTGATGTCGTGTACTGCGAACTAACGGCTAATATCAGTTACTGTATTTCAACATGCAGTGTTGTTTGTTGCAGAGGATTGTTTGTTAATGGAAGTTGTTATCTGACAATTGTAATCGCATGCTCGCGTGTTCAATGTTCGTATATAGATTGGATTTTCGGCAGGTAATGTTAAATTTCCATTTTGTTAATTTTTATCAAGTGCGTTTGTGAACTCCAGAATGTTGCATTGTATCGTCAGTATCTAGTTGCAATGTATATTTATATATCTAGTAGATTATATTCCGTGTATTTTGTACCTTGCAACATTTGCAAAGTTTATTTTATGCACATTTATTTTAGCTCCATTGCGAAACAAGTTCATACAACTTATATTAATCACTCTCGAGACCTCATTCCTGGTGGACTCCATCGCCACGAGAGAGAGAGAAGAGGCAATGTGGAATTTAAATGCCTTGCCTAAGGGCACACTCGTCACCGCTACAGCGGGGTGGGAACTGGAAGCCTGAAGCGAACTCTCTACCACTGCGCTATCACGACATCCACGAAATTATTATTAATTCACACGGATCTATAGTCCAGTGGTTAACACGTTGGACTGGTAATCCAGGGATCGCAGGTTCGATCCCCCGTCTGACCATAATAAAATTAAGTCTTTCAGTTGGGACTTTAAACCGAGATCTCGTGTCGGGTCGGGTCTGTATCGTCTGTGAGGCGTCACTCATATGGGCAACCATTAGTGACGATAAATAAACATAAGCACACACATTTTATTCATTCAAGCAGTGCAGTGGTTAGCGCGCTCGCTTCTCACTAATGCAACCCGGGTTCGATCCACGGACCATGAAGTATATGAGTTGGTACGGTGGTCGCCAGATCGGACAGGTGGGTTATCTCCGGGTACTCCGGTTTCCTCCCACACAAAGGACCACATATACGCTTTCATCCGCGTCAAGGAGAGTGATTAATATAAGTTGTTAGAACTTGTTTCGCAATCATTGTAAATTGTAAGTTTAAACTAATTTGCATTGTGAGGATTCTTCAGAGGAATACATGTAACGTACACGTCTAACGGAAATAATAAGTTGATTGTCTGTTGAACGACTTCTACATAACTACACGCCGTCTCTGTTCCAAACAAACACGCGGAAGTCGTGATGCGCGTTCGCTTCAGGTGCGAAAGGTCCGGTGTTCGAGCCTCGCTGGAGCCGTTACGATTGTGTCCTTAGGCAAGGCATTTAAATTCCACGTTGCCTCTTCTCTCTCCCTTGTTGCAATGGATTCCATCAGGAATGAGGTCTCGAGGGTGATTAATATAAGTTGAAAGAACTTGTTTCGCAATCGAGCTAAAATAAATTTGTATAAAACAAACAAACAGGCAAAAATAACGAATTACAAGTTATATAGAGCATTAGGTAATAAAACAATTATTGCATGGGTGTTTGGGGAAATGTCTTCCCTGATACCGAGGGACAATAGTTTTGACTGTTCCCCAAACACCTATAATGTTTTATACTCATGATGTTTTTTATTATTGTCGATCTACCATTCTCACGTAGGCACATTCTATGAACATAAAACACCTTAAAGGCTTGATTCCAGAACATTTAAATGGCATTGTGATATTTAACAAGCTATACGGAAATTATTGATTTCCGAGAATTGCCACTGCAGTATCTACTAATACAGGCTGTAATGTTCAACTGAATTGTTTGAATGCGAATTCCCCCCCCCCACGACTTTGTATAGGCAAACTATGGAAATACATATAATAACCTACATAACTGAAAGGGTGGAGCTACGCCAATGCGCTAACTACCAGTCGGGCTATCTAGCTAGTTAACCGTACTGGTTTACCAGACTAACTGAAAGGGTGGAGCTACGCCAATGCATTAACTACCAGTTGGGCTATCTAGCTAGTTAACTGTACTGGTTTACCAGACTAACTGAAAGGGTGGAGCTACGCCAATGCATTAACTACCAGTTGGGCTATCTAGCTAGTTAACTGTACTGGTTTACCAGACTAACTGAAAGGGTGGAGCTACGCCAATGCATTAACTACCAGTTGGGCTATCTAGCTAGTTAACTGTACTGGTTTACCAGACTAACTGAAAGGGTGGAGCTACGCCAATGCATTAACTACCAGTTGGGCTATCTAGCTAGTTAACTGTACTGGTTTACCAGACTAACTGAAAGGGTGGAGCTACGCCAATGCATTAACTACCAGTTGGGCTATCTAGCTAGTTAACTGTACTGGTTTACCAGACTAACTGAAAGGGTGGAGCTACGCCAATGCATTAACTACCAGTTGGGCTATCTAGCTAGTTAACTGTACTGGTTTACCAGACTAACTGAAAGGGTGGAGCTACGCCAATGCATTAACTACCAGTCGGGCTATCTAGCTAGTTAACTGTACTGGTTTACCAGACTAACTGAAAGGGTGGAGCTACGCCAATGCGCTAACTACCAGTCGGGCTATCTAGCTAGTTAACTGTACTGGTTTACCAGACTAACTGAAAGGGTGGAGCTACGCTAATGCGCTAACTACCAGTCGGGCCATCTAGCTAGTTAACTGTACTGGTTTACCAGACTAACTGAAAGGGTGGAGCTACGCCAATGCATTAACTACCAGTTGGGCTATCCAGGGATTAATTAATGAAAATAACATATAAGATTGAGAAATACAATGCTAGCTCGAAGCATATTAGTACATGTATAATGTTGTCAGATATGCATCACATTTACTAATTGGCAATGGTTCTTTTATTTGTAGCCATATAAATGTATTTATCTAAATATCAAGAGTTATATTCTAGGCAATTATGCATTATTGGAATTGCCACAGTGATCCGGGTTAGACGGTTGCTCATTGATATTTGACTTCATATATACGATAACGCCGTCATAAAGCAACTATGTGAAAGTAATGATAGCGCATGGCAGTTGTTTTTCAGGTGTTCGAGGCTCAGAGTTCGAGCCCGTTGGAGCCGTTACGATTGTGCCCTTAGGCAAGGCACTCGAATTCCACATAGCCTCTTCTCTCTCCCTCGTGGCGATGGGTTCCATCAGGAAAGCGGTGTCTAATGTGATTAATATAAGTTCTAGAAACTTGTTTCGCAATCGAGCTGGCCCCGAACACCGAGCCATTCGCACCTGAAGCGAACGCTATCACGACTTCCATTATAAACAGTGGTTGTTCCATGTATCCTGCCGGGAATGTAAGGTCCGTGTATCATGCCGGGAATGTAAGGTCCGTGTATCATGCCCCGGGAATGTAAGGTCCGTGTATCATGTCGGTAATGCAAGGTCCGTATACCATGCCGGGAATGTAAGGTCCATGTATCATGCCGGGAATGTAAGTCCGTGTATCATGCCCCTGGAATGTAAGGTCCGTGTATCATGTCGGGAATGTAAGGTCCGTGTATCATGCCGGGAATGTAAGGTCCGTGTATCATACCGGGAATGTAAGGTCCATGTATCATGTCGGGAATGTAAGGTCCATGTATCTTGCCCCGGGAATGTAAGGTCCGTGTATCATGCCGGGAATGTAAGGTCCGTGTATCATGCCCGGGAATGTAAGGTCCGTGTATCATGCCGGGAATGTAAGGTCCGTGTATCATGCCGGAATGTAAGGTCGTGTATCATCCGGGAATGTAAGGTCCATGTATCATGTCGGAATGTAAGGTCCGTGTATCTTGCCCCGGGAATGTAAGGTCCGTGTATCATGCCGGGAATGTAAGGTCCGTGTATCATGCCGGGAATGTAAGGTCCGTGTATCATGCCGGGAATGTAAGGTCCGTGTATCATGCCGGGAATGTAAGGTCCGTGTATCCTGCCGGGAATGTAAGGTCCGTGTATCATGCCGGGAATGTAAGGTCCTGTATCTGCGGGAATGTAAGTGTGTATCCTGCCGGGAATGTAAGGTCCGTGTATCATGCCGGGAATGTAAGGTCCGTGTATCATGCCGGGAATGTAAGGTCCGTGTATCATGCCGGGAATGTAAGGTCCGTGTATCCTGCCCCGGGAATGTAAGGTCCGTGTATCATGTCGGGAATGTAAGGTCCGTGTATCATGCCCCGGGAATGTAAGGTCCGTGTATCATGCCGGGAATGTAAGGTCCATGTATCCTGCCGGGAATGTAAGGTCCGTGTATCATGCCCCGGGAATGTAAGGTCCGTGTATCCTGTCGGGAGTGTAAGGTCCATGTATCCTGCACCGTGAATGTAAGGTCCTTGTATCCTGCCCCGTGAATGTAAGGTCCGTGTATCATGCCGGGAATGTAAGGTCCGTGTATCATGCCCCGGGAATGTAAGATCCGTGTATCATGCCGGGAATGTAAGGTCCGTGTATCATGCCCCGGGAATGTAAGGTCCGTGTATCATATCGGGAATGTAAGGTCCATGTATCATGCCGGGAATGTAAGGTCCGTGTATCCTGTCCCGGGAATGTAAGGTCCGTGTATCCTGCCGGGAATGTAAGGTCCATGTATCATGCCCCGGGAATGTAATGTCCGTGTATCATGCCACGGGAATGTAAGGTCCGTGTATCCTGCCCCCGGAATGTAAGGTCCGTGTATCCTGCCCCGGGAATGTAAGGTCGGTATTGGAAGAAGGTCCGTGTATCTGCGGGAATGTAAGGTCCGTGTATCCTGCCGGGAATGTAAGGTCCGTGTATCCTGCCGGGAATGTAAGGTCCGTGTATCCTGCCGGAAAGGTCCGTGTTCTGCGGAATGTAAGGTCCGTTTGGGGGTGTTGCGGGAATGTAAGGTCCGTGTATCCTGCCCGGGAATGTAAGGTCCGTGTATCCTGCCCGGAATGTAAGGTCCGTGTATCCTGCCGGGAATGTAAGGTCCGTGTATCATGCCGGGAATGTAAGGTCCGTGTATCCTGCCGGGTGTAAGGTCGTGTTGGGGAATGTAAGTCCGTGTATCTGCCGGGAATGTAAGGTCCGTGTATCATGCCGGGAATGTAAGGTCCGTGTATCCTGCCCGGGAATGTAAGGTCCGTGTATCCTGCCGGGAATGTAAGGTCCGTGTATCATGCCCCGGGAATGTAAGGTCCGTGTATCATGCCCCGGGAATGTAAGGTCCATGTATCATGTCGGGAATGTAATGTCCGTGTATCATGCCCCGGGAAAGTAAGGTCCATGTATCATGCCGGGACTGTAAGGTCCATGTATCCTGTCCCGGGAATGTAAGGTCCGTGTATCCTGCCGGGAATGCAAGGTCCGTGTATCCTGCCGGGAATGTAAGGTCCGTGTATCATGCCGGGAATGTAACGTCCGTGTATCATGCCCCGGGAATGTAAGGTCCGTGTATCATGTCGGTAATGCAAGGTCCGTGTACCATGCCGGGAATGTAAGGTCCATGTATCATGCCGGGAATGTAAGGTCCGTGTATCATGCCCCTGGAATGTAAGGTCCGTGTATCATGTCGGGAATGTAAGGTCCGTGTATCATGCCGGGAATGTAAGGTCCGTGTATCATACCGGGAATGTAAGGTCCATGTATCATGTCGGAAATGTAAGGTCCATGTATCTTGCCCCGGGAATGTAAGGTCCGTGTATCATGCCGGGAATGTAAGGTCCGTGTATCATGCCCGGGAATGTAAGGTCCGTGTATCATGCCGGGAATGTAAGTCGGTATCTCCGGGAATGAAGGTCCGTGTATCATGCCCGGGAATGTAAGGTCCGTGTATCATGCCGGGAATGTAAGGTCCATGTATCATGCCGGGAATGTAAGGTCCGTGTATCATGCCGGGAATGTAAGGTCCGTGTATCATGCCGGGAATGTAAGGTCCGTGTATCATGCCGGGAATGTAAGGTCCGTGTATCATGCCCCGGGAATGTAAGGTCCGTGTATCATGCCGGAATGTAAGGTCCTTGTATCATGCCGGGAATGTAAGGTCCGTGTATCATGCCGGGAATGTAAGGTCGTGTATCATGTCGGGAATGTAAGGTCCGTGTATCATGCCCCGGGAATGTAAGGTCCGTGTATCATGCCGCGGGTAAGGTCCGTGTATCATGCCGGGAATGTAAGGTCCGTGTATCATGCCGGGAATGTAAGGTCCGTGTTATGCCGGAATGTAAGGTCCATGTATCCTGCCGGGAATGTAAGGTCCGTGTATCCTGCCGGGAATGTAAGGTCCGTGTATCCTGCCGGGAATGTAAGGTCCGTGTATCATGCCGGGAATGTAAGGTCCATGTATCCTGCCGGGAATGTAAGGTCCGTGTATCATGCCGGGAATGTAAGGTCCGTGTATCATGCCGGGAATGCAA